>CM056828.1:8582500-9070000 GCA_029853015.1 Chelidonichthys spinosus | reverse complement strand
GGTTACCTGTCTGTCTCTACATGTCAGCCCTGTGATAGACTGGTTACCTGTCTGTCTCTACATGTCGGCCCTGTGATAGACTGGTTACCTGTCTGTCTCTACATGTCGGCCCTGTGATAGACTGGTTACCTGTCTGTCTCTACATGTCATCCCTGTGATAGACTGGTTACCTGTCTGTCTCTACATGTCAGCCCTGTGATAGACTGGTTACCTGTCTGTCTCCACATGTCTCACTGTGATAGACTGGTTACCTGTCTGTCTCTACATGTCAGCCCTGTGATAGACTGGTTACCTGTCTGTCTCTACATGTCGGCCCTGTGATAGACTGGTTACCTGTCTGTCTCTACATGTCAGCCCTGTGATAGACTGGTTACCTGTCTGTCTCTACATGTCAGCCCTGTGATAGACTGGTTACCTGTCTGTCTCTACATGTCGGCCCTGTGACAGACTGGTTACCTGTCTGTCTCTACATGTCGACCCTGTGATAGACTGGTTACCTGTTTGTCTCTACATGTCGGCCCTGTGATAGACTGGTTACCTGTCTGTCTCTACATGTCAGCCCTGTGATAGACTGGTTACCTGTTTGTCTCCACATGTCTCACTGTGATAGACTGGTTACCTGTCTGTCTCTACATGTCAGCCCTGTGATAGACTGGTTACCTGTTTGTCTCCACATGTCTCACTGTGATAGACTGGTTACCTGTCTGTCTCTACATGTCAGCCCTGTGATAGACTGGTTACCTGTCTGTCTCTACATGTCGGCCCTGTGATAGACTGGTTACCTGTCTGTCTCTACATGTCAGCCCTGTGATAGACTGGTTACCTGTCTGTCTCTACATGTCAGCCCTGTGATAGACTGGTTACCTGTCTGTCTCCACATGTCTCACTGTGATAGACTGGTTACCTGTCTGTCTCTACATGTCGGCCCTGTGATAGACTGGTTACCTGTCTGTCTCTACATGTCATCCCTGTGATAGACTGGTTACCTGTCTGTCTCTACATGTCAGCCCTGTGATAGACTGGTTACCTGTCTGTCTCCACATGTCTCACTGTGATAGACTGGTTACCTGTCTGTCTCTACATGTCAGCCCTGTGATAGACTGGTTACCTGTCTGTCTCTACATGTCGGCCCTGTGATAGACTGGTTACCTGTCTGTCTCTACATGTCAGCCCTGTGATAGACTGGTTACCTGTCTGTCTCTACATGTCAGCCCTGTGATAGACTGGTTACCTGTCTGTCTCTACATGTCGGCCCTGTGACAGACTGGTTACCTGTCTGTCTCTACATGTCGGCCCTGTGATAGACTGGTTACCTGTCTGTCTCTACATGTCAGCCCTGTGATAGACTGGTTACCTGTCTGTCTCTACATGTCAGCCCTGTGATAGACTGGTTACCTGTTTGTCTCCACATGTCTCACTGTGATAGACTGGTTACCTGTCTGTCTCTACATGTCAGCCCTGTGATAGACTGGTTACCTGTTTGTCTCCACATGTCTCACTGTGATAGACTGGTTACCTGTCTGTCTCTACATGTCGGCCCTGTGATAGACTGGTTACCTGTCTGTCTGTACATGTCGGCCCTGTGATAGACTGGTTACCTGTCTGTCTCTACATGTCAGCCCTGTGATAGACTGGTTACCTGTCTGTCTACGTGTCAGTCCTGTGATAGACTGGTTACCTGTCTGTCTCTACGTGTCAGTCCTGTGATAGACTGGTTACCTGTCTGTCTCTACATGTCTCCCTGTGATAGACTGGTTACCTGTCTGTCTCTACGTGTCAGTCCTGTGATAGACTGGTTACCTGTCTGTCTCTACATGTCTCCCTGTGATAGACTGGTTACCTGTCTGTCTCTACATGTCAGCCCTGTGATAGACTGGTTACCTGTCTGTCTCTACATGTCAGCCCTGTGATAGACTGGTTACCTGTCTGTCTCTACGTGTCAGTCCTGTGATAGACTGGTTACCTGTCTGTCTCTACATGTCTCCCTGTGATAGACTGGTTACCTGTCTGTCTCTACATGTCTCCCTGTGATAGACTGGTTACCTGTCTGTCTCTACATGTCAGCCCTGTGATAGACTGGTTACCTGTCTGTCTCTACATGTCAGCCCTGTGATAGACTGGTTACCTGTCTGTCTCTAACATGTCAGCCCTGTGATAGACTGGTTACCTGTCCAGGGTATACCCTGCCTTTGCCAGTGACAGCTGGGATCGGCTCCAGCCCCCCCTGCCACCCTGAATACAGGATAAGCGGAGGACGATGGATGGATGGCTCAACGGGGTGATTGTGACGCGCTGTGGTGGAGAATCTGAGTGGATCTGTGTGTGAACTGCCTGCGTGGGGATATAGTTCATACACGTAACACTGCAGGACGTAGCAGGAAAGTTGCACTGTAAGGAAGGATGTGTTTTTTCCTCTCCGTTTTGTGTCCAGAGCCTGGCTGCGAAGTAAACAAATTACTGCCAAGTCAATGGGGGTGGAAAAAAACCAAGCACACCATGATTCTAATTGATTCCCCCGGGCCACTGTACAGTGCAGTTAAATCCAGGAGAAAATAGTTGTGTTGTCTTCGGGTTCTGTAGCTACACTGACCCTCGCCACCTTTTCCCCGCTTTCTGTCACATTTGGCAGCAAGCATGAGCTCACACAGAAGCAGAAACCCAACTCGTATCCCATTTCTTCTGTCCTCCATTGCGGCGTCGGAAACGAGAGCTGAAATAGCTCATTCGTGTCAAGTGTTGCGATGGATCCGCCTCCGTGTGACACGGACGTGCCGAGCCATTTGCCAGATAACTTTTGAAGCGCCTGCCACTGCTGTCGTTTCCTATTTAGCCAACGTTTCATACGGGTCGGGGGTGCCGTGGACGGCTTCCTTTAATCACCGTCACCTTCAAGACAGACATAGCCTGCATGTGTGTGTCCCTAAATGTGCGTGCATCTACTTTTAGTGTGCTTTTCAGATTTGCCGGTAATGGGAGCTCAACATCCCTCAGTGTGTGTGTGTGTGTGTGTGTGTGTGTGCATGGGTTTGCATGTGCATGAGCAGGGGGAGAGTGATAGAGTGCAGCCAACATTTTGACAGCCGAGAAGTATGCAAAAGTGGGCGAGGAGGTGATGTCGTTTACAAAGGAATTATTGCATCCGCGGATACACGCTGTGGCTCAAACGATTTCCTCCGGAGCGAGCGTGTCGCCGCTCGACAGGGAGAATCTTCTGGCAGCGAAGCAGAAAGAGCTATAGAGTTTTTTTTTTGTTTTTTTTTTCACCAGTGGTGCCCAGAGCCCCGCTTTTGTGTAATTCCAAGCAATATGAACTCTGAATTTAGATAGCTCATTACCCGCACAGTGTATTTTAATTCAGCTACCCACTGTGTCCGGACTCTTTGTTTGTGTAACCTTTTTGCTGCTTTATTATGTGCAGATAAATACATTGGACGTGTTTTTTACAGACCATAAACATGCAGACACTTTGAATGTAATATGCATGGAGGATGGCTCCTGGTAACACGCTTTAAGACTGTGGTTGAAGTTGCACGATTAATTGACACAGGTCTTATGATTTATAATTCAAAGTTATTATAAGACTTATAATTCATAGCTTTCTATATGGGGCTCCTGCATGTGTGCCGGGATGCTTTTTGCGTGTAGGCCTGTCCTCGGCCAAAGAAATTCTTAGTTGACAAGCATTGTTACGATTTAACCGATTGATTTGTTGATTTAATCGGATCTGTAACACTGCACAAAGAATCACACAATAAGTTGCATTCATCAGAGATGTGCTCATAAGTTGTTCAGCATGAAAAAACCCCATAAAAAAAAACAGCAATCCCTAAAGATATCTGTCCAATTTAACGAATTAGTCAATTAATTGATTAAGTTTGTGTGTGTGTGTATTTGTGTGTGTATGTATTAAGAAATAAACAAAACCAAAAAGCATAGTTATTAGAGGATGCCATTAGGAAAAAAAAAAGAGGTGACAAAAAAAAGGAGGCAGATTTATGTTCCCCCTTTGGAGAGAGGAAGTGCATTATGGGAGCACTCTATAAATCCTCCAACGAGGCTGTGACATAGGATGCGGTACAAATCCTGGCCTGTCGGGGCCAGAGGAAGCACGGCTCAGCGATATGGAAGAACATCACCGTTTTGTTTTGTTGTTGTTGTTTTTTTTTTGTTTTTTTTGAACGCTTGCTTTGTCCTTGGTTTTTGAAGCTTCGCTGATCTCAGTACAGCACCATGCCATTCTATAAATTAAGAGGGACCGAGCTCTACAGACGTCAGAGACAGAAGATAGAGCAAGAGAGTGAGTCAGGGTGCAGTCGACACTATCAAACGAGGAGGAGAAGTAGCGTTCCTGTGATACTGCAAGATATTGAACTTTAGCTTTTAGTGAACAAATGTTGCTTTTATTACTAATGAAACATAACGTTTCCTCAATGTTAAGTGCGTGTCTTTACACTTACATTCACTCCATCTTTCCTGTGGAAACAGTATCTGACTCTTTTTGTTATACCTCCTGTATTATTTTGTCTCTTTTAGCTCTATCATACCCGTGGTTTTTTAGATGTAGACGGAGGAGTGTGTGAAAAGGGGAGCCACAGTGTGTGTGTGTGTGTGAGCATGTAGTTGACTGAACTGGCTGCACTGTGCAGTGAGTAGGTGTTTGGTCGTCCTTGTGCTTTTTTGTTTGTTTTGCGTTTGCTTGTCTTACTAATGCTGAATAAGACATGACCAGATTCAATGTTATAAGTGGGCTAAATGATCAGAACAACGTGAACATTATGGTACCGTCATGTGCCGCCCGATGTCAAATTGCGTGCGTTCGCGTCCTCGCATTGACTTTGTATGAAGTAGCGCCACGCGTTGCGTTGCATTTGGCGAGAACGTTCCTCAAGTTCCCACTTTTTCAGGATAATCAAGTTGGTGAGATTGAAGTGTCATACACCCGGGGCCTCTCTGGGGTGTTTGAGGGCCTCCTTCTGCCACCACTCCAATCCTCCTCTCATCCATTTTGCTCCTGTTTCCCACCAATCACTTACCTCCAGGCCAATCTCACCAGCAGACTTTCTTCTATTTTTCAGTGCTGGGTGATGACACGTATGTGTGACACACACACACACACACACACACACTGATGAGTGGCAAAGGGTACACAGACAGAAAGTGCCTGATCCGTCCCTCTCCAACAGCTGGGTCCCGTTGACCTCTGAGGAAATGATCACAGTGAGAAGCTGGAGAGAATTAGAGGTCGAGCAAGAGGAGAGAGGGTCGGAGGGAAAGTTAAAGATCTTTGTCACTGTGACTCATGAAACTTCACAAGTGGAGCACTCAGGAGTGGAGTGCAGACTTTTATAATGGACATGCGGACGGAGGGGCTGAGTAACATATTGATGACTTTTCGGCTTTCTGATATTTTCAGTTCCTATTTTTAAAGAAAATAGTCCTCTATTCATCCATACAACATTCTACATACAAGTAAGAAAACACATTACATTATCATAATAAATGTAAACAACTAACATGGCTGTTGTTGTTAGGGACATTTGTCAAGCTAGCGTGTTAGTTTTAGGAAATGAAAAAGGAGTTACAATGCAACATTTTATTGCGGGCTAGTTAGCAACAGCTGGCAATGCTAACCGCTAAATCAGGCAATGGTAAAATAGCAATAAGGTTAGCAATACTACACAGCTAACATTTGTTTTTAATTTTATTTATAAGCTTCAGTGCATTTCAGCCATACCGTCAGCTGCAGAACGTCCCTGGCTTTCTGCTGATATGACCTAAAATGATTGGAGGACTTGTCACACAAGAAACTGAACATCATCTTTTCTCTTGGTTGATCTTTGATGTGGCGAGTGTAGTCCAGGGCAACAACATGTGCTACCTGTGAAAGAAGGACTAAATATAAATAAGATAACAGAGGTCTGAGCTATGGTCTGAATCCAGCTGTAGTCACCAGTGAGAGGGAGACTCTGACACAATGCTAGAAACAATCTATCAGTCCATGTTGCACCTGTGTGGAACTGTTTACGTTCTCAACACATGTTAGCTACATCGCTACGGCAAACGTCCGTAAAAGACGAGATGAATCACATAACAACCATCAAACTACAATAGCTCACAACTACAATGCACACACGTGAGGCTAGTTAGATTACATACAAGCCAATGTATTAGCACACCTGAGAGATGCTAGCTTGGTCCAGGTGTTAGGCTACTGTAGTTCCACTGCTGAGGACACCTCCGTATTCAGGTCAGCCCTCCACAAGCACCATCGGTTGCCTGTTTCAGCACCGCCAGCCAGCAGCAGCAGCAGCAGCACACCCCCTCCTTTGTCAGTCCACGCGCACAACTCCATTAGCGCCATGTATTTGCAAATGGCCTGCGAGGCTGGCGATTATCCACAGGTATTGCGCTGCCCGCACTCACAAATTAATCAAGTGTTCATTTCTATTTTGTTCATTAGTCTACAATCTCCCCAAAGCCCAACACAAACAAGTGCACGAGCGCACACAACACACAAAATATAACTACACTCGTCCCTGTGTGATTTGTTTGCCTTAATGATTGTGTTAAGTGCTCATCACTTGCGTGTCTGTTCTCCTATCTGTGCTCAATTTCAATTAATCTGTCCGTTTCCCCGTGAAGGCAACAGTTGCCATCCCATATGCTAGCCACTTACAGGCGGAACAGGAGCTGGCAGAGCTTATATCTATACACCCAAACATTCCTGGACACACAAAAACAAATTTAAAAAAAATCATGCTCTTTCTTTAGAAACGTAGACACATACCAACATTTTATCCTTGTTCTTACGGCTGTTTGGCATTTGAAACTTCATCAGCATGAGGTCCACAGATACGTCGTCACATGTTATTTAGTGCTGGTTGTTATGAGTTAGGCTACTAGTGTTGTTGCATCTGGCGTTAGTCCAGGCTGCCAGCAGATGCTACAGAGTCTGTTACTCCTCTGCGCTGGTTATAATAGGTAGCGATTGAAGACAAGGTCTGCCTGCCTTATGTCTATCAACCCCCATTATGACTGCACTTATCAAGCCGCCACTACTTTTTTTTCATTGTTTACTGAAATATGAGTCATTTTGAATATCTAGAGAGACAAAAGGAGGTGGTTGAAAAACATTTATCTTTCTTCGTATAGTCTATCATCAAGTATTTTAGACATGTTGGTGCAACCTTGATTACTATAAAGGTGTTTTATAAGCTGTATCACTGCTGTTGTTTGGATAGCAGAGACTATTGTTTTTATTATCCCTCAGAAATACGCCATGCGACTGTTTGCCGTTATTGAAATCCCCCTACTGACAGTATTGCTTTAAGATGGATGGAATGGGTCGTAGACTTGCCTAATCTACTGGATGGTGAGTTTGAACATGGGAGCGGAGATTTGTGTTGTCCTCCATCTCATGAACTATTCTGCTCCCATCCCTATTTGTTGGTGTTTAGCCTTTCAAAAATACATTTTCACTACAGGCAGAAACTGGAAATAACGGGGCGTTCTAGCCCCATTCTAACAGCAACATAAATTACAATTATATAACCACAATAATACAAAATCAGACGTTTGGTAGCATGAGCAGACATGCGGAGAAGGCCAGATGCCTTGAAACGAGCCAAACGCACTCAACACAATGGAGCTGTCCATGGTGCTGAAGTAGACTCACTGAACTATTCTCTCCTTCCATTAGCTCGTGCCTCAGTGTGAGTGGGCATTTGCATCCACCAGTGGCGGGGATATTGGATGGGCGAAGATATGTGAGAACACACCAGGGACCCGACAGCCTGTCACCGCTACGATAAGCCTGAGCAGTGATTGATGAGTGGCAGATGGACAGGTTAAAGTGGATGGGAAATGGGCTGCATTTCAATGATGATGCTGAGTAGTAGTGTTTTAACACTGAGCGCTCACACTGTGAGACTATGCTAATGGAGGACTGCATGATGGTATATTGTCATTAATTGAAAACCTAATTCCACCATTGGCTGTGAACAATGGGAGACGTTTGTGGCTTCAGAAAAACTGCTAAATTGCCTTTTAGTGAGTGAGTGAAAATGGAAAACAAAGTTTATTTATGGGTTATTTGGGCTCCAGGTTTTGACTAAGAATGTGTGGAATAAAACATTTTTTTATTCAAGACTGTCCATTGTTATCAGAGTGCATTCTTATTTTAATAATAGCTAATGGGATTTTTATTTTATTTTTTGTTAGGGGATGTGTTAGGGGAACCCTATATTTCAGAACAGTGCTACAGGTGAGTGTTTTTGAGAGCAAGTCACGGATTTAGAGAAGGATGGTAATGGACAAAGACAAACAAAAGCAGTGATGAAGCCAGCAAACACATGTAAACAGTGTATGAGTTCAAATTCTAAATAACTAATATAAATTGTTTTTCAAATGTGTTACGTTCGAGTGAAAATCGCTCTTGAATTGCATTTGAAGATCTCATTGAGAAAAAAAAATATATTAAAAAAACTGGTGTTTGTGTGTGTGTGTGTGTCCATGTCTCTCTCCAGCATCAGGGCCACAGAGCCAAGAACCATAAAGCATCTAAAATAAATACTGTTCCAACAGTCTGAAGTGTATTGACTCATGGCCAACGATTCTCAGCTACCAGCTGCTCGGCCATAGTTTCAACC
Source organism: Chelidonichthys spinosus (assembly GCA_029853015.1). Lineage (NCBI taxonomy): Eukaryota > Metazoa > Chordata > Actinopteri > Perciformes > Triglidae > Chelidonichthys > Chelidonichthys spinosus. The sequence continues at coordinate 9,061,352 of CM056828.1, read as the reverse complement.
TGAAACCTGAAATCTCCGCACAGTCACCCTCCTGCGGCTTTGTGTGATGAGTTTGTGGGTGGCAGTGTGTGTTTTTTTGTTTTACTTATGAAGGGGCAACTGCTCAAAACTTGAAAAAAAAAAAAAAATTCGGTAATGTCCTTCATTTCAAGACATCTGAAGTCATTGTTTGCTCAGACACTCGCAGGTGGAGCAATGGAAATCTGGAAGTCTGTCATGGATGCAGCATTTTTATACTTCTGCTGTAACTGGGCCACTGACACACACACACACACACACACACACAGTGCCACACACAGCAAGCTCCTCCTTTCCCTTCTGTAAAGGTGCACCCTGTTCCCTGTGGCTGTTGCCCAGGCTCAGTAATTGCATTCCCAAACCTGTGTGTGTGTGTGTGTGTGTGTTAGGGTGTGTGCGAGTGTGTTTACCAGCGTCTGGGTCAAATCCTGAGAGACATGAACTCTGATGGGTTGTTTCACTTTTTAACGGCATGTTCAGGGCCTCATTTGTCCCTGTGTGCTTTGGGAGAAATCATCAAAGTGCTCCCATCTCTCTCCCTGGGAAGAAAGTGGAGATAGAGAATATCTGGAGTACCTGTCAGCTCTTATACAAGCCAACAGGCTGTCGCAGTTGCAAAAAAAAATCCCCCAAAAAACCCAAAACATGTCACAATTTGATTGTTTTTCAAACCTGCATGTCCCTGGATGTCGATTGTGATTTAGACCAGCTGTCCCACTTGCAGCTGCTGCTTTAGCTCATATTTGTGTCTGGTATCTCTCCATCCTTTGCTCTGGACCCTGCAGCAGACAGCAGCCTGGCTGCAGCAGCTCCCCCTGTGTTACCAGGAGGAGGATCTGGGTCACCGTGTACCTGCTCCTCCCACCACTTTGCATCCTCTCACTACCCCCACCCGCCCTCTTGTTCATCCTCTGTTCTATCTCCCTCCATCTTACCATTTTATTAGTCTTTTTCCTTGTCTGCCTTTGTCAAATGTTGGAGCCAACAATATCACAAATTCAATCAGTCCTGGGTTATTTTTTTTATTCTTTCTCTTTTTTTTTTGATTTTCAATCTTTCGTCCTCATCTTTCTCCCACGCTCCCGCTGGGATTTCCTGGTGTAGCATTAGCGTGGAGGTAATTACCGACGGCAAGGCTTAGCCAGGTCTTATCACATTGTTCCCTCCTTCCCTCCGGACCTGTCTCTCCCTTTCTCCTCTTTCTCTTTCGGTATCTGACTGCTTCCACCGGGAACCCATTGAGGTTCTTCTTTTGGAGAGGCGTTGGGTTAAGGACATTTTAAAAAGCAAATATTTTGATCTGATCTGTTTGTCTTTTGCCCTCGGACTCGCCTTCGTTGACTTTATAGCAGGCTGTGCTCTAACAAGGCCAAACATACTCTACAGAGACCATGAGAGTCGAGCAATATCACCATAGGTAACCATTCTACTATGCACACACACGTACTACTACATACCCTTGATGCATTCCTCTGTCACAAAACTAATACATTAGTTAGAAGACAAGAGTTGTGCAAATGTGCACTCAAACGTGGATTTAAATCAATAATTTTTTCCTCTCATGCATGCACGTGTTCAGACATCGCAGGCCAGTAGCTAATAAAAGGGTAGTAAATAATTAAGGTGTTCATTCATTCAACACTCAAATGTGGTTAGCAGGTGACATGCACATACTCTCTCGCCCTCTCTGTCTTCATCACTTTCCCTGACCTCTATTTGAATATCTTGTCACTTAGAGACAATGCACGTTAACATGGATGCCTGTGTGTGTGTGTGTGTGTGTGTGTGTGTTTGAAGGTCACTCATTTTTCTAATCATGAATAATTTTTAAATTGTAAATTCATCTCTGGTTCACTCCCCATTCCTGTCTCTTCCTTTTTGGTTCTCATGTTGTGTTGGGGTTATATGTTTTTTTTCTGTTTTGCTCATGTGTGCATGTGGCAGGTATGGTGTTGTACTTGTTCATGCATGTGTGTACATGTGCGTGTGTGTATGCGTGTGTGGGCCATGGCCCCTGGAGTTCTCATTATGGTGAGAGTGGATAGCAGAGCCCATCCCTAACATCTGTCTCTGAGAGTGGAGGGGCCCCACACCGAGCTCGTAGCCAGGGAACACCCTCGGAGGAGAGGGCGCTTTCTGCTACATAACAAACTATGCACCTCCTCGCTCCATTAAATGTTGCTTTGTAACATTACACTGCAAAGAAATACGTCCATCACTTTTTTTTTTTTTTTTTTTTGCTCCTGCACATTTAATACTGTGAGACGTCAGGTCCTTTCTAACTCGACATTGACAGGTTGTCACAAATATATAATTATCGACACACATGTTGGCAAATACATGCACAAAGTAATGGCAGCGATCTAAGATGTTGTATTGGTAGACTTACATATTTTGCGTCTGTCATTTATTATTAATTGAAATCTATTTTTAAAAAATGCAGTGTTTTGTGCATGTCTTGTAGCATGTGTTGCTGTCCATTCCATAGTAAAATGTATTGTTCAAAGTTCATTGTTGACCTTGGAAACAGTTGTTTGGAAAATAATCTTGCAATAAGGTCCATTATGTTGTTCTGGTGCTTTCGATGCTTCATCAGCAGGTAGATATTGGTCAAAATGTCCCTTTATAATGTCACATGGAAGCATTGGTGCCTCTATCAGCAGAATGTTTGTAAAGTAAATCAATTTTCTGATCCTATGTCACTCAAAAAGACCCAAAACAACCATAACAGAAACCATAACCATTCTAGTTTACAGTGTTTATGTGAATAAAACAGCATCAGACAACATATTTGGATTTGGATTATTCTTCCTTTATTCTCTCGTATCTTCTCCAGTAGGTATCGGCCTCTAGTGGAGATGACTATGTGGGATGAAATAACCAGAGTGCACATGGTGCTCAAGCTTTCATAGCATCTCACAACAACAGATGGTGGAACGAGTGAAATGCTGATGAAATGAGATTCCTTCCAACATGTTTGTCCTCTTGAGTAAAGACAAAGATAAAATAAGCACAATGAAATCCATTTATAAACAGTCTTTGTGACATAGAGGAACACAAATCCCTACACCCAGAGCATTTAATATTTAAAGGGCTTGTATTAAGATATTATGACAAGAATGTGCTGGAACACACTTAAGTGCTAAGTTTGATTTCTCTTTTGGTTTTTCTATACATACTGTATATTAAGATATGAACTTAGTATGTTTTCCTTCCTTTATTTATCAAGGGTACAGAGAATCATTGTTTTCTTATCTGATCCTGGTTCAAGCTGAGCAAACTGTCATAGTCTTTTAGTCTCACCAGTGCTGTAGTTTTGCTTGCGGTGGAGCTCGAAGAGCCAGCGGATGGGGATCTGCTGCCTTGCTCAAGATGGAATGGCTGGCAAATGAGGGCAGCGTGTTTTTTATTGATTCCTTTCCCATACAATACTAGTATGTTGACACTTGTGTTATTTTTGAGCGTCTCATTTCAAGATCATGGGCATTCATATGCTACTAACCGCCTTCATTCCTCTGGGAAGGATTGACACAATAAGAAGAGCCGCTAGCAGTTGCTGTTGTAACAGATATCAAAGGTGTTGGAGGGATTGGCGGCTCCAGTTTGTAGCAGGAATGGCTTCCCCCAAAGTGTTGGAACAAAGTTGGAATGCCTTGGACCAAATGTCCATGGAAGGTCTGCCACTTCTGCCACGGTCTCACTCTGAGGGCATCAAATGGCGACACTGGGGCAGTGGCCTTCGGTGTCTTGATACCGCCGCACAAAGCATCCTTTAGGGCCTGTAAAGAACACACCGGGCGTTCAACTAACTCCAATGTAAACCTGATTGCATCAGTACACTCTCAGAGCAGCAGCGGTATTATTAAGAGCCAGAAAATCCACTAAGAGGAGGAGGGAGGGGAGGTCAAGAAAGATGGGTGAAAGAAACGGGAGTTTAACTCATGGGACCGGTATTTGTGAAAAAGTGAAGTGTTTTTTTTCTGACGATGTGTCACATCACAACCTTAACCACATATTATAACCAGTGGTTGATTGTTTCCCTAGTTTACATATTACCACCAATGAACAATGTCTTTCAATGCATCTGAGGGCTGTGCTATTGTACTTCCTTTCACGATGCTTGCCATGTGTTACGTTAACCAGATGCAAATCTGCTGCAGCATGATAGTGCAGAAAAAGGCTAACCAAGTGGCAAAACATGTCGAGCTGAAACCATGTTGGCCACTGCTACTCCTCCAGTTATCCCTGTACTGTTTGTAAAGGTTGTCATCAGTCATCTGTTACAAGTGATTAACAGGATTTTATGAGTGCAACTACCTGCTTTAAAACATTCACATACATACACTTGCTCTTGTCTTATCAAAAATGCTGTTTCATTATCTGAAACCTCATCTGCGCAATCTTCTCTTTGTTACCATTTTTTCCCCTGAGTTTCTGACGAGTCATGCTCTGATATATTGATAAGATACGAGAGCATTCATCTCTGCCTCATAAATGCAAAGAAACATACTTTCTAATCCCTCACTAAATCTCCGAATCAAAATTTATGTTCCTGAAACACAGCTGCTGCCTCCCTCTCTCTCCCTCTTTTCCCTCTCTCGCTCTCACGTACACACCATTTAAATAGCATACATCATATTTACGTCATGCAATGGTTTCATCCAAACAAATAGATTGTAACTGGCTGTGCGGCACTTCCCAGGTGCTGTTTTTTGTACCCTCAAGTGTTGGCCACCTGATGCTCAACATATGAAATGGCTGTTTGTGTATGTGCGTCCGTGTGCTTGTGTGTGACAGAGACTGCCGAGTCGTTCTCAGTCCTGGTGAGCCTCCCTCCATCTGTTTGGATGGTGACAGTTCTCCCCTGCTGCCTACAGCCAAGAGGGTTGACCACCTGTAGAGAGGTGCAAACACACACATTCACACACTTGATGCATGAGTCTTGATGCACTCCCCACACCTCTTGAGTTGCCCCCATCAATTTTCACTCTACACTTCTTTTCATTCACCCCCCTCCGGTTTGTACCTTTTTTCTCTTCATGTGAACGTCGGCATCTGAGTGTTTGTTGTTTTGCTCCGCTGTGTCGCAAATGACTTGTCCCGGCCGGGTGGGTAATTTTCCAACGGCATTGGCGCTTTCATCCGTGCAGTCTCTCGGGGCGCGGCGTTTATGAATTGACATCGTAATCACGCCTTTGCCGCTTTCTCCCCATTTTACGCCACCTTGGGAGGCAGTGCGGGAGGGTCTCGGGTTTAAATGCACGCGCTGGTGAAAGGAAAGAGGGAAAAGAAGAAAAGATGGAAATCTGTGGCAGACAGTTGCTACAGGGCAGGCTAGGAAATGGCTGACAATAGGTGAGCGACTGACTGACGGGTTGAAATTGAAATAGGAAGAACACTGAGCCCGGAAGAAAGCGAGACAGTGAGAGGAAGCACGGCTCGGCAAATTGGACGGAGAAGTTTTCGAATCGCATTTAATGATGATATCTTGAATTTTCATAGAAATACGTGTTATGAATGATATGGTCTGTTTTGAACAACAGAAGAGCAAGGTGTGAAGAGAAATACCATGTGCCGCTTTATCAAATCATTCATAGTTTAAGGAGTTTAAACATTTTTCAACAGCAGAGGTGGTATTCGGCACTCAAACCTTTTATGCCAGGAACACTGCAGCATCTGACTCATGTATCCACCTTCCTGCAGAAGTACACCCCAGAATGACACATACCGTTGCAAATCTAGTCACCTTAATAATAATAATACATTTTAGTTATGGAACGCTTTTCGTGATACTCAAAACAATAGACAAAAAAAACAAAAACAAACAAACAGCATTAGTCACACATTCAAAGCAGATCTTGGAAGATCCTGGGAGCGGGTGAACAGGTGAGCGTCAGTAGCCCGGTCTGGAGGTGATGAAAGCGTGAATCAGGGAAAGAGAGTGATGCCACCACCTACAATGCTTTTAAGAGCTTGTGGTCTTTTCATGTATTTCCGTGTGATCATGTTGATAAACTAAGTTGTTTTGCAGTTTGAGATCATATTTATAGTGAAGTGTTAATAGTGTCAATAGCCAATTTAAATGAAAGGTGATATTGTTAGGGTATATGAATAGATTTATTTATATTCATCTATAATTCAATGGCAGAGTCTTAACAAAATAATGTCTATAATTATGAAGTGTTGTTTTAATAGGGTTTTTAAACTCAAGGTTGCTGCATTCATTAGTAAAAAAAAGAAAAGAAAAATGTACCCTTGGATAACAGCGGACTATTGCACACTTCTACGACAGGTCTCAACCGGGAATTGTGTTTGTAGAAAGTTACAAGATAATTGCCGATTGTGGCGAGTTCTCCTAAATCGCTGGTCCAACCCACATGATCTAATTTCTATGTTTTCTTCATTTAACAGTGACAGTACATATTAATTAAAATTTCTGTATACCACAGTCTTAGCCAGCAGGGTTTTCATCTGTAGTCCCTGGCCAGATGTTACAATAGATTCCCTTAAAAAAAAGATAACACATTGTGATAAAACCTTTCAGAGTCAGCAGGTCAGCAGTCAGAGGCATAAAACACTAAAAGCATGCAGGACAAACAAAAAGCAGCTTTAAGGGAATACCAATATGCAGGCAGGACTTCACAGGAACATACAGTACAAAAAGCAAGTCATGCATCATGCACGTTACATTATGGTTGGGCAGGTGTTGGTTAAAGCATGCAAGCGGGAACACCAGAGCAAGCACAGCAAGGTGCGAAACTAGTCCGTACGAGTAGTTGTTGCATGAAGTGCATTGAGGTCAAAGTTCTGTGCTGACGGTGGCACGTGGGAATGTTTCACAGCATGCATCGGGCCAAAGGACAACGTGCTCCGCTATTTCCCTACACAGACTCAGTTATTATGTGTGAATGCAGTTAGACTGCAGGCAACTTGGGTTGTTAAACATGGTGCTTCGTCCGTTGCTACCCTACCAATATATTAATGTTTTGTAATTGAAAACTCAAAGTTGCCTAAGAAACTGAACTAAATAAAACTGCTTTATTTATTTTGTTACTTCCATATGTGGCCTGTACAAAATATATAACTAAAAATGCAGTAGTAGTGCAGGTATTTCATTAACAAGGAAGCCGGGTTGTCCTAATTTCACAAGATAACGCAATAATTCTGGGTTCACATTAAAATCCATCTTTGCTTGGATAAATGGACCAATCAGCATCCTGTGAGGAACTACTGGCAGATAGGGGCGTGGCTCAGGTGTGTGAAATAGGACACAGCGATAAGGCTGCATGGCGGCGAGAGTATAGGCTATAATGGAGCTGTAGAATATTTGTCGATTGGAAAAAATGACACTGAAGGCTAAAAATATGTTTTTAGCTCTTCTAGCATCTCGCTTGGGAACGAGTTGATAGAGATAGTTCTTCCAGACCCTGCAAAGTATTTTTGGATAGTGTCAGTTAGGGCTGGGTTCAGAAAATCGATTTTCTGATTCAGATTGATCTTCATTTGAATGTTCCGATATCGATTAATAATCCTGGGGTCAATATTTTAATATAGTGTAATTAACGGGCACTAGGGTTCATCCAGCGTCTCTCTGTTTCACCGGGCTGAGACACACACACACACATGCACACAGATTGGTAGTCATGTCGAAGACTTTTATTCTAACTTTTCAACAAGAATGACTCGACCAAAGGATTCATGTGATGAGCAGCTACAAACAGAATCTCACATCAGAAACATTCAGAAATGAACTGATTCACAACTGGAAGTGAAACTTAAATAGCGGCAAGTGGATCGACAGATGCGGTGACTTTAGACACGGTGAAAGTGTGGGGGGGGGGATTTGAAAAAGAGGGTGGTATTTTATGACTCCTCCATAAATGATTGCACATACACTTGCATATTTACGCACATGTTCATGGTCTCTGAATGACAAGGAATTAGAATTAGAACTACTGGAATGTTTCTTTAGTAAATTTCTTAATTATGATTCATCAACCACATGATTAGACACCATTTGATGGGGAAAAAATGCTATAAAAATAAACAGAATTTAGAAAAATTAAAACAGAAAACACAGGAGGGCCCTAACTAGTAGTAGTGAACCAAAACAGCAAAATATATGGGATTTGTTAACCTATTGATTATCACAGGGTGCTGCTCAGATCGTTCAGATTGTGTCATGTCCTTTCACTCCATTCTTAATGTGAACTTTAATATTTTTAATAATGCACCAGGTTAGAGGGTTCCGTGTACAATTTACAGCATTAGTTCAATGATAATCTATTCATATCCAAGCAAAATTGGTATTTTAACTGAAACATATCGATATTGAATCGAATCAGAGATTAAATAGAATCTGGACCTTGTGAATTGGAATCGTATCGATTTAGGAAATCAGTGGCGAAACCCAGCCCTAGTGTCAGTGTTTTTTCAGGTGGTTCCATCTGGTGGGTCCGGTTAGGTGTTTGAGGCGTGATTTCAAACACATTGGTGAAATAAAGGAGACACAAAATAGACATTTGGTGTAATTTATAAATCATGAATGTGTTTTTAATTAGCCTTTTGTTGCACTTTATTTTTCTAACAGCTTCAGTAGAATAGAAACATGTGGCTTAATTGCATCAGGTAAAGGTAAAGTACTTAAACAGTTCATTGTTAATGCAGATTGATAGCAGTTGAATGTCTATAAAATAGAGTATGTGCCTTTTTAAAAAGAGCAGCTTATTTTACCCTTCAGAAGAACGGTCGAATTCATTAGCAATAAATTGCACCCCGTGCTCACGACAGTACACTCATGAGTGCTGTTGCTATGGCCTTATGTGGTCAGGTATGGTTTCAGTGTGGACACTTTCTCAACAAGCACGAGAGGAACTGTTAAATCAAGTTCTAGAAATAGCACAGAAATCAGTGACCATGCAAGCACAAAACCGTGCATACACACGGTTTGTACGGAGGCCCCAGGATCTTTGAATGAGGGTAAATCTGTTTGTGGAAGCTGAAGACCAAACATGAAATATAAAAATATCTTGTTGCATGAAATACTAAAAGAATTCAAAGTAGGGCAGGTCTTTTTTTTTTTTATGTTTGGTACGATTCAGAAGCAAAGCTTCCATTCCCGATGGGAGGGCAGCTGGATTACCTTTTTGTTTTCAAGAGCGCCGTGCCACTCCTGCTGTAGCTGCTGCAACAGAGCCTTCGGTAACAACCTCGGCTTTGTTAGCTCTTCTTAAATTCAAACTTGTTTTTTTCTGTCCTGTATTCTCCCTAGTTTCTGAAGCCGCATGATGAAATAAAGAGGTAGCGGCATTGAGACGCCGTGGCAATGGGCGGGGGATTAAAACCTTCGCTCTGTGACACCGTCGGAAAGCAGATGCCTTTTGATGTGAAGCAATTGGCTCATGTGGTGTCGTGCAGCTAAAAGGAATGAAGGGATAATCACACTTATAATGTCTGACACCACGATAGCAAACGCACGCAGTTTAACATGTGCGCACGAGAGAATTGAATTTCCTCTCCTCTGATCTTTCTTTGTCTTTCCTGTTTCTCTTTATATCTGTGTCCTTTCCCAGTCAGCTGCCTTGTCTCCAACTCGCTGCTTGTAAGCACAGTGTTTTATTGTTTACCACATAATAGAAACTCTTTATTTGGAGGATTAAAGTTATCACGATCCCCATTTTCACAACAGGGGTCATCATTTCTGTCTTTTATTTAATTTTTTTTTTAACTTTTCGTAGTGGAAGAGAATTCAAGGTCTCTTTGAACGAATACCGTTAATAAAATGCTATTGGGAAGGTGGAGAAGGCATTTAACAGCAGAGAGGATTTCGGCTGGTGGCGAGAGATTAGAGTGCTGTGTTTTACTGTGCAATTCTCTCAGTCATTCTCTGTTCTGTCCATTCCATCTCTAGTTTATGAACAGGAAGGTGTCCATAAAGTGACATGGGGGAACGGACGCTGGATGGAAGTGTGCTTGTGCATGTGAGCGAGTTTGGAGGATTGGTTCAATCGGTATTCAAGGCTGACACTAATATTCTTTTTTGTTTCGTTTTTTTGTTGACACCAGCTATATCTCCTTAAAAGTTGTATTACATTTGATGTATTTAACATCGGAAATAACAGCACATAACAGTATCTGGGATATGAAAATGTCTGTGTATTTGAATGCAGCAGAAACAAGTTAAGAGCACAACACTGACATATCAAATTTTAAGTTGACGTGTTGAATGCTTATTTCAACGTATAAGTATGTTTCTTACGTAAAATGACTATGTTTTGCTACATAACTTACGTAACAAACGAAAGGTAAAATAAATGGTTTCAAACAGGAAGTGAACCAACACAAGTTGTGGGCTGGACTGCTAAAGACTGCTGTCACTATTAACCAGGGGAAGGCGAGTTCTCTGTGGAAAGCGTCTGATGAGGCAAGTAGTTAGTGTGTTTGGAAGTGCAGATGTAATCAGCTCTAACATTAGTAGACATATAAGCAATCAACTTTGTTGCCGTCGCCATTAATCTATTGTACCTCACTATATAACTGTTTATAACTAACTAACTCCCCCGTTTGCGCTATTGTTGTTCTATAATATTGGTGTCACAATCTCATATCATAAATGTTTATCCCTGCAGCCTGGCTCTGCCACGTTCAGCCCGACTGCATGCATAGTTTATCGCTTGGCGATCACCATGCTGCACTACATTTGAGCCAGTGCAGTGCCATTACCAGCACCGGCTGCCAGGGGCAACGGGCCGACTCAGCGGGATTGGAATGCAGCCGTGTGTGTGGGTGGGTGGATGGCAAGCAATCTGTCGCTTGTTTACACTTTATATATCACTCTCTGGCTGTTGTAAATCTCCATTGGTGTCTATCAATAACCAACCATCCTGGTTGGATTACAACTGCTCTTTTTTTTTTCTCTTTGCCTTCATCTTCTCGTCGCTGCCGAATGTGTATCATACTATAAATCACTTTGTGACACACTGTTGCGTCTTTTTGTGAGCGAGCGCTGAGATAGCTCCCTCTTCCGACATCTGTTAGACTTTGAAAGCCCGCAAGAGTGAAATCTATATTGATCTGGGTAATGGAGGGTTGTGATGCCTCGATTGGTGTGGTAATGTCATAGGATGAGACTCTTTATTTTCCCGCTGGCTGCCTGGAGACGCCACCTATATCATCGATCCATCACTCCGGTGTCACTTTTCCCTCCATCGATCTGTCCACCTGAAATCGGGCCAATGCCCAGAAAAAAAACAACCCGACCTGAAATCAAAGAGGAGAGGAAAGCGCGTTTGATCCAGGCCACTAAATATCTCATGCCTCCTTAACAGGCACACTTCACAGGTCATTGAGAGGCCAGGGCTGTTATCATGAAAAGCTCGCTTCGCTTACAAAGCACCATCTTGCCAAATGACAGCGATGGCTCCAACAGAAAAATCGATGCCTTTCCACCCCCATTGGGGAGAGTACCTCTAAAAGCATTTTCTATCCTGCTTTTCAGCAGCATTTATTAATCTTTCAGCAGCTGACTCCCGTGTCCCTCTTTATCTTAACATCTGGGATGAGGCTTAAGTGGTTATGAGCTCCCCTCTCAATCCATCGGGACAAAATTAAACCGGGTCCTTTTTTTCTTTTTTTGTAGGGGCAAATAATTGTGCATTTGTTATAAATATGGATAGAAGTAGATTGCTTGCTAATTCATTCTAATTGTACTGCTATACTTGAGGATGTGCAGTGAGGGATTTCCCCTTGTTCAGTGGATCATTTCATTTTTTAGTAGGACGAATAATCTGTTGCTGCCATAAAGTAAATTTAAAGGCTAGTAAACGTTCTAAAACGTTTCTCACTCCGTCTGACTGCTCATCCAAAAGGAAGTGGGACGCTTGTGTATTGGAAGATTTCTCCAATGTGTTTTGCTCCTCTTGACAATCCATTGATAGAGGCAGCTGGTTAAGTCTTGGTTTTATTGTTACATTAATTGTCAAGTCTTTTCAGTTGTGACGGGAGGCAGAAAAGAGAGAGAAGTGTTTCAGAGTGCCTGGCTCCTGGCCCAGACAACTGACTATTGGCTGTTTGTCTAAGTTCTTTGATTCAGCCGTTGATGGAGGTATTATTTGCAGTTGGAGTAAGGATGAGTTTCAGCAGATTGTGTGGAATACGAGGGATTTTCTCAGCTCCTCGCTCATGGGTAGGGCTAAGAGACAAAATAATCCCCCGACAAGTGCAATATGGACAAAATCCTCGATGGGGGGGAAATCCCATGTTTCCTCTGACATACAATTTCACCACCATCCACTCCTGCTGAGGCTTTTTTATGGGAATAAGCATTTCCCAAAATGTGTTGTGATGATATCCCTCCTGACCAGCGCTGTTTGTGACAAACCAAATTGAGGTGTGAACAATTACAGGGAAAAAAATTCTGAAAAGAATAAAGATACTAGCATTAGCTCTGCAATGGTAAAAAACTCAAGCTGTCAGTTTTCTCAAAATGAAGTTGATCAGATTTTTGATCGCTGATCGTGTCTAAAGGCAAAACATATGATAGCTCAGTGGCAGACTCAGGTTGTCTGAGGGTCAGGGGCGAAAAAAGATGGAAGGGGCACCAGCTGCATGGTGTGGGCCACTCCATGTAGGGCAGCCTACATTGAGCATGTTTTCTCCATTCACCCATTATTGCACTGCATCTTGTTTTTGCCACTGGAAGGGCAACCTTAAGGGCACTTTATCATGTTTTATCCATAGTAGTAACATCCGAGAGGGCGCTTCATCACGTTTCCGCCACTAGAAAGGCATTCTAGAGGGCAGTTGATCATGTTTTATCTACCGCAGTGGCATCTAAGAGGGCACTTCATCATGTTTACTCCACTTTAAAAGCACCCTAGAGGGCACTTTTGCTGTGTTTCTTTTGAACATGGGGGCACCCGTCCTGCCGCCCTTCGGGGTTCGCCGGGTGTCATAGCTCACAGCTGTTCCAAACAGGGCGAAAAGCCTGATGTCATGAAGTGTATATCCATCCACTTGTTTTTGTGCGCATTTTAAATTTGTACATTACAGAATAAGCTCTACTAACGTTTTAACCCTCGGTTCTTTTGTTGGAAGTCCAAGGATAAATCGGAGAACTCTTCAGTTCACAGATATCATATTTATTCAGGTCACAGGTAAAGTACGGCAGCGCTGGGCTCGGAATTGCAGAGCTCCCACAGGATCTCAGTCAGAGCGAGGTTTCTGGATGCTGGTCACTTTTTATCTTCTTGGGCAGGGACTGCCCCATACAGAGTGGACTTTCACGCAGGTCTTACTGGTCAGCTATCTCTGACTTACGGAAATGTAATATGAAACATGTATGGGTGTTGTCCTTCAGTTGTGTATCTATTCTAGCGAACCTAACTAACAGATCAAAGAGGACCTTGAAGATTCAACGGGTTCCTGCATATAAGGTTAACATGTCACACTGCTCTAATGAGCGCAGTGATTTATATGAGTTCAGTGAAAAAGTACAAGTCTAAAGTGGACAAAGTGAAGTTTTTTTGAAGGAAACGGATTACAGATGCTGCTCAACCATCAGACAAGCACTTTGGTTAAACCATTCTGACACCTTCACAACGGGTTAGGAACCACCAGTGGAAAGAGAGAACTCACATCCACCTGAAGGATTTCCAGGTGAATGAGGCTCATTAATCAGCATTGTGCATTCCTCTAGCAGGAGTAGTGCACCTCTGTTTGATTGATTTAACAACATGGCATTAAGCAGTATCGAGAAATGGGTCAATGTTGCTCCCTCACAGTCTTTTGCAATCTAATGCCCCTCGTGATGATCTCTATTTCATATGCTTAGTGGAATAATGAATGCTTATGTGTTTAACCCCGTCTGAAGTCACTTCCGTTCAGCAGAAAATGACTAATCTAATGTGAATGAAGTTCTAGTTCTTGTGTGGTTTAACGTCTAAGCATGAAGCAGTGGGAATATTTTCCTCACCTTGCCCACATGAAGTGGTGCTCCGCTAGGCCACCACTCTGTTGTGTATGTTACCGTGGCCATGGCAGCAGTGACGCCATGAGGATTGTGAGGGCATCTGGGGAGCGGCAGCCGCGCTCTCCGTTTAAATGCTTGCAGGGCCCTCGGGGATAGGCGCTCACGCTCAAAGTGTCTTTCAATGTCGGGCAGGACAAGCTGTTTTGTGAGTGGGCGACTAGAAAAAAAAAAAAGCCTCTGACCTTGCCTGGCTGCTGATGACAAAATGAAGAAGAGAGGCAATGAGAGGAATAGCATGTGTGTGAGATTGTTAGATTGTAAGTGTGCAGATGTGGCAACAGGAAAGGGGATGAAAAGGTTAATTTAGGAATCGGCTGAAAAAAACAGGATACTTAAAGACCATGAGAAATGTGAAACCTCTTACAAAATTAACAGCTTTGTCACAAAAGGATTGTGCGATTTTTTCTGCTGCTAAACCTGCACAAATAAGAGCATTCTCAAAGCACCCGCAAACGGTGAAACACACCCCCTAACTACGGGATCTGAGATTCTTAATTCCCATGTTTACAAACTGTAAAAGTGTCCATAGTATACACATGCAGACACTTCAATTTCTGCTCTACAATTAAACCGCGGGACTGTACAGTCTGTTCTCGTCTTCCCATGATAAAGCTTGACTGACGCCAGTGGAATAGTGGTGAAATATGGGATCATGTAAACAGGGGTGTAGTTATGGCAAAAAAGGGAGAAAGGTAGAGTCGATGAGGGAAACACATCAGCAGCGAATGTTCTCCTCAGTTTCTTTCATGTTGCAAACTGTAGCCTATTAGCAGCTCTTTCTTGGCTCCCTCTCCCATTTGTGGCTAATGCAGCCTTCAAAGTCAAATGGAACTGGGTTACTGTGAGTTGGAGGGTCTGTAATGATGTCATCTGTCTCCTGTCGTCGGTGACAGGAAAAGAAATTTGCCACACCGCTGTTTACGGAGGCTGTACAGATGTTGGTTAAAGTTTTATGGCTCTTGATTAACATTGGAAAGATTAATTGGATCCACTGCGTCTTTTCTTTTTTCGGCCGGTGTTTGTATGCAGGCGCCGCGCCGGCGTGTCTGATTGTGTTTGCGTACGCCTCAACGTTGATATGTCGTAAATTGAGCCAACAAGGCTCTTGTCATTTTTAATAATGTATATCAGTGGCTGTGCAAGGTAAACTCGCCTAAACAATGCGGATACGTGTTTGCCGTTTGTCATAGATATCACAACCGTTGTCTTTCCTCTCCCGTCTCTACATACCATTTCCACTCCGGCAGCATGCCATTACAGCACATTGTCCGCTCTTTTTGACGTCTTTGCAATAATAATAAAAAATCATTCAAGATGAAACACCTGTCAGAACAGGGAGGAATTTATACTCCCTTTTATACTCTCTCTAATGTCACCACAGGATTTTCAGCAGAACATTATAGTTTCTCTGATATTAACAAAGCCTGAAACCAGTCCATTTTTAAGTAGCTCTACCAAAGGATAAAATGTAATCTGAAGCATGCTGAATTACCTCATTGTCCTTGCACCATAGCAGTTTTTTTTTGTTCTCTCGCAAAAGGGGAGTGGACTAATCAAGTACAGTTAAACAAGGGTCCCGTCCTTGCTCTCAGTCATCTCTCGGGAGGGACAAAATAGCAGAAATGTGCTGAAGCAAATGGGGGCGCAAACGACCATGAGGCTAATTGGCCGGCCGTGAGCGCTAATGTGAAACCGCGCCGTTCTCCTCCCTTTCCTCAACCGAACCGACAAAGACATCAGCCCCCTCTTTTGTAATGGAATTAATGGGAAATGTGAAAATGTCCTGGTATGAGAATTAAGGAAATGTGATATGTGGTCTGCAGTAATTGGGGCCTACGGAGTGAAGACTTGAGCGCTTAGTGCGAGACTATTCCCATGTGGGCCAGCCATAATTATGATGGGATTTCTGCCTCGTTCTCCTCCCCATGATGAAAAGATTTTTATTGTTTCACTGCTTAAAAGGTGTGGGGGGGGGGGATCAGCATCAGTTGATGAAAGGAAACTCTGGAAAAAGTGCCGCCACCACAAAGCAACCCCATCACTCTCCCGTTCCCTTTCTACTTCCTTTCCCTCCTTTCTCCCGCTGCATTTAACTCTGCAGAGATAGAGGAGAGCCTGCATCAGAAGCCGCATACAGTAGAAAATTCACCGGAAGGTGTGTGTGAAGATTTTTTTTCTTTTTTTGTCTGTGTATTGTGATCTCCTGCGATGCGCTCCACAATGGGTGTCAGCGCCGCTTAGAATGAGACGGCCGCATGTTGTCGTTGTTTTGCTGAGCTTTTAAGAAATGCTTGTGTGTGTGTGTGTGTGTGTGTGTGTTTGTGTGTCTGAGCTGCTATTGTGCGCCCGCTTTTGGCCGACAGCCTGCTGTCTTATGGGATGTGGTATTTCCCACTGCGGTGTCTGTTTCAGGAAGAGCGTCCTAATCCGGCCTATTTGCCATCCCGCTGCAGAAATGAGCATAGTCGGGGAGGCCCTCACCAAAACCCTGAAAGTGCTTACTGAAATCAAAGCCAAACTACACTACCCATAACCCTGTTCATCACTAAAGGGGAAGAGAGGGCTGACAGCAGTAGTTGGTCAGGCTAAATATCTGGACAGGAGCAATATTTACAGAGTATAACATAATGACAAGCATCATTACACAGAATCCATAATGGAGTCCGCAACCTCAAATGACAACTCTTTAACGTGTAGCCATTGGTGCTGCTGGCTCCACTGGCTTGCAGCATCCTGTCCGCGATGCATGAATGTCTCTAACAGCATCTTCATCGGCCTCGCGGCAGCCGAGCACGGCGTGCCGTTGGCCGGCTGCAATCACGGAAGGAAAATCTAACAGAGTTAGAGGCAGTTGCAACAAAGCGGCCTTGAAAGGCACGGGGCAAGCTCCCTGTTAAAATGCACAGTTGCAGAAGATGTTTAGCATTTCAAACAAAGACCAGGTAGCGACAGAGTGGCGGCTCAGGCTTTTGTGTGTGTGGGTTTTTTTTGTAATGGAAAGCAGGGTATAAATAATCCAAATATGATGCGGGAGATGTTTTACAGAACCAAACTAAATGGGTTCACAGGTCCATTTGTTTCTCTCTAGATAGTATTGAGAGGATGGATTGACTGCCAGAGATTTATAGCATCGTCTCTGTAGAGATAGATGTGTATGTGCACGTTGTTTTTTCTAATTAATTGGTCTGGACCCCCACATATTCCGATTTCAGAAATGGATATTGAGTCAAAATAAAGAATGGAGCAGTGTCCCCTTTTGTCCTAATGAAGCGTGTTGTAGTCCTGCTCAATGTGTGTGAGATTACTTTTGTTGTGATACACAAATCAAATTGTATTGAATTGAATGGAAGCGCAATGCTGGCCAACTCTAAACATGCCGAAACATGAGATGTAATTATTTTTCTCCAACCCATTCGACCACATTGACGTCGGACAACTAACCATCTGATAACTCTCTCTGAGAGAATGTGTCACTTTGAATGTTATATGTGACATTATTGTTAATCCTGCACTTTTGCTTTAAAAACAGGCAAGAAAAAATAAACTCGGGGTTACTTCACAGACTTCACAGACACTGCTTTGTCCGTGCCGCCATCTAGCATCGCCACCATTATTTTTGTGATGGCAAGTTGAAAAATAAGTTCGTTTATGGCATACCAATTTATGTTTAATAGCTGAACTCCTCGACACGTAGTCAAAAGAAACTTTATTCAGAAAGTAACACGTTCACTTGATGTTTTCCATGCAGCACAAACAGCGTGACTTTTCAACAAGGTGTCCTTGTATTCCCACTCGACAACACCTGACGTGTTTACAACTCTGCCTAATATAAATAATCTGGATTACACCTTTCCAAAGGCATCGTTGGTGAGAAGTGGTGGTGTCACCTGCTGGTTTCTGTGAACCTTTTACGTAGCTGTCATTAAAGGATGGTGGCAGTGATAGACGTGGTATCGGAGTTCAATGAGAATGAGTTGTTTTTTAATTATGTGAATACTGTGCCACTTTGTATCGGCTTTCAGGTGAGTGTGGCTTCATTTAAGGGGTCTTAATTGAAATGGTCTGTGATATGACGACACTATTTAAATTGGACATTTAAATCTGTCCTTGGAACGTGATCAATTTCCAACCTATTCTCACTTTACCGACGCTTGGTCGGTGGCGTCACAAACAGCTCGTCGGTTTCCACTCAAATGTAAATTAAAGTGTACCTCTTCCTCAGTATTCACCCTTCAGACAATTTGAGTGTGAGACCAGTTTGACTGGATCTAAAGTATGCCGCAAACCTTGAATGCTCCGAAAGGCCATATCTATATTAATTAAGCAAATTAAAAAACACTTCTGAATCACTCCGTGTAGAGCAGGTAGCAGCCAGAGCAGTCACTTCTACAGCTGTTTAACTTCTCTTTACGTTCCACCGCCCATTGCCTGTGGTCACAGGAGATCAATCTCAGGGATCTGAGCCCTGAATGCTGCGATAAAACCTTTCCCGGAGTCAGAGCTATGACTTTGACCCTCCGTTCATAGCGGGTGTTTGTCGAGCGTTCCGTCTCACTTCTTGTCTTTTCATCACAACCGAAAAAGGGGGGAGGAGGGGAGGCATGTATTTCCTCAGGGGACACATGAGGGCTTTTGTGCTGGGGCCGGTGACTCTTGGCGGGGCCAAGAGACACGCCCACCCAATGTCTTATCAGATCGAACACATCCTTCATATAACACTCCGGAAGCACCCAACGTGTATTACTACTCCCCTGCCTGACTGGTAATTGTTTGATTACTCATGGCTGGTGGGTCATTAGAAAAGAGGAGAAGATGGACGAGGCCGTTAAGCAGGGGAAAGCAGACGAATGTGCCCAATTGCTCTTTTAATGTAGACGTCACTACAGACCGCCACAAAACAACAGTGAAGGGTCTTGTGAATGTGGCTCAGATGGATTCGACGCAGGAAAAGCACTTAAAAGGACAGCATTAGCTTCATTAAAGGAGAATGTCATTTTTATTCTTATTTCATGGCATTTCATTTCATTATACATTTTGCTTTGTGGGATAGTCAGCAAAGGGTCAGAGAGAGGGAATGACATGAGCCCCGACCAATATCACTTGCACATTCAGCCCGTTTGATGCATATTGCTCCCAGAGGTTCACATTCCAGTTGTATAATACTGCTGCTAGAGCTGATCATGCACATAAAGTCCACACAAAGGTGTTAATGATCCTTTGTGGTCCTATTCTTAAACGGGCAAGGATATAGGGAAAGTTTTGAAAATTAAGTGTTTATTTTCCAAGTTATCAGGTCATAAATGACTCAGAATAACCCCAAATAACCCCATTTTCTTTTCCATTTCACAGTTTGTATCCCCCAAGACATATTTATGGTATAGATTTGAAATATTAATAGTTTGAAACTTATTCAACCTCTCATTGGCAGTGAAGGATGAGGAAAGCAGCATTCGCACTTTAACGTATGATGCAGGTTTCACTGACGCACATCCAGACTTTCTCGTAATTCCGTAGAGATCCTACACATGCGTTTCCACAAGAGCTGCCTCAGGTCTCATTCACACCGACTTAAGCTCTGCAAGGAAAAGAAGAATGCAGCCTTCTCATTCATTTGGATGCAGCCGGTCTGATTAGACGGTTGGGTTACGCTTGCAGTTAGTTTGCAGGTCAAAAAGTTGATTAATGCGACATCATTTGCCAAAGTTGATTTCACATTAACCCAATTAGAGCAGAATCATAAATTAATCAATATTTACCAGCCGAGACAGCATGTGGCTGATACTGTTTTCGTCTTGTGAGTGAGTGTGTCATCATGGCAAAATGTGGATCCGCAGTTTTCTGTCCGTCGTCAAGTGTAGGTATGTGTGGATGAATGTTGATGCTGGCTATCTGATGTACTCCATGTTAGTATGTTGTAGTGTTTTATGTATTATGTACCTTATGTGAAGCTCTGTACAGACTGACAACACATCACCTTTGAAAAGGACAATAAAGAATCAATCTTATTTATCAGCCTGTGGGCAGGTTTGACAACTTGACAGCGTCACCACCACATGATGCAGTCAGGAAACGTCACAGGTGTGTAGTTGAGATAGAGACGAAGCCCCCCTCCCCGAATGTAAGCCCTTGGCCTGATTTGGCATCACAGCTTCTCTGACATTGCATCGCAAGAGTTCAGTTTTATCTTCAATTCATTTCTTGGCTTTAAAGGATTCAAAACTTGAGATTCCAAGCTTCTTTTGAACTTATATTTAGGCATGGTGTCCCAAGGGATACATGCATTTCAACTGAAGATAACAGAACAAAGTAAAAATAATTCAAGTGTTTTTTTCACATTAACATAGACTTTTAAAAATAAAGCCTCTTTAACCTTTTATTGTGTTTGTTTGTTTTTTTGTCATATCTCACCTGTGCTTTTTTCCAACATTTCAATCAGTTTGTTCCTAATGAATTCATATCACTGTTCTATGTTTCTGTTTTAGTACTTTTATAGAAAAATACAAATTCTGCCCATGCAGCTGTAATCGATCGAACCATTTATTGAGTTTGTGTTTACCCTGGGTCCCTAATTTAAACTGTCACACATCATTGTGTGAGGCTTTTTCATTTAATGTCCCCCCACTATCCATTAAAATGTCAGTATCTCCCAGGTAAGAAAAACACATTCAGAAATAATAAATTATAGCTTGTTATTGTAGTACGTTCTTGTTGTAAATTTCCCAGCCGTGGGATTGATAAAGGATTATCTGATCTTAGCACCGTTAAAAGGCCTGCGGCAGCATCATTTGGTCCCTAGACAACAAAACACTATCTTCCCCCAGTTTACAATAAGCAGAAGGAATGTATCGACCCCATCAGATGTAGGTTTGTCTGCATCCATCCTCTCCTGCTCACCTACTGCTGACTAGTTTGTCAGGTTCTGGTATCATCCACTGTTATTCCAACTGGGAGGCCAACGATACATCATCACTGCTTCTCTCAGGTCCATTACAGGCACCTGACTGGACGCACACACGCACGCACGCACGCACACACACACACACACACACACACATGCCACCGAGATGCTTTAAAGGTGCCCGGAGAATTGGCCATGATTATTGTGGTTACTCTGATTGCTATCATCGTCTCCCATCACGGCCATTATCAGCGGAGCACTTTCCCGCTCGCTCCTTTCAGCTCAGTGCTCTGTTTACCCTAATGTGAGCTGGGGGGAACATAGCGGAGAGGCGTCTTCCATAAACACCTTGTTATCTCTCACTTCTTCTCTAATTTTCTCTCGATTCCACCACTCTCGCTCATTTCCCCTGCCTCTCGATGGGCTCTCTGGCTGAAAAAGAGAGAAAAAAGAATGGGGGCAGGTTGTATATTGCCTGTTTGTTTTGGAGGCTCGTGGCTGTTTGTTAGCCAGCATCCAGAGTCGTGCTGATGCTGTGCAGTTGTTGGGTGAGTTATTTATTTAAATTTTTATCGCCTCCCACCACATCCGTAAGAAAAGATGCCACCAACCTATTTACACCTAAAGAGATGCCAGGAAAAGCAGGGGGGGGAATAATTCCTACACATTTCTCCTCATTGACTCTGATTTATTTTTCTTTTCATCATCCGTCCCTTTCTTTGCTCTGTCTCTCATCTGTGCGCGACAGCCTGAGCCAAAGCACTCAGTCAATTCTGCACAAATGGAATTCTTACAGACCAAATAGAGGAGATAGAAATGCAGAGGCACATATTTGAAGGGTGTTAAACGTGTCACCCAGCTAATGCTTCCTCAAACGAGGAAAAAACAGAGAAATTCCAAGTCCTATTAAAACTTGATTCCTTGGAGTACTGTCTCCGGCTGCTCCGTCAGGTACAGGCAGTAACCTCCTCAGGCGCTCCATTGCTGGTTAAACACGCGCAACTGTGGCCTGGATCAAAAGTAAGCCGAGCTCTCTCGCTCGCATATCTCTGATTTTATGAGCACCAAAGCCTGAACGATTCCTGCGTGATGCTTACTGACAGCTCCGATGAGGAACCAATCGCGCGCGTCTCTGTTGTTCGAGGATAAACCCTGTCTGTGTTTGCTGCAAAAATCTGCACTAAGCCGGCGGAAGTTTGGCATGCAAGCAGGTGCACTTGTTTCCCGTGGTCTTGGTGATTGCCTGCGCCTGTGTGTGACATTTCATCAGACTTGTTGTCTGTCATGTTATCCCCCTGTCAGTCCTGGAGACACACACATCTGAAGAAACCGGATGTGTGTGTGTGTGTGTGTGTGTTTGAAAGAGAGAGAGAGAGAATGTGTGAACGCTTCATCGCGAGAGGTGTGAAGCCACAGATAATGCCTGGCTTGTGTCGCCACCTCGTGCTGCCTATTCCCTACACACACATACACACACATACACACACATACACACACATACACACACACACACACACACACACACACACACACTTCACTTCAGCCTTTTCTTGCCCGGAGCTTTTATCAGAAATTCATTTCCCCGTATCTCAGCCATCAATCACTCCAGCTTGTCCTCAAATGCAGCCATCAGTGCAGATGAAGTGAGGCAGACATGTATACACAAGGAGACACGGGCCTCAGACAGGCAAAGAGAGGGAGGCTTTTTAATTAAGATTGCAATCGATGGGCACCTTTTTGAAGAGATGAAACTTTGCCTCATTTTTGGGAGTGTTGGATCCTGAGTTGGCTGTAATTGCCCTGGGTCCTGTTTGTCCCTGCGGATACGAGTGACTTTCAATGAGGGCCACCATTTTTTAAGATCATTTTAAAAGCTCAGCTGGATAAAGAACCAGTCCCTACATTCTTATTTCCTGCACTTTAATATCTCTTTTCTTGGTGTATTCAGTTGTGGTGGCCGTCGCTACTCACACCACACATCCAGCATTTCTTTTGCAACCATTTGTCAGCGAGGTGCAGTAAAAAAAATACAGGGGCACAGAGCATAAACACTGAGCATCTTATCTGAGCATTAACCGGCAGTCTTTGGGAGCCCAGAGCCCACTCGGGGGCCCTGAACTGCATTGCTCACATATTCAGAACACTTTCTTGTGTGCTTATTCAGAGCATCACCCTCGCCGAGAGGTGAGAGCTCTCCCCTGACAGAGAGAGGAGAGTGGAGGAGGAGGAGCAGCATCAGAAAGCATCCAGTGTTTACGCTGAGTGAATGGGTCCCACCTACCAAGTTCAGCTGCTACGGAGTCAGTTGCTTAATGCAGAAATACAACATGACTTCCATTCAAATGGGGGACATGTCTGTCCCTGGAAGCATATTTGTGGTGCTGAATATTTATCATCATCTCCGCCACGGGACTCATGCGATCACTCGTGTACGTGTGTGTCTGTGAGTCAGAGTGCACCTCTGTGTCTGCCCACAGCTAATCTTGCATTTTGCTGCTGCAAACTGCATACAATTTTTGGTGGCCACTTATGGCTGCATGCTCAAAGACCTCTAGTGTTTTTTTCTACTGCCATTGACGGCCTGCCGACTCCTCACTCACTACTCTTAGCCGTCCCCGGCTGGTAGGGGTCATGCATTGCTGTTCCTCAGGTGCTACTCGGCACTCAGAGACACGGTGGCTTTGCTCACTTTTTTCTATTTGGACGGTGTGTTTGGCCAACAGCTAAAAATTAACGGAACTGCCAGCACATGTGCCGCTGCACCTCGCCACAACAGTTTTATTTTGTTTTTGGCAAGAGTGTGCTTGTCTTAAATGGCCACTCTGATTGCCTGTATGCTACGCCTGCTTGTTTTTGAGTTTGAACTGCTGTTCTGCATTCATAAATTTGCTTTGGTGTCTTAGGGGTGTGAATCTTTGGCTTCACAGTGATTCGATTCGATTAACGATACAGTAGTTGGTTTCGATTCAATTCAAGGACATTTTTTTGTTGTTGTAACGATTCGATTCTGTAAGCCACGATTCAATTCAGTAACTTGCAACCAAAATTCTATATCCATTAAATAAACATGCAATAATGCGAGTGAGACTATCTGTATTCTTCTGAAAGGTGAAACAATAACATATTTATTCTATAAAAAAGTAAACCTGCATAATATTTTATGCTGAATACAAAAATGTAATTAAAATATACTTGGTTATTTTGAACATTATTCAGTAGACTACATGCTGGCAGGGGAGAGAGTGTCTTAAAAGTATTAAAACATTAATCATAAGTAAGAATCACGATTAATCCAATTAAATGCATTTATATCGATTATTGGTGAAGCCAAAATGATTCATTCTATTATTTATTGTAGCAGATCGATTTAGTAGAATCTATAGGACTGACTAACGATTCATCGATTAATCAAATGAATCGTTACACCTCTATGGTGTCTAGATGGTTGGGTCGCCAATTGTGGGTTGTGTTCATTTAATCGCACCATTCAGGAGTGGTCGTTGCAGACACTCCTGGCAGATATTATGTTGAAAATATCCTCTGGTAGTTGAGGCTGATGTTGTCTGTCTTCTTCTGTAAAAGCATCACGGCGACAGTGGGAGGGTTGGTGAAGTATTCGTCTTGAAAG
Organism: Chelidonichthys spinosus; assembly: GCA_029853015.1. NCBI lineage: Eukaryota > Metazoa > Chordata > Actinopteri > Perciformes > Triglidae > Chelidonichthys > Chelidonichthys spinosus. The sequence goes on along the minus strand of CM056828.1, from coordinate 9,036,779 downwards.
AGCAGCGTTTTCAAATATCTCCATTTTAAGGGTTGTAAAACGTCAGTATGCCAGGAGTTATGTGGACGCCAGGCAGCAAATTGGTCCAGATAGTGGTATATTGTCTCCTTCCTCTCCCCCAGACGGCTGGCCAATCACTTTGCGAAGTGGTTCTGAACGTTGGATCCGTGGTTTCAGAAAGTTATTCAAATGGTTGCACACAGCGGATACTTTCCGTAACTATTTGAATGTGCATACTGGCGGATTATCTATGTTGTTGCCTTGAGTGCAAATGTGCATTTTGCTAATTTCACCCAAAATTCAAACCCTCATATTGTGTCCAACAGTTAATGTTTGGGAGAAACTGCTGTAAGAAAATATTGATTGACCTTTTGATAAATTCAGCTCCTCAAACACAGAATGGTCATAGCCTAAACAGTAACGTGACTTTGTGTTGTTGGCACATCATCAACTAGCAATAGCGATTTTTTTGCTACGCTAGTGACTGAAGGTATACTGAATGTACAGATGCTGCTTTTGCTTTTTAATAATTATAACAGTACCCAGCTTTACAGGAACGGTGCCGTTCCTTCATTTTATTTTCTTCTCCATTGACGGCCAGGTAAAGTAGTGGCTCACTTCTACACTGTGATCTTTAGGCGTTAGCTTCTATCTTTATCTTTTTAAGCCATTTTTTCGCTGCTTAATCAGTTTGATATCTTAGGTAGTCCGTCAGACACATATTGATGACTGTCTGCTTCTCTCTGAAATCGCTTTTTCATTTTTCTTTTTCTGGGAGTGCAATTAGTGACAGTGTGGGCTTTACGGTGGCTCTGGCAGCTTGACAGAGTGACAAAAGGTGGCTCAGCAAAGGGTCAGTTGTAGGTCGGAAGTGGGTCAGTGGTCTCCTGTGCAAAAGTCGACTCACTTATCTTACACCTACTACTCTTACTTCATTATTAAGGTGTCAGTATGCTCAAAATAAACTAGCTAGTGCAACGTCACATCCTACGCCTGAGTGTTTGTAGCTGTTCCCAACAGCAGGACCAGCAGGAACTCTGTCTTCCATTTAGACATTCACAGCGTGGTGCTAAGCTAGACACACATGAAACGTGGCAGACGTAACTGTGTAACAGATGAAAGGAGAGAATTTTAGAGAAATTTTCTGTCTGATGTGTTAAAATGGAGATGGGGGCCTTTAGGAGATCACTGGAGTGATATTATGCAGAGAGAATAAAACGGTGGAAAATGGGCTTCTTCTTGCATGCAGAGGTCATATTTCAAAGGGAGCAGGACATTTGAATACACCTTTGAGTCAGTGGTGTCCTTCAGCCGGTGACGGTGTCAGCCTGCGTAATGACAAAGGCAGGCTCACTTTCATCTGTCTCTATTTCTTCCCGCTCCCTCATTCTTTGTGTTATTACCATGGTGGCCCTTTCTTCCCCTTCATCTCCCTGTATTATGTATTGTTTGGTCTTTGCGTGTGGATCTGTGGATTCAAAGGCTTTGTTCCCACTATTTGGAAACTTTAGGTTTTGATGTCAGCAGATGCTGTATCTGTGCGATTGCAATACAAATGGTGTTGAGTGGGTGTTTCTATTACAGTTAACGTTGAAAAATGAAAAACAAAATCTGCTACTCTACAGTTTAATGTTACTTGGAACAGTATGCTGCCATGATCTTTATATGCATCAGTAATACATTTTTTTTCTTTCTTTTAGATACAATTATGAATGTCTTGACAGTGTCGATATAATCCCATTATTTATTAACAACAGTGTTTGTGCTTGTGAGTTCCAAAAAGCCATGATCGCTGTTCGCTGTCCATGGTGCTGAAGTGTCTGTCGCTAATGGTTGCTTGAATCTGTGCCCATTGAGATTCTGTTATGGGTCGTAAAAAGGGGATTGATATCTTGCCCTTTTGCACCCCAGCCAGTTGTCACCATACAAAACTTGTGATGACGATCATTAGTAAGGAGGATTTCCATTTTGCTAAAGACTTTAGCCGATAACTCTCTCATGCTGTTTGCTTGCTGCATTGCAAAAGCTGGACTAGCATCTTAATGGTTTAATATCAGGGCTGGAGTACCCTTAGTAGTATACAGTAGAATTATAATAGAAGACACAGTAAGCTGGGCTGGTGGTTTGGTGGGGTGACTATTAATCTTAGATATAATAAAATAAATCCTGGCTACAACCCTGCTTTAAAGGCATTCATGCTCTCTTGAAATTGATTATTTCTTGACAATTAAATATTTTTCTGACACTCCGTCTGTGCTGCACTTTCTACATTGATCGTTCACATTGCAGTCTTCTAATATATTTGTGCATCCCCTTTGCAAATAAGTACCATACAGCATGTTAGCTTTTCAAAATTGATCTCTTTTCACACGTCACTTTCCATCATATTTCCCCCCGAGTTATGGCGTTACGGCCAAGCGTCCCGCAAGTCATTGAAATTCAAACAGCGGTGCTACCATCCATTCCACTCTGACATTCAGCCAAGCAGTATCAATAAACCACAATGCAATTGATTTATTCAAACAAGGGCTGCTCCAATCAGAAAAAAAAATTAGCAAACAGCACCAATAAACCTATTTATTACCCCCTCCAACTTCTCAGCTACATCAAAGAGACCTCCCCAGAAATATCCTTTTTTTTCGGGAATCAATCTTGGTAAGGGCCGGATAATTATTGTAGTAGGTGCAGGAGCCAACTCCTTTCACCATGGCAATTAACAAGGCTTGTTAACATCAAAGGCAGAAAAAGGCCAGAGGCTGGCTTTCAAGCAGAAATTGTACTGAGCTCACAGGAGGATCGGCTTACTTTGAGACTATTTAAATGTCCTTGATTTGAGACCAGCAAATGGAGATGGAAATTTTTACCAAAAACCTTTTGGTTGAGTGTTTTTTATGAGAAGTGAGGGTGGACTGAAAAACAAGAATGTTAACCCATTAGCATTAAAGAACAAATTCTACATAGAAGTAATTGGTTTAATGTGATTCATAATTCCTTGATCAGACAACAATCGCTCTATTATGTTTATGTAATTCATTTCTCAATAATTATCCTCTCCATGTTTTTGGCATGTTTTTAGCTGTATATCATCCTATTATAGATAATGTGTGTGTGTGTGTGTGTGTGTTTTTTTTTTTTAACAAGCTTTGTCTAAAAAAGTGCACATTGAGGAAAGAGAACATCCAAAAACATCTTGGCACTTTCTGGGATCATATTTGTTATCAAGTGCTGGTTGTTTTGATGTTCCCCATGAGCAAATCCGGCTCGGCGCCAAGTAAATTTGACAGGGACACAGAAAAGCCTCTTTTCGTGGAACCTCAATCACTCATGGATTCGTCAAAAAAAAAAAGTTTCTACTCCCAGACACATTTTCATCTAGCTTCAACTTTCTCGCGACAGAGGAAATGGGTAAATGTAATCCCTTTTCTGATGGGCGAACAAGCTAATCTGCTTACTCTCTCCATTGTGGATTGACTCAGCGATGGCAGAGAGGCAGGTGATAAAAGAAAACTACAGAAAAAGAGGTTTATTTGACTTTCTCCACTTCACTCTTCCGGCTCTCCTTCTCTTGGGGGCTGACTACCGCTGCGGCGGGATAATCCTGACGTCTCCTTTTCTCCATCTCTCCATATTCAATCTCTCTTACCCCCCCCCCCCCCCCCCCGCCTCCGAGCCTTTCCTCCTGCCGGGGTCGGCATTGATCCTCCCGCTCCTGGAAGTTTCTGCGTTTGCTACAATGTAGTCCGTTTTGTTTTTGACGCCTTATCTCTCACAATAGTGCAGCGAAGGGGAACACGACCTTGGTAGCCTGCCAGGCTGTGGGTGGTAGATGTAGAGGTGTTGTGCACGTGCACATGCACGGCCTGCTGTTTCTGTTTGATGTGGCAGTCTGTCGAGTGAAGTGGAGAATGGAAGACATAATGGCCTTTGGGTGGTTGTGACTTATGTGGGCCCCACTAAGGACCACACTGCGTCCATGAACCGAAGGATAAAGACGACATCAGTCACATCAGAATTTCGTTAACCCTGCACACAGCATCACTTTTGTTGCAGTCCTCGGAGGATGTGACCCTTAATCTCTGCCAGCTACACTGCTGACTCCTGTGAAATCTGCAGATAGACTTCTCGATCTGTCGTTTCAAAATATGCACCAGAGGATGAGGACAAAAAGTAGTCATGCCTTTTGGGAACGGTAGAAATACTCTCTAAAGCTATATCAACATTGTTTTTATCACCTTGATAACTCTCCCAACTGTTGTAAATCCAATTCCCTGTGTGTGTGTGTGTGTGTGTGTGTGTGTGTGTGTGTGTGTGTCAGAAAACCCAGCTGTAAAACATGTTTAAATAAAAAAGGACTTATACAGTATCTGTGACTGGTTACTTATGCAGCACAAATCCCGAATAAGTCCACTTGGATTCACACTTTGTTCTCTTGGTTTAAAGTAACACTTCACCTTAAAGTCTAAAAGTCATAATTCTTAATATGCAGTTTCCATGCATTTGATTAATCGAATTGCAAATATTCCCGTTCTCTTTAGTTGCTAAATGTTCCACTATGGTCACCAGTTAGTGTTAGCTTTGTCTGTCCATTACAACGCCACATCATTGCCAACGCTGCACCCAATCGCCTTTCCATCGCATGTCTATTCCACCGCCACTCAAAACAAGAGGTACTTGAACTCCCTCGCTCGGAGCAGAGACTCACTCCCAACCCAGAAGGCACAATCTAGCGTTTTCCACCAGTGCGCCGTGGCCTCAGGTGTGGAGCTACCGACTCTCATCCCGTCCACTTCACACTCAGCTGCAAACCGCTCCAGTTCATTTTTATCACTTTTTACAAAGAGATTTAATCAGTTATTACAAAAGTTGGCTCAGCATTAAAAAGGTGTTTTAATTGGTACCTTAAAGGAAAGCATGTTATTTCATGTGTTAATTAAAGGCACTAAAATGAACATTTGCTAGTTTCAGAGTCAATATGGCCCCGGCACCAGAGCAGGAGCACGAGTCGTGATATCACAGAGTCTACGGTTCATTGGCATCGCCTATCATTTTCCTTTGCATTGCACGGGCATTCCTCATTTATTCAAGGCCCCATTTAGCTGTATCAGCTTTGCAAATGGTGTGAAGCTCAATAAACTGCATACAATTTTGCTCCTGCCTCAAGGACAGGAAGACATGCGGTCAGAGAGCGAGAGAGAGGGGGTGGGGGTTAAGGGAGGAAATCTGAGAGATGGCAGACGGATGAACGGCAAGAAACATCATAACACTATGTGAAGATAGAGGGAGGAAATTCTGCAGCCCAGAGAAGTCGAACTTAAGTGCCTGTGACACTTTATTGCGCGGATCACTCATATTCTTTTTGTTTTTTTCCATAAAAATTGAATGAAAGCGTGGTGTAAATTTGAAACGGTGAGGCCTTCACCAGTTGGGATAAATGAGCTGTAGTCTAGCTGATCAGATTTAACAAACCATCAATCTACACCAGGATATAAAAAAAGAGAAGATTGAAGTGTTTTTTAAATGTATGTAATGTGTAATGTTATGTGATTCTCTTTCCCTGTTTGCGTATTTATTTAGAGGAAGTGTTGTTTCACAAATTTTGTGAAAGATTATAATTCCAGGTGTGAATGTGACTACATGTAGGGGTTCGGCACGTGGCACACTTTTATCCCATTGAGGATGTGCTTCAAACAATCCTAAACATTTCCCATCGTGTTGCTTACACTTATGAATACATAATGCTGTGGCGGGTGATTGTAAAGTGGCCCTGCCCCGCTGTAGCAAACACGTTTCCCGACGCTGCAAATGAGCGGCCATGTCGTCCGCCTTCTGGGAAGTGTAATAGACTCTACTTCATCCGATGCTAATGCCAGCGCTGCTCCCTGGGTGGCTTATTTATGTATCTATTTATAATTTTATGATGTGGTGTAATACACTGTGTGAATATTTCCCCAATGAGCTCCGAGTCGCACAGCCATGTGAGGGGAGGGCTGTCGGGGAAGATAATTTAGATTACGACTTACGGAGGCTGAAGGAGTCACACCGGAAAGGAAAAACAAAGGAGGACAAAAGTAACACGATGAGGAGATGTTAACCCCCGTGGGCCATGATTATGACGCTGCAATTATGCCTGTGTGTGCATGTGATTGTGATCGTCATACAGTAAACGTGTCTTACTGTAGCTGCCTTTCAGGACACTGAAGTGATAGGTATATTTGATCATTTAAAGAGCCCCGTGTATTTTAGTTTTTTTTCTTTTTAGTGGGCACTAGAGATTAGAAAGTATCAAATAGACAGGCAACAATCTTGTGGCAGCCAAATTGATCTGGTTCCTGGTGCATGGCGCTCTAGCTGGAAACATTATGAAACCGTAAGGCTAGCCAGAACCAATAGTAAGTCAGTAAGTGCTATACAGTGCTATGAAATGTTTTTTTTTGTGAAATGCAATTTACAATCTTCCTTATTTGACTCGGTGCCAGGTCAAATATGGACCAATTTAACATGTTTTATACTTCACAGGCAGTCATGCTCACACAGCATGCTGCTAACCCAATTAGTTCTGGCCCCATTCCCTGACCAGTGCTCTATCCTGACCGTAACACCTCTATGTCAGGGCCTCATGTCAACCAACTAGAAGGGCAGCTCTTCTCTGTGGAATTCATAATTATGCCTTACTATGGCAGCAGTTAGACCTTGCAGTTACTCGATGTAATTCATGTAATGTCTACACTAGTCCGAGTAGTGCAACTGGTTTTAGAGTGTAATTTTTTGACACTTGCTATCTCTTGTTATGCTCCCCTCGCAGGCGTTGGCTGTGGTCGGAGCCATTACGTATTCACGTCTAACCGCTCCATTCTTGTGAATGCAAATGTCTTTCAAATGTAGCACAAAGTCCATCTGGACTCAAGGATGCACCGATGCGATTTTGGAGGTCAAAGGTATTCCTGCTTACAGCCATGAAGATAGTCCCTTCCTGCCACCCAGCTCACATCAGGGTGAGCGCTGATGAAGTGACTCATGGAGGAGTGGCTGGTTTTAATCGTCTGTCAGCTTAAAATGTGGATAGTGGCCAGGGCAAGAATGCACCTGGGCGGCTGTAAACAAGCGAGCTAAAAATACCAACTGCCTTATACGACAGACCAGGAGGGAAGGAAAAGGCGAGCGGAAAGGACATCTGCTTTCTAACACCGCTCGCTGTCATGTTTTCTCTTCATCTCTAAACATTATGCAGTTGTCTGCCAGCTCCAAAAAAAAACTAAAAAACATATTCACTTCAAACTGAGAATCTCTCATGAAATGCCAGAGCAGCGTGTGTGTATACATCCCCATCCCTTAGTGTCGGAGCTGCTGTTTGCGCGCGTGTGCATCGGATGTGTATGTACATGTGTATGAATATATGAATCACATGTAGAAGGGAATGCTGTTTTAGTTCACCTCCTGCATGTCTCAAAGATCAATCTGGGACCAGAATGGGTCTTCCATATACACATATAAGCACGGAGATATACTGTATTTATTAATAATCCCCAATCCTCTCATCTTGACAACCTGGAGGGGCTTTTATGTTAATGCTGCCCATTACGATCCCTCGGCTGTGGTGGACGCATTTCTGTCAGCGTCACGCTCCCTCCATGTGAGGCATTTTGGTCTAAGTAGTTCCAAATAACATGGCTCTAAAAGCCTTGAGAACATCTTTTTATAACTTGCCTTTTACCTTTTTCGAAGCCTCTGCTCTCCCGGCCACTTGAGTCTCTATTTCCCTCTGCTTTCTGCCTTTTAGCCATGTTATAGGGCCTCTCTCCAATCATGCATTGCAGCGTTATCAAAGTCTACCACCCGCGGTTTGTTAATCACACCGATTTGGGGGTGTGAAATGAGAGTGTTCACACTTGGCGCCCGTGGCTGCTGCAGCCTTTTAAGTCTGGTTACTGTCGGCCATTTTGGATAGTGCAGATGCCCGCTGCGTGTCTTGGATGGAACAAATGATCTCAGACTCTACGGTCTAATTAGAATCCGTTAGCTTAACTGTTTGGATGTCACCTCGTGCAATTTGTGTGGGAAACCGCTCGAACAATGAACCACTCCACGAAGAACTGTGCTTCTGGCCACAAACGGGACGCAGTTCCATTTAATTCTGATTGAAAGAAGCAGAAACAAGTGCCATTGCCCCCCCCCCCACACACACACACACACACACACACACATGTAATCACAACCACAAGCCTCAGCTCCAAAGTTGTGCCTGCAGATACTGGAATGAGAGGGGTAAACATGCTGTCAATAGGATAATTTAACGCTCGCCAAGATGACTGGTCTCAGAAAGCGGTGCCGATGGTGCCCAGTTAGTAAACAACAAGGCAGTCGATTTGTTTTTAACCCCCAGCTGGCACAGCTGATTTTTTTCAGCCAGGAGGCCGACGGCAAGCTTTAGCTTATTATTTAGGCAGGTCATCAGTCTAAACGCTAATTAGAATTGTCCCCCCGTTGGCTTTTAGTGTGCGTCCCTGTGTGCATTCATATTGTAAGGGGCTGGAAAACTCCGTCTCCTTGTGGCTTGCCTCTGAATGACAGAAGCTCTTAATTGCACATATTTGGAAGTTAAAATAAATGGACCTTCTTCTTGAATAATAGTAAAGCAACACCAGCTGCAGCTGGCCAGGAGTGATAACGCTTCATTTACCACGAGGGAAGTAATAAAGTCACTCTGAAAACCTCTTTTCAGGGTGAATTAAAGTACCCACCCTTTAAAAAAAACAAAACATTGTTAGCAAAAGAGTGTCTATCAGCGTGAGTTTACAGAAAGTTTCAAACAGTGTAGTTTAAAGTATGTCTGCTGTTTAGATCAGTGACTGCAAAGAGAAGATTATATGAGGCATCCATCTGAGTCCGACCACGTTCCTCACTCTGCCCCCGAGAAAGAAGGTTTTGGAGTCCAGTCCTGAGTGAATTTCAATTCCAAGTTATGATCCTATCATCGTATTATCCCTCAGCTGTCTACTGCTTGCAACCAGCCGTTAGATTGTGGTATGTGCCGGGTTGCATAGGCAAACCGAAAAACGTAGTTATATATTTTTATATTGTATCTTTTTTTTAAAAATCTGTTAAAGATGGAAATGGAACTGATATCACATATCTGTACGTTATTGACTCAAATAGCTAGATCAGGTATCAGTGACAATACGCCTATCTGGTATTGGATATCGTTATTTTAATCAATAGAATTCAAGCCTGGTGTTACACATGAGAGATTGTCATTCAAACACTGATTTCGGACCCAGGTATCGGCCCAGGTTAATGCTGTTTCCTGAAAGCATTCTCCATTTTGGCAAGAATTCAAAATTTCAGAAATCTATGAACCCCTGAATTATACAGTGAGGTATTTAGATTTCTAGAAAATCTAAAGTGCTTTTCTGGTCTCCTCAGCTGGCAACTACAGTCCTGGATGTATGAGGGTACTAAGTGTGTGCCAGTTCTGTATATAGACACAGAAAAGGCATTGGGATGTAGCCAGGGAATTACATTCCAGCATTAAAATAGTTTGTAATGGTCCTTTAAAACCGAATCCACGTGGGGAGTAGTTCCTTCAACATGAGCAATACCAAACTATCGTGTTTGTTTTGGGTAATTGTGAGCCCTGCTACTATTGGTCAGTGAGGCAGGTTTCCTCAGTGGGGATTGGCCAAGGGGCGGGACAAGAGAGATCGTGGGGGGAAAAAAGGGGAATAGAGAGGGGAGTTTTTTAGGCGGGCGCCTAAGCATGGCCGCCGTGTTTTTCTTTCTCATCATAGATTAGTCTGCAGTTCGCTAAGGTAGAATGTGTTTGTAAAGAGAGAGGGTTATCTTACTCTTACTTTAAGTGAGGGGTTAATTGATACGCTTTGGTGAAAGACTGTGCTCGGAGTTAACGTGCAACTCTCCAGACTGCTACGGGATAGCACACATGCTAACGTCATGCTAGTGCTTCATGGAGGGACTGTGACGCTCGGACAGAGTCAAAGATATTGCGCCGCGGGATCGGACCAAGTCGGGTGAGCTGTGGGGGTTGAGGGAGACCTGCCGTGTCTCTTCTCCGACGTCAACGGACGTCGTCGCGGCAACGAGACGGTTAACGAGTGGCTTCAGTTAGTCTCGGACGTGGTCAGGACTTTTTCTCGGCTGCAGGACAGAGACTGTGAGACTGGTGGTTCAGCGTTGGTGAGTGAGCACGGCATCGGACACTGTCGCCAGTTTCGCAACACCTCACAACTCATCCACAAACAGGCCTGCAACGAGGGCTTTGTTATTTACTTTGCCTGCTGTTGTATTATTTTTATGTGGGCCCACACTAAATTTGAAACGTTATATTCTGTGTTCCAGACAGGGTTTGAGTATTACTGGTTAATATTTTGGTTATACCTTTTGAATGAACATGGACATGGAGGATTGAGAGATTCAGTTTCCAGTGTGATAACATTGCTTTGGTGGATGTTAAAGGGCACTTGCCTTTTTAAAAAAAAATAAAATAAAATTCTGAGATTAAAGGTCAACTTTTTAATTTTCTTGAGATTTTCTTTAACTTGGGTTATGAATACTCTAAAAAAGAGAGAAAGGGACATTTGCGTTTCTTAATTTGCCTTATTTTACCGTTGCATAAATATTTTGATTGTGTGAATAATTCATTCATTTTAATTCCTGTGTTATTCTAAGTTAATGGTATCTGAGGAGTTTGTCAGGGAAGCTGGGTTACAGGTCATAACAAATAAATAACCTTACAGTTAATAGAATCAGACATAACAAAGTGAAAGAACCTATAGTGCTGTATCTTAAAGCCAGGATACGAAGAAAGCACTACAATGATGTCAGCAAGGTCCTTCCAATGCGCCAATCGTTTTAATTTTTATAATTTCATATGAACTGTATGTCTTGCTGCCAGTGTGTGACAGGTATCAGATAGACTGTTTGTGTCTGTCAGTGACCAGACAAATCTCTCTGTGAATGTGTGTGTGTGTGTGTGTGTGTGTGTGTGTGTGTGTTCAGGCCCAGGCCACAATACGGCACTGACAGTCAAGTGGTGTCAAGCGTTTGTAGTCATGAGGAGTTGGCATGTCTTGCAGCAGCGTCTGCGTGCCGATGCTGGATGTGATTGGGATTTCTCTGCACGGCCGCAGGAGTGTCAACACATTCGCATGCTGCACTCTATCAAGGCTCTGTGAGGTGAAGAGTGCAGCAGACGGGTTCAGAATCATTTTAGATGAGTTCCCTCGTTGGTGAATATAAATCTGTATCATTGAGCTGAATTTATATATATCTCATACTATATATATATATATATATTAGGGGTGTCACGATTCTCCAAATACTCGATTCGATTTGATTTTCGATTTTAGGGTCACGATTCGATTCGATTCTCGATTTTTTTCTTTTTCTTACAGCACAGATGCCTATGCCATTTTCAGACTAGTCTAGTCTACGATCATTGGTTTTATTCATCAAATTTTGTACAGTAAATCTTATTTCAAAAGTTGGGCTACATATAAGTGATGCAATTTCCATAATGTATCACATTAGGCACTAATGGTCAAATTTAAATTATTTATTTGCAATATAAAAGTAACAATCTTGTTTTCAACAACAAAAACAAACAACAATGAGAGGTCACAGAGGGCATACTGTAGCGTGGCTCAAGTACGCTAATTAAATATTTAAATCCCGTGTTTTCCACCACCGAGTAAGGCTGCAGGTCTGCTGCTATAAATAGCCCTATAGCGCTAGTTATAGCTTTTGCGCGAGCTGAGGTCTGTGGAAGTTTTATTGCAAACGAGGATTTAATAGTTGGCTGGACCAGTGATCGTGCTTTCCCAGCTGTCAAATCTACATCTTTGTGATGCTGGCGAATGTGTCCTGCCATGTTCGTAGTGTTTCCCGTGGCCGGGTATGGTACACGCGCATAGCATATCTTACACACTGTGGTCTTCTTGTCAACAACGCGAACGTCGTCGACATAACTCACCGGGAACGCAAAGTATTTCCATACATGTGATTTAAGAGAAGCAGGAGCTGCTTCAAGCTCCGGTGCCGCGTCTCCTCTTTCATCTGCACTCGCCATCGTGTCATAACCTGCAGGATAGGTAACTAGCGGCGTCGGCTACAATGTGCTGCGTCATTTGCGTAACTTTGCGTAGTGTGCGTAGCTTTGCACACGGGGGGAGGGGGGATCGTCGATCCTCTCTTTGACTTCGATGCTCGAGATCGTGACGTCATTTCGATCGATTTCGATGAAAAATCGAAATCGTGACACCCCTAATATATATATATATATATATATATATATATATATATACGGCATGAGTGGTGTGAGAATTTGTCATGTGATGTTTTGATGAAGTATTCACATGCATACTGGGGGATGTGGGGAATAAATAGCCGGTAATGAGCAATATGAAAACAAATTGATGCGAGGGAGACTTACTGGCAAAGCTATACGTGTCCATGACAACGCAAGCAATATCAGCAAGTTAAATCTCCCTATGGATGAACTGGAGACTCAGTTGTCCGTTGGTGTTAAATGATGGGTTCTACATGTTAGTGCATCGGTTATTGTTGCAGCTGGACGGCTTGCTGGCGCTTCAACCTCAACTTGTCTGGTTGATGATTGGTTAGAAGCTCATAAAAAATAAATCAATTAACCTAATCCCTATAGCGTCCATAACCTACATGACTAGCTTCAAAATGTACTTAAACCACCATTTCCTCGACGTAACCAAGCTGTTTTCTGTGAACACTGAAGGGTATTTTGAGATACAGCATATGCATGTAACAAACCTGACGCTCCTTAGTTTGGAGCGTGTGGCCGCTGATCAAACTGCACTTCTTCTACAAGGCAGAGCGTGAAAAAAGTACTGGTTTAATATCACATAGCAGGTAAAGCAGCTTGATAAATTAAAGCTGGAGTTCTCTCTTAGAATATCCATCCATCCATCCATCCGTATTCTGTATTCCGGGTCGCGGGGGGGTTTGGAGCCAATCCCAGCTGTTCTCTTAGAATAGATCCAACATATTCCATTGTGTGTGTATAAAGGATGAGGATATGGCTGGATGCCACGGATGCTAATAAAGTTACGATGCATGGGAAAGGTCAAACGGTTGATCCCATTACCCTTCATGAGGAATATGACAGTGATGACTGGCCTCCGTGGCCTGCTCAGAATCAAAGCAGCGAGGTAGCACCGGGAACTGCAGTGACTTTGCCTGTTAATAGGAACTTAAATCGCTTTATGGTCTACATTATTTAACAAGCTGTCATCTTTTGATGCGGTTATGTATCAGCCGATATTCATTTACATCACAGTCTTCTTGTTTGACGCCCTTGACACTGAACAGCTTAGACTGCCCTGCTTCCCGCTGCGGCAGCCGATAAGGACGACGGTCAATATTGTCGTCATTTCACTGCTGTGCCCATGAATCCCAGCTACCTTATCGACGAGCGAATGTAAATGTCACCGCTGGGCTCGCTCTGCCTTCTTAGCCGTGCACTCTTTTGAGAACCCCCTGTTTTCCGCTATCTCTGCTCGCTCTCCCACCGGACACCGCGGTTCCTTCAGCACATATCTTATCATTATCGCCTCGGCTTTCCCCCATCGGGTCGAGAAAACATGCACGTTGTTCATTATAGGCGGCGCGGGGAAGGGTGGATGACAACACACTCCTGACGCAGCCATTAATCTGGCATCTCATCGCCAGTTGCAATATTGTTCTGACAAGGAGGCTGTGATTGCCTGAGCACCAGAGGGTGAGGGAGGAACTAGGTAAGAAAAGAGGGTGGGGGGGGACCACAGCTTTAATATGGCAGCTGATAAGGTAAGTGAGTGAATACAACCAACGTGAAGCCGTCAACCAAAACCTCCCTGTCTCCCGCTTCTTTTTCCTTCTTTTTTTTCTTCTACCCATCCACCTCCGATTTTGAATTGCAAATCAGCCCATACGTTTCTTTACAGGCGAGCTGGGAGATAAGGCCGAGGTGCCGAGCATATCGGCTATCTGAGCATGTTGTTCATTTTGATTTATTTATTTAATTCCTGGCATTTTATTTATCCTCCTGTCACTGCAAGAATATATGGTTTCTTGTTTATGTGAGGTTGAATTTGAGCGGGATTTTGCACTGGTTAAAAGTGATAAAGACGGATAGCTTGTTTTGTGTATGATCTGGCTACGATTGCGTTGTGTTGGAGTGTGTGCTTAAAGGATGGGTGGATACGGAAAATATGGTGTTCCCAGAAACTGTGTCTGAGAGGGGCTTCCTGCGTGGCGTGTGCGACTGTGAATGCACAGAGATTGGGAAGGGTCGAGTGCATGAAACTTTTGGTTCAGCCTGAATCAGCAGCGGGCGAGGCCCATACTGCTGCCCCGGAAGATTGATGCCAAGAGATCGCAGATCCATTCACCCTACAACCAGACAGACATGGAGACAGCTCTTGGGCTGCTGAGCACAGAGATGGTGGAGAAAACAAGATAGTATGTATGAGCACAAATACGCACACACAAAGCTGTCAGTCAGTGGGGGTGGAGTTGGGGGTTTTAAAAAAACAACAAATTCAGTTTCATCACAAGCAAGAAAGAAAAGGAAAAGAATGTGTTGTGGACCTGTAACATCTGAAAAGTGCCTGTGGGCAAGATTTGTTCAGACATGTTATTTTCACACAGAGAAACTCATACTGGGAATCGGATCGCGCTGGTAGAATATGAAATTGCTCTTCTTCTTTTATTCTCTCACAATAACTGAAACCCAAACTGTACAGCACAGGCAGCCGAGTGTTGAGGTTTTCGTATCTTAGAATGGTCTGTTTTTATTTCTCACAAATTAGCATACACAAGGCTTTTCTTCATCTCTTCTGGGTGCACACAAACTGCTTCCAGGCTTTCAACACACACACACACACACACACACACACACACACACACACACTCATACACCCACACGCAGCTTAAACCTCTTCAGCAGCACCCAGCATGCCATGTCCACTCGACTGCATCGGTGCCAGGTCCGGTGTGAGGCCGAGCCACCGCCAAAGCCGTTTGCCCCCCACCATGGGCGGTATAATTCTGGGCATCCGTAGATAGCTTTGACCCGGCCCATCATCGCCATGGTAACTGCCAAATGACACCCCTGCTACCTGTCCTGACACTCACCAGTTGCAGGAGGTTGTGTATCGTGTACTTGTGTTTGTTTAAAACCTGCAGTTTGTGCCAAGCCACACCTGGTTTTATTAACCAACGGACACATATTTCCCTTTTCTCACATTTTATACACCAGCACACACCCTCACGTCACAGAGATGAAGGCCCGAGTGTTGGATGTGATTAGTGGCTATTTTAAGAAGAATCTCGCCATGCAAGAGCAGACCGTCCTCCTTGACAGTAACTATAATCCAATAACTATAATGATGTTGGGCCCATCAGTGTGAGTAGGCTACTTGCAAACCGATACTGGCATAACCTCACATCCGCCCAAAGACACACAGACAGTGTAGATGCTTGAGCTTGTAGGATGTGTCCGAGCCTCTAGGCGTTTTTCCTAGATTTTTGTCTTTTGCCATAAAACACCATCACCTTTCAAACCAGCCAATTAACAGCAACAACTAAGCAGTGGTGGGAGAGTAAAAGCATATGCCTGAGTATTTCCATTTTCTGCTACTCCTTCAACTCCGCTGCAAAACACATTATGAGACTGTTAATTTATGTTTTGCACTCGCTCATCACGTCATCTGTGATGCACGATTCTTTCACAGCAGAGGAGTGCCGAGAGCCAAACAGCAGCCGCACTCACCACGGCACCGTAAGTGCAGCACAGGCATCATGAACAATACACCAAAAAGGGTCATATGTTTTTGTTTTATTTCTGTAATCCGTGGAAAAGATGTTCAGACGACGAACATGAACCCTCAACGGAATAGTGTTCTTTCAGGTAACTCAGCCAAAGGCTGTACCCAATCAACACTTGAAAAGGCAGGGAGAAATTCCTTGGAGACACTGACAAGGCCAAACAACGATACTGAGGTCTATTAAATATATTTAGTTATTTTGAAAAAAAACAAGAGAACATCAGGGAACAACTTGGATGCAGCCGTTTTGATCCATAATATAGTGCAGAGCTATTGAATAGTCAAGCATTTGCATCGGATCGATTGTGATGCAATACATAAAAAAAAATAATTGTGCAGATAAAACAACAGAAATAGCAAATAAAGAAGCAAATAATGAATGAAAGTGAGACTAGCGGTTTCCTTTTGGATTGTGAAGCATTTTGGCAGGTAGCGGTTTATATTTCAGATCTCAGATATATCAGATGGATAACTGAGGGTTAAAGAAGTAAAATGGATTCAATAGTTTCTCCCACAAAAAAGCAAAAATAAGAGAACAATCGAAAAAAAAAATACAATTCTGTGTAGCAGAACTTTGTTTTGCACAAGCTCTCAGTGTATTCACATATAATACGACGTGTGTGTAGAACAGTTGGGTTCGAGGCAGGAGTATGTTTGAAACTAATTCTAACACCTGTCATCAAACCAAAAGTCTTTACAGCTTTCACACTTTCTGTGCCATCAGCATGAATGGTGAGGTGAGACACAATAATGGTTCAAAGGGGAATAAAAGTGCACACTTTCTGCCAAACTTTCCTCGAATGCTTTCTTTGTGCTGCACTTGATTGTGAAACATGAGAGAAGTAGTTGGGTAAAGAATGGAGAAAAAAGAGAGAGCCATATGCGACTGCAGCCTCAGCTTAGATAAACACATCAAATCGGTGGTTCAGTGCTGTTTTTCTGCATTTTGGAAACAAATATGAGATTGTTTCCCTCTCCCCCAAACCGGGAAAGTGTTGTTCACAGTTTCATTTATATCATTTGGTCTAAGTGGAATGTTTGGACAGCTGCTCGTTTACTCTGGTCGTGTGCTAACTGGAGTGCTAACTGTAGCCAGGTTTGTTGTGTATGTTCATAACGTTCATTTTGGGGGAGTGGCTTTGGCAGGAGGCCTGGCTTGGCGACCTTCTCGCTAGATTCATTGACTTTTTGCAGCTACTGCTGTTCGCCGCTTTTCTTTGAAGAGTTTTTTCCAACACTGGGCTGGGATTGGATCGACTGACTGAAAGATGACAGATGAAACTATCGAACGACATTTTCCTTTTCCAAGTACGTTTTTCACAAGAACGGCTGGAATGCTATATATGAAATAACAACATCTTCTGATATATCAATATCAGAATAGTTGAATCCTTATCCTTATCGAATTTTCTCAGATTTCTCCTCCTCCTGCTGGAACTGCTTGACACCCCCCCACCCACCCCAATCAATGTCTAAATCCAATTAGTCATCGCATTAGACTGTGAGGGAAAACACCGCTGTGCACTGTAGCCTGACACATGTTTGGCTGCTGCTGTTTGTTTGCCATATGAGAGCTATTGATCAGGGTGTATGAGTGAGATAGGGGGTGTTGGTTGGTTGGTGGAGATAAGTGTTATTGTAAAGTAAATGCAAAGCATTTCAGAGATGGATGGAAGGGAGATAAAAAGGATTGATAGACTGGGAGAACACTCGGTAGGGGGTGAAAGAGGGAGGATGCTATGGAACTGCAGAGGGGGGGCAACATCTGGCAGCAGCTGTAGAAAAAAGCAGGTGAGGAAGAGCGATATAGAAGGATTGGAGTCAGCGATTAAGGGAGGGAGCATGGCACACAGCGAGTATTGCCTGAGGTTGAATGTGTCAAAAGTAGAAATGATGATTCCAGGCTAGGCTGGGGGTGGGGGGACGGGGTCCCCCCCTGGCTATTCAGAAGTTTCCAAGGCCGGCGGCACCTACTCCGAGGTGCCGACACGAAAAAGAGTGAATCGGGTGGATGGATGGGGGGGTGGGGGGGACTGATAAACAAAGACACTGATGAGGACAGCGCGGAGGTAGATCAAAGGGCCGAGCAGCTTCACAGTTCCACCCAAATCGCCCTGAAATCCCCCATGATGCTTTGAAGGTTCTCCCAGCTTGAGCAAATCCAAAACAGGAGTTTTGACACATATTACACGGGGAAAAAATACCCAACGGCATGTTGCTTTGGGCAACAACCAAGAGGGGATAATAATAACACAATATGATCGGATTTATTTATTCCAAGAGAAATTAAATTCAAAGGCCAGCGCAGTTCTAGTGTGCACATCCATAATGGTTTACAATAGGCAACATAATAACCAATTAACAGCATTAACAGCTACAGCTGAATTCATCAGAACTCAATGCACTCATTAATGAACACCGAGGATTTTTACATACATAAAACATCTTATTTTCATGGGGTCCCCAAAATGAGGCCACGTGGTAAACACTATCCGCCCAATTGCATATTAAAATATTCAAATGAATGCATGCGCAAACAAAGGATGAGCTTCACTCCCTCACCGTGTGCTATTTGATCCTCTTTTGAGAGGTTTGAGAAAGTCCACATCGGCAAAAATGTTTCCTCCAATCTCATCCGTTCTCCTCCTGTCGTGTCGCCCCGTCTCTTGTTTGCGCGACAATTCCGCGGCGCTCTGTTGCAATTTCGACATTTCAATATTTCATCTAATATTTCCAGAGCAGCGTAGCTGAATTATTTAGTGCTGCCTGAAAATCTGGGTGAAGAAAGTCTGACACCCACACACACACACAATACTAATCTTAACACACACAAGCACACTATAGATTTATGGCGCTGGCTGTGGACTTTTGTGTGAAATGGTCATTCCTGAACTGTGACCCCCCCCCTCCTATAATCACCATCCACAGTCCTGTCTTGGGGCTGATGGATGACCGCTCTCTAACACATCTTCTCTTTCTCCTCCACACACACACACACACACACACACACACACACTGTACACACACTCATACTGTACACACACTTACACGCATGCTTACCTTTAAATCAGCAGAATCCAGACGGGGCTCTCGGTCACTTCTTAAGGCCACCATTGTCATGGATATGTGACATTTTCCACGGGTAGATTGAGGAATCCTGCGGGAATTTAATTTGTAGCTTCTTTCACTACCGCATCGGTAGCTTTCAAGTGCATTGTGTATTGTGCTCCGCGGCAGCACGGCGGCCTTTGTGCACCTGCCGGAAGCGGCATTTTGGCCTTCATGCCATTTGCATGAATCATGTCTCCCCCTCATGTGTCCCTCGTCTCACTCCGGAGTCCTCTTTCCTGCAAGAGAATTCTTATATAGTAACTTCGAAGTTTGAGAGGAAAAACATGTAGTCCACACAAAACCATCATAATCAAATCCAAACATGTTGTTGATTCAGTCTCCTTACAATGAGCTGAGCGAGACAGAAACTGCCTCCTTTCTCTTTTCTTAGGAAACACGTTTACATTAAGGACTCGATCACCCTGAATTATTGTATTTACAATTGTAATGCTAACAGGCGGGGAAAGAGTACAATGAGCATTTCTTTGCTTGATTACATCCATTCATTCACGGAGGCTTGAAAAGGAAATTGGTGCTGCCCCTCCGACAGGATTGGATGGTGAAAACAGCTGTGGAGGTAGAATTTGTTATCAGGTCGATGGTGAAAGGTTTACAGTCAGATTTAGTTCCTCTTTGGACCCAACTACTCAAAGATGCCCCAAACAATTACGCAATTGTAAGTTGCTGTGGTCAAAAGCGTCTGCTAAATGCCCTAAATGTAAATGTAATATGTACTGCTCTCTCAGTTTCTACTCATTCCATCCGTTTCAAAAGTCACCTGCTGGTCCCTGCTGGTGGCCGACACTGACACCACACTGCCGGGGCTCCAGGCCTTATTGCTGGGACCACTGGAGGGAAGGGAACACAGGAGAACCAGGACAGAACACCACTGCTTTTGTGCGCGGGGGACTTCCTCATTCCTCGTAGAAGCTTTAAGTCGTTTTACTTGCCTACATTAAACCGTGAGCTAACCCCTGATATTTATATCAATGTCCAGTAATAGGTCTGTCACACTGTGTAATTTAATAGTGGGTGGATTAAACCCTGACATAATGTAAATGTAAAATGTAAATACTGATTTGTGTCAGCTGCCCGACTGTTTCACAAAAATCCGCGAGCTGAGAAAAGGAAACGTCACCCAGAGCTGCACCAGGACCACGCTGCATTAGCACACTGGCTGCTACCTCACAATGAACACCAGCCAGCTGCATGTGTGTGTGTGTGTGTGTGTGTGTGTGAGCCTCTTGCAGGGCGTCTGATCAACTCTCTAGAGCTGAGCTGATGCATACCACGATCGATACCAGGCCTCCAATCCCATCCTTCATGCACTCTGCGATCACTGAGGCATGGCCCTCTCTTTCTCTTTGTACCTCAGCCTTTATTTTGCAGCCTGTACTACAACTTGCTTTCACAAAAGGAGCCGAGCATCATAATAAGCTGCATTATCATCCAGCGGAGCCTCTCTCCCAGCCTTCATTTCTTTTCTTTCCCCTCACTATTCTATATTCTTGTGCATTATTTTGCCTCTCTCTCCCTCTCTCTCTCTCTCTCTCTCTCTCTTCTCCGCCCTTGCATGCTTTCATTCTCCCTCTCTCTTTCTCTGTACCTACCTATTACTGATGAGTCGATTTCACGATTCAGTGATGCAGAGAGGGTACAGTAGAACATGCAGTGTGCGAGTGTGAATAACAATAGCTGTCTATGCTTCATGAGAGGAACCATAATTACATGCGCTGGCATGAAATCCTCCATGCATGCCTCATGAAAACATAAACGGTCATTTCAGCCCCCCCAAATAAAAAGTTGCCATGTTGTTGCGGACGATTTCAGATAATTATGTTTGGACATCAGCAAAGGCGGGACGCACTCATGTTTTATTAGCACTTCTCGAACAATGGAGTCTTTGTCTGCACTTGTATTTCATTTTTTTGGAGTAGAGATAACATTTTTTTTTTCACGCTGAATATTTTACTGAATATTGTTGCGCTGATGTTATTTCACTCTGCTTCTCTCTTCCTTCCGTGCGTTAGACCAAAAATGAGTTCCATCATTAGCTATGCAATAGGAAAGAGCACATCTCCATTAATTATATTCTTGATTCTTTGGCATAATCAAATCAGCATCTTCATAATACCCAACTGGATTTGATTTCCTCATTTGTACAGAATGAATCAATATTTGGATCTTCAATTGAAGTGGGAGTAATGTGCGTGCACGAGGAAGATGGAAACACACATTAACTATTTTATATATATATATATATATATATATATATATATATATATATATATAGTGCTGACATTAGTCGACTTATCGCTTGTTGACATAGAAATGCAAATTATCACTTGCAGCATAACAACATCTGCCCATTACTCACAAATGTGCAGTTTGCCTCTGTTATGCATGCATACATGCAGGACTGCATGCGGGCGATGAAACTTCTTTAAAATGCTGATCAAATATTAGAGAGGTAATTAGGCGCTGGGCTTTTTTCTTTCATTGGGATTTCAAGGGTTTTCAGCTGTGACGTAGGCCATCATTCATCCATGGTTGCTGCGGTACTTTGGTTTGTCTCCGGCCATTTGAGAGTGGGCTATTTCCGCACCTTTGTCCAGGTAGAAAGTGCGTCGAAAAGCCTTAAAGAAATATTTCTCTGACATTTATGAATAAAAAAAAACAAAAAACGTTTCCATCGTGGACTGAGTTGTGGGGCATTGAGAGAAAGGTCAGAGAGGTCACAGGGCTGATGGCTTCCTCTCTGTGAGTAGCTCGATCTAATGTTGTCATTTTTTTTTTTTTTTATGCAATTTCAAAGACTGGCCCTGAGAGCTCCCGATGCGATGTGTACATTTGTTCACATGATGCTGTGGTTGAATGGAGCACTCCCCCGGACACTTTTTAAAATGTTTTTATGTATTTTTTCTCCAAACTCTCTTCAACCCCCACTGTGCTACACAATCTGTTTGCATTCCGCTTCTCCTCCTGTGTTGTCGACCTGTACGTTTGACCCGTCACTCCCATGCTCTCTGGAAGCCTCTCTCCGGTGCATTCTTCTGCATTGTTTGTCTTTCTCCATGATTGTGACCTCTCTCTCTCTCTTTCATCACAAATCTTGCCTTCATCCAGATCACCCACCTCTCTGTGTGGTGATCTGGATGAAGAGTGTGTGAGTGTGTGTGTTTGTGTGTATTTGTTTATATGAGTGTGTGTGTGTGTGATTCTCCTCTAGAGCAGGAGTGAAGCCATCGTGTGTGACAGAACATCCTGTCGGTGTAGTTTGAAGAGGCTTGTGCGATATGACTCTGGCTTATTGTTATGGAACGATGCTGCGACGGCGCAACCCTGCAGCTGCTCTAGGAGGCTTGGACACACACACAGCACACACACACACACACACACACACACACACACACATTAAGCAGTGTTCATATTTTTGCAGACATACAAGCTGAAACTCAAAGGACTACCTGCCACGGATATATCTAGCTCTCCTTCTTTTCTCGCCCTAAAACACACACAGCAACACGTTTCTATTATGAGCTGAGCGTTGGGTCAACACAAAGTCCAGTGAGCTTGACCAAGCAGAACTCCCCCAGGCCTGGGACGATAGAGTTGAATTACCAGAGAGCACTGGAGACCTCGGGACACAGATCACTCTGTCTCCCTCTCTCTCTCTCACACACACACACACACAGCACACACACTTCTGCTTTCATTCCCCAAAATGTGATCCATCGTGTCGAACCATCCAACTTCCAATGAATGGTCACATCCTCACTCATTAAGGACAACGGAGCGACACCAACACGGTGATGCACCGCCACCAGTGTTTTTCCACGGGCTGTAATCTTTGCTGGCTGCTGCCTTTTTTTAATAGGCTGATGGAAGACAAATAATTGCTTTGAGGGGACCTGAGCTCGACCCTAATTCAATCTTCTCGCCACCCAAATCCCCACTCAAACACACTAATGCACATTAATGAGATTTCATAGCTCTTAATAGGAGACAATGGTGGCGCCCGTTCAGGTTTCCACGTGCGTTTGCTTATGTGTTTTGACTTTATTGGATGTGCACGGTGTCTGTTTGGTCTAAATCTGCTTCTATTAGCTGTTGCTTGAGCTCATGCCTATGCAGCTGCTGCTGGGATACATGCATGGACACATGGATTTTGGTAGAGGATTTTTTTTTTCTTTTACAAAAGTATCTTCTGACCTTGGTGGATGACAACGAATCAAAATAATTGAATGTTAATATATGGATATAGGTGGAAGAGGCGTAGTGTGTGAGTAGGTGTCAGGTCTCCTTTAAGTTATGGAGTCATTAACATGGCGCCGCTCGTTGCACACAGTGATTTAACAGGACTTTGTCACACTATGCAAATAGAGTGAACACTATTGGATGAGCTGGGGGCCAGTATTTATTCCACAACTTCCCACGGTGTAAACTTATGACTCGACCTCTGTATTCTGACATTGGGGAAAGGATGATGCAGAACCAGGAACCTGCGTTCTTTCTCTTTCGTTCACGCTCCCAAGCGCTTCCCCATGGCCAGTATACTCATGCACCGAGATGGTACAAAGTCAGACTCGTGCAGACCTAAGCAAATGAACTCGATACTACGTTTCACACAATTCACACAAATAAAAATTTTTTAAAAAGCATAATTCCAATGACCAGTTACGTTTTAATATCAAAGTTTTACCAATGTTAACTAACTATGAGCTAACTGCTAACGAAACCCCGGCTTCAGTGACACAAAAAATGTTTTTAAAAAAAACGATGTGATGCAACAACTCTGTGCCGGTAAAAGCTGTGAATAATCTGGCGAGGAAGGAATTATGAATACATGTATGTTTGATCCGTCATGACAGGCAATGATTCCTGACATTAAGCACTATATTCAATTTGGTCACAAATTTGGGGCTGTATTTACAGCCCAAATGTTGTTCTCCCGTTATTTAGAGTGTTATTGTATTGTACTACATGTGTAACATCTAAGCAACTTCTTTCATCATGGATAAACTATTTATTTGGCCACTCTTTGCACTCTAATTTACTCATTATTATTGACTCTGCTTGCAGCAATTTGACCATTATATAGACATTGTATCTAATTGTACATTTGTTAACTATCGATGTTTTCCACCCACTTGCCTTTACATAATGACTTTAAGTTTACACTTATATCTTGTTTTTTGGACCATAATTCCTTGCATGTGTAAACACAATAAGCCAATAAAGCTGATTCTGATTATTCAACCTGTATTTTTGAGTTCATATTCAAAATAGTTTCAGGATCAATACATTGCCACTTTTAGTTGAACTTGACTAGTGGCAATCATTAATATTTCAGTCCTAGTTGATTTTGCAACACCTTATATGCTGTTGGTGCCTGCCAATGTGGTTTAATACAACAGGTCTCAGATTGCTGAGGGCAGCAAGACCAACGCTCTCGTTTTAATAGAGATGTCAGGCAATAATCGGCCTTTCTCCATCATTCCTGCGAGGAACCGTAATTTCATGCTGCTCTCATCACGAGTCTGAAAGCAGTCGGTCGCCTTGGCTGAGAAGTTGGAGTTTTTGCAGCCTGTCGCCTGCAGCTCTTCATATATCAGCTCACCGTTCCATTACCCCATGCATCTTTGATGAACAATAGCGGCTGGTGTCAAGCTCGCTGACAAAAACATTGCATTTCCTGTGAGCACGTCATAATAAAAGTCAACTCGCGTTTTGAACATGCAGCTGCAGCAGTAGGAAATGTTCAGTTTGCATGCAGTGACTTAGTACAGACTGTCGCCACAGACCCTCACTTTGTAATGCTGCAGATATTTCAATATTGTAGTACTTTCATCACCTCAGGCTCTATCACCATTATTTTTTTTTTTTTACCTCATTCAGCAATAGATTGTGACTTAACAGACATTTCACTTAAATGGAAACCTTCAAGATTATTACTTTAAAGCTCAAAACTCATAACCCTCTGGTCAGTGCTTTACTACTACAGTGTCTCTCTTTCTGAGCGCTGATGAAAGCAGCTGGCCTTGGGTGAAGTTATCGACTACCTTCTGTCATATCGGCTTGCATGTTAAGCAAAGCCAATAGACGCACACTTGCTCCCATGCTTAGTGTTTCTTTGCTGTCTCTGCCTGAGGTGCATCATGTCCCTTGAGACTCAATGTCGTCTGTGTATATGTCTGTATCATGTCATAAGTGGTGGCTGCATTACAGTGAAGTAACGCCATTTTCAGAAGATTTCTGAACACAAAAAATATTGTGAAGTCTGATTTTCTCCGTATCACCCTCAAGCCTCACCTCACTTTAGTTCTGCCTCTGCTTGTCGGCCTTTGTGTCATCCCTTTTCCACCAGCTTATTTTCTTTTTCTACATCTAAACGTACCCATTGATTTTTTTGGAGCACATGTATGCGATTCAGGTCCAACTCTTCACAATAAAGTGCTGAGACGTTGCAAGCGGCCTCGGCCTCAGTGCTCGTCGCTGCAGGAATCATCTCGATAACATATCACACAAAAGGCAGCCAAACATGAATTACGTACCGTGCCAATCACTGCTGCTCTAACTGAGCTTAAAGGCGGTGCTGATAGCTAAAGCATAAACCCACTGCTTCGCCCCAGAACCATTACACGAGATGCGTGTGTGTGTGTGTCTGTCACACAGGTAATGTTCTTCTGACTCCTTTGCTGAGTCCACAGCTTCATCATCATTAGGCCACTGCAGTGATAAGACAAAATGATAGAGGGATGTGGAGGGAGAGAGAGAATGAGAGAGAAAGTGATTTGGTTCTGCAGGAGCGGTATCAAGGGGATTACCTTCACAACTCCCACCTACCTAATAGACTCTCTCACCGGGTATAATCACACACACACACACACACACACACAAATGCGAACACACGCTCCTTTTTGAAGCACTTCACAGCATGCTGCATTGATGCTCCTCACAAAAATAATTATGTGGGAGTGTTCACGCTACCTTTTTGGCTTATTATCATCAATGCCATCCGAATACACATATAGCTTTTAGATGGAACTAAAATCCATTTACAAAACTTCTTTTGCCTTTTTTTTCCCATCCCAGTTTTCCCCTCCCATATTTTAATCTTACCCGCATTGCTCTTATCTGATATGCCTTCATTAACAGCGCAGCCTTGTTAGGGTTCCTCTTAACGTTAATCTCGTTTCAAAGAACAATCAAAGCGCCCCGGCTCCGAGAAAGCCTCCGCTCAGTGTACATAGACTAATGCCAAAGTTGTTTCACTTTTAACTCCTCTCATCTTTACTTTCTTTGCGTTGGTTCATCGCTTCTTCTCCTTTTCTTTATTCGTATCAGACATTTTCTGCTCCTCAGAGTGTTTCATATGAGCCAGCTTGTTTGGGATCAGTGTCCTCCGATCCTAAGCCCACCTTAAATTAACTATGTTGTTGAAAAGTTTGGCCGACGTTACTTTAGGGGGGGGATAAAAAAAAAGGTCAGAGGGTAAATGGTAATTTGGAAGATAGTGCATTAAGCATGTGTGAGAGAATTTGAGAGAGCTTTTGTGTGTACCTTCATTACCATATTCATCAAGGTTGTTTTTAGCCTTGATTCTTATCTTCTGTCATTAGCCCGGCTACATTCTACCTTGGGAGCGACCTCTCCGTTCTCCCCACTCCTCGCTCATTCTCCTCCTTCTTTTATCTCTGCGGAAACAGGCAGTGACTTTGCGCTGATGTTTAGACCTTTCATCATGAAGCTGATTGGTTATGGCGCTTGACAATGATTGGATTTTAATTGATTAGTCACAACCTAATTGGCTTATAGGCAGTAGTTTAATGAAAATGAGGAGACTTGAAGGCAATATTAGCCTCAGGCTTCATCTGTGGCGCTGGAGGAGACAACCGTCCGGCCGTTTTCTGCTGTTGATCCGGGGGCTGGGTCATACCCCAGCAACATCTTTCAGCGCCTCCTGGGGTGCCTTCAAACCAGATTAGATATATAAGCTCTTCTTCTTTTGGGTCTACCCCAGGGTCTCCTATCGGTTCAGCATGCCTGGAAAACCTCCAGCGGGAGGTGCCCAGGAGGCATCCAGATCAGGTTCCCATGTTGCCTTAAGACACTCATTATGACGCATAGCAGGTTTTCTACTCCAGACGCCCTCCGTACGTCTGAGCTTCAGACCTTTGCCTTAAGGATGATCCAGACACCCTGCGGAGAAAACTAATTTCAGCTGCTACCCAAAGCTCATGATGACAGGTGAGGGTTGGAACGTAGGTCAACTGGTAAATCAAGACCATTGCCTTCTGCTCGCACTTCACCACAGCACCCCCATTACTGCTGACGCCGGACCAAAAATGATGCTTCATTTTAACCTCCTTTGTGAACAAGACCCCGAGATTTACTTGGGGCAATAACTCACTCCTGAGTGATCCACCAGAGAACCCCGGCCTCAGAACTGCAGGCGCTGACTCTCATCCAAGCAGCTTAACACTCAGCAGCAAAACCGCCCCTGTGCATGCTGGAGGTCATGATCTGATGATGCCAACAGAACCACATCATCTGTTAAGAGCGGGAAAGTGATTCTGTGGTTCCCAAACTCAACACTCTCTTTCCCCAGAGTCAGTGATATGGTACGACCCTGGAGGACCCAACACCGACTGGGAATGTTTGAGAATACACAGCTTTCACTCCGGTTATTGAGACACTTTTACACTGTTATATTATGATTCATTTATATTTTGGAAACTGTGGCTGAGTGGAATAGCTAATGCTTAAGCTAATCAGCAAATATCGTGAATGCAAAGTTTGTGAATGCAAACTGACTTTCCAGTTCCATGTGCAATTAGTCAGTTGCTAGAATACACAAGCAAGTGGCCCAAGGTTTAGTGGACATAACTAGTGACCATGTCAATTGGTGACTCTCACTGGGGTTGATCGCAGTGATGGCAGCTTCGAACATAACTCTTCCTCCTTCAATCATTCTTGCTAATGAATCCGTTTATTATGTTAAGTCTGCTGTTGGACATGTCGATACTGTCAATGGGGCCAAACGCTACATTGGCTGTAAAGGACCTGACAATCAGTCTGTCTTGTATATGCAGGGGACATGTGTCCCAGAAATCCCCTCCTCCCCCACCTGGACTGGGGTGTGATCCACTACCTCAGGGCTTCAAAAGGTGCGTTCATTAATTGTATATTATTAGGTAATCATGATATCGTTTAGAAACGGTGTGCAGTATCCATCAAAATGCATTTAGAACCAGTTTCTGGTTGATTTTCTTGATTATTGGAGGAGGAGGATTTTTGTTTCCATGGCGATGAGAGGGCACCTACACACAATGCTCTGTGTGCCGTTGACGTGGAAATAATCTGTAGCCAGTAGGGTTGTCACAAGAACCGATACTTCGGTACCAATTCGATGCCGACACGAAAAAAATAATTCGATGCTTTTTTCTGGCATCGTCAGAACCGAATACACAACTTTTCACTCGGCGAGCCGTGTCGATTCTTGGCAGAACTGATGGGGGCAGTATACGCGTGTGAGCAGCACAGAGCAGTAAGCGGCGCTGAAGAAGAAAACTTGCTGTCTTCGGAAAAAATGGCTTCAGCGGGTGGGAGCGAAAGCACAACACGTCGGCTCGTCGACAAGACAGGTGCGAAGAGTCGCGTGTGGAAATATTTTGCATTCGAGGCGAATGTATCCGGAGCAATTCTTGATTCAAACGAGCCGACATGCAAAAAGTGCCTCAGAAGTTTTCAGACCAAAGGAGGAAGCACGTCAAACCTGGCTATAGGCCACTGCTGTTCTTTTTTTAATGTAAAATAGTTGACTATTGTTATTTATGACCATATTTATAAGCACAGTATTGTTTGTTTTTATACTGGATGGCTATAGGTCTGTTGGCAGCTGGTACTGCAATTTAAACAATTTTAGACAGTTTGAAGCAGTTTTCAATAAATTAGTGCATTTAAAAGTACATGGGTCCTGTTGTTTTTTTTTTTTTAATTGTGGTATCAAATTAGTATCGAGAATCGTGGAAATTCACAGGTATTGGTATCGACTACTGAAATTCTGGTATCGTGACAACCCTAGTAGCCAGTGCCTCTTATTGAATTTAACATACTTAAACCCCACATTCGCTGACAGACAAAGAATCATGGTAAAAAGAATGTATATGTGGCAATGACAGGGGGCATCGCACGCTGAAAGATGGTGTAAAGATTGTCAAAGCTTAACTTGATAAATCGGGTGCCAGGATAGCTCAGTGGTAGAGTTGGCCCCCCTACCCACCAAGGCTAAATCCTCACCGGGCCCGGGGTTTGAATCTGACCAATGGCCCTTTCTGCAATGTCATCCCCATCTCTCTCTCCCTCTTTCACTCTCTCACACTCTCAATAAAAAACAAAAAAACAGCTAAAAAAACAAACAAACTTTAAAGCTTAACTTAATAATAATAATAAATAATTTGGGCTTTGCTGTAAGTCTGTGAAATACTTCTGAAACATTTGCATTTTTCAGCCTGATAAAAAAAAGTAGATTTTTTTATTCCAACCAGCTATCTGGAACAACATACATCATATAACTACCTCATGACGCCCCTAACTGCTGATGACTGCATGTTGGCTGCCTCTTTCTCAGCAGGGTCACTTTCAATCAGTCACTGTTGATACTGTTGCTTCTGTTAATACTACCGCTACTGCTAA
This sequence comes from Chelidonichthys spinosus, assembly GCA_029853015.1. Lineage (NCBI taxonomy): Eukaryota > Metazoa > Chordata > Actinopteri > Perciformes > Triglidae > Chelidonichthys > Chelidonichthys spinosus. The sequence continues at coordinate 9,007,116 of CM056828.1, read as the reverse complement.
TGCTACTACTACTTATATACTACTACCAACACCAAATGCAGTTGGAACCCAAGGGCCTGGTCTGTTTGAGATTTCCGCCTAAAAGCCTATTAAGGCCGTTTTTTCTCACCACTGTCGCTGTAACGCTTGCTCCTGGTGATGTTGGGACTCTGAAAATGTATTAACTCATGAATCATGAATGTATTCTAGTCCTGCTCAATGTGTTAAGTGTCCTGAGATAACTTCTGTTGTGATATGACACTAAAACTAAAATTAGAATTGAAAATTGAATTGAACTGCTGCTCCCTGCTCTTTGTACATCCACAAAAACAGTCTGAGACAGTGATCGTTTATTCTGCCGCCTGTCTGATAAATACAGATCTGATCCCTTGGCAGTCATTAAAGTCAGTTTGTGTAAGCCTGGGGGGGGAGCACTGGTGTCTGTGTAGCACAGCGGGAAACCTAAGGGCACGGACTGCTCACAACATACACTTTGTGTGTGTGTGTGTGTGTGTGTGTGTGTGTGTGTGTGTCTGTGTCTATGATCTTTGCTCCACCAGAGGTTGTGTACAAACCTTGTGGTAAACCCAGGGTTGGCATCAAATTCACAAGAGGCAAACTCAGCGTTGCAGTTCAAACAGAAAGCTTAATCTCTTTCAAGATGTTGACCCTGTTCACAATTATTAACTTTCCATCCACAGTAAGTTTCCACTCAGAAACTGAAAATGCTCTCAAAACTGAGTAAATCGCAAGATGCTGGTCTCACTATGTAATGGGAACAGTGCTATACTTGAGCACCATATTAAAAAAGCCCATTTTAAATGCTCAGATTGTTTGTGACATTTGCTGGTAGGGGAAGCAGTACAAATGAGGTTTTGCAGAATTATCCTATATATTCATGTCTTGTGATAGGCTTGGAAAAAAAAGAAAATATTGAGGTATTTTCCAATTGTTTTGGTATTAAGGATGGAGAATTTGTTTAAAGTCACCTTAAATTAGCAAACGAAAACAAGTGTAGTTTTCATGTTTTTTGTTGTTGTTTTAAGCATTTTTTTTTAATAATTAAATGAAAGGAAAACTCACACACCTGAGAGACGCCCATGCAGGCAGTGTGGCGTAAGCAGCAGCAGTTAAATACTGTTCCACTATCATCTTCCCCCGTCCTCGCTCCTCCAGCTCGACTCCTTCCAGTTTAGCTTCCTTTCTTTCCCCCTAGAGGGGATTAGTGTCTCCTCTATGATGTACAACTTGACCTTAACCCTCCCTCATTCTCTCCCACACTGTCTCCACCATTCCCCTCATCACCATTTGATGTAAATGCAAATGATTCATCTCCCTTCACTGATAAAGTATCAGCAGCCTGTGAGTAGGGAGTAGGAGAGGGGAAAAGACGCTTTTTGTATGGAGTAGTTCTCCTTTCTGACAAGTCAAGTACTTCACAGGGATCTTTTGAACATCACTGGGACGTCATTTAATGTGTATACACCTGAAGACTTCTCACTTCTAGTCCCAACCAAGCTAGCTCTTTATACAAATAAAAGTCAAATAGTGTTATTCCTATCCTTTCTCAGTTACCCCATCTTTCTCTCTCTCCATGCCACCTCCTCCTCCTCCCATGTGGACAGCAGGCATTCAGTCTCTTATCAGTTGAATCAGCCAAGCACAGCCACTTTTGGGCCGCAGATAGGCAGGAATTGGCTGACAGTGTGGAACGGCTACTGAGAAAGGGAAAGATATTAAAGATGAGGCGGCGCAAGGAGGGGAGAGAGAGTGGGAGCGAGAGAAATGATTAATCGCCCCCAAAAAAAACAGGCAAAAGATGGAAAAAATGAAAAAGATGAGGTGTTTGTTTCCGTCATAGAAAAAAAAATACCTGGAGATAAGATGGAACTTATTCTCGCAATCCCAACATCGGCTGCAGTCTGTCTTTTTGTAAAGTATAACCCATCTCCCGCGCCATCTTCACAAAAGCGGCATGCGAGTGTTTCTGTGCGTGACTTTCAGAAATCCTTGACGCCCCGCCGTCTCGCTTACTTTTTCCGCCTCGCAGTTAAATTTGAACGCAACACAAACATGTTTTGTTAAGTTCGCCCATATCCTCATCGCACCTCAGCTCATTTGAAACGAAGTTTGCACCGTGGCCAATCAGCCAGGAAGCCGATCATCCCCGCCCGTCTTCCCTCGAAGGTAAACACGGCCATATTTGACGAGTTGCTAGCCGGCTTGCTAGCAGCTGCACCGAGAGCAAACAAAGCTTTTAAGATATCAAATACTTACACAGGAGTGCAGTTATAGAGGGACGTGAGCGAGGTGAAAGGGAAACTAACGAAAGTTTCCCCATCATGTGAAACTCAGTTGTGTGTTCAAGGATTACGGGAGATTAAAACTGCAGCTAAGGTGTGAAGATGTTCAATGAAAGAGTGAATCAACACTGAGTCACACATAGTAGAACCCATTCTACTCTCTGTTGCTTGAAACTTTCAAGGTTGTTAGAGCCGAGTCGGGGGTTCAGTTTCACCAAATGGGTCACCGTTCGAGGTTATGATCTCAGAAGCTCCTCTGAAGTTTCTTTCAAAGTTTTCCTTGTCTGGTCGCCTCGCGGGGTAATATCTCCAGCAATAATTACACTTAAACTTGAATTCTCGCACCATTCATCGAGCTGCTGCGCAAATTGTTTCCTTTAACTGGCGATTAACTGGTATTCAGGCTCCTTGGGGGGAATCGCATGTAGCGCTGCGTGGCTATTGCATGGGCGACGCCTGCAGAATATGAATTGGATGACAATGTGTACACTGTCGGTAACGGGCAGTGAGTGAACTCCATGCGATGCCTTAAAATTCAGGGGAAGTATAGTTGGGGGGGGGGGGGGGGAGTAGTCTTTCCATTTTAATGCATCTCATTAATAAGGAACAAGAGGCATTCTAAGTGGTGTAGGGGGGGGGGGGGGCGAGAGTGATGAGGGGAAGATGTTTGGTGCAATCCGACTATAATTAAACTACTCTCTCTTCCACATTTAGGGGCGTGCATATGCACACAGATAGGATGGATAACACGGTTATGAATGTACAGACGGATGCGGTCGCCACGTGAAACACTGGCTGTACGCGTCCCACGCACCGCGGCGTCTCTTTGACTCGCTTTACATATCTGGGCTGGGGGTTCAGCAGCTGCACCAGCACGGAGGGACTAAAGCCTGTTGGCATTTTGGTGACCTTGAAACCCACTCGCCTTTCCGTTTGGTATTTCGGTGCCCTGCACAGCTGGGCACGCCGCTATAGGGTGTGACAATGAAACGGGTGTTGCATTTAAATGAGGCAGGGTCGTTCACTTGTGATATTCAGAGCATTGTTATAGCAGCAAACAAGGATTTGCTTTGTGAAGGGATAATGTCTCCCGAGCAGAGAATGAAGTTCTAGTGTGTGGGTTGTTATCCGAGATACTCTTTGTTCACGACTTTCGGGACAAGCTTCGATAGTGCTGTTGCCGTAGTGGTGTTCGCACCGTTTGCTGCAAGCTGCTGGCTCAGCCGTTGCCATGTTGAGAGCCGCGTGGAGGCTTTGTATATGCTCTGAATTGAGCAGCTTTGAAGCTTTTTGCCCTGTGATGTAAGAGTTGCCGGCGCTCTGAAACACACTAAGAATCGGCAGCGGACTCCGCAGCCCTGTGCTTTCAGCAACCCATAGCTCAGCGTTTAAGTGGCAATCCGTAAGAATTCAGTCCTGGTTGGTTTGATCGACAGCCTATTTTCTGGTGGCCACAGCGAATGCGGTTTAATTCTAGAGGTCCCAGAATACTGGGGGCAGCAAAACAAATTATTGCATTTTTAATAAAGGAGTCAGCAAATAATTGGCCTTTTCCCATCATGTTGTGTGCATCCGTGATCTGATTTCATGCTGAACGCAGCATGAGTCTGCTGAAAGAAGACCCCTAAAAAAGGGAAAGTAGTTGGTGAGGTGTGCAGCCTGTCGTCTGCAGCCCTTCATCGATCACTCTTGTCCTGTTTTGCGGACCCCTTTTTGAAGAACGATCACGGCCAGCAACAAGCTCACTGACAAAAACACATCACATAATCTGTGACTGCTTCGTGATAAATGCCAACTTGTGTTTTGCCAGTTAAATGCTTTTAATGTGACACTTATGCCTTCTTGCCTCCTTCCTTCAGCAAGGAAACACTGGTGTATCGTTTGTGGAAGCCTTCTTGGCCCTTATGACATAGAAAAGACACATATCTGGAATATGTGTTTACAAGGGCAAACAGCTGTCAAATGCTATTGAAACTCCCATGAATTTTGCTACATTTTTGTCTTAATTTGTTGATGATATAATACTTGAATTATGAGGAAAATATTATAAGTGGTGCTGATTTGCAATCAGCCTCTGCTCCCCAGCAGAAAACCGACAGATTCTGTGTGCATTTATGCACGAGGAACCGCAGCATAACGTCACTTATTATGTCAGAAGCTACTTCTGTTTTAGTTTATAGCTGTAGTTAGTTTCACTGCTATTTCAATCTATAAGTTGATGAACATGGCTTTTCAGAGATCATCTTCATTTAGTTAAGCACGAAAACATTTTTTAAGTGGGTGAATTCTAGCTGCAGGTTTGACAGGTAGCTCTGAGCTTTACATTATTCAACAATAAATTCAATAAATTCCCAACAGCACCGTCATGTAAACAGGGTTGTTAGGGAAAGCAGTTGATTAATGCAACCTTGCCAACACCTAGACATAAAATAGATTTTCTTTCACAGTTGTGGAATGAACTGTCATTATAATAGAAATACTTAATTCATCCCCACGAGGCAATTCTCAACACAATGTACGAGATCGCCCGGCAGTTGAACCCAGGACCTTTGGCGCCCAGAGCTAACATTATATACAAAGATCTACAAGCTCTTCATAGTGAGAAAGCTTACTCAGACTGAACGCCAATTTATAGATCGACCTGATCCAACATCCCATTACAGCTGTTTATATAAGAGTACGGCTTCCAGAGTGCAATGTTATACTCGTGAAACTGTACTTCTACATTAGCACCATGACTATCCATGGTGAACACCCCGTGTTCACTATGTCCTTGTCTCTATCAGCTGCATTTTGCATCATGCAGCGCCAATTTCATATTGACTGGCTCAAATGTTGCATTAGCATAATCTAACATGGGAAATGTGAAAATCATTGGGGGGGGGGGATTATCATCTGAAAGGTTAACCAGATTTCCAGTGAGACACACACACACACACACACACACACACACACACACATAGACCGAAGGGAAGATAGTGAGATACTCTAAATGATAAAAGATGAGAATAGGTGTGCGACTAATGCATGCGATTTTTATCAGATGGTATCGCGCTGCAGGCCTCGTCGCCTCCACCGTTATAATCACATTAGCTCAAACAATTAATGAACAGCAGTTATGAGGAACTGATTGGATTAAATTTTGCTCATTCCCCTTCCATTAATGCGATCGCTCGCCAATGGCTGACTTCCTGCCACGACTTGACCTCCAAAAGCCTCATTCAGCGTGTTTGTCGGAGCGTGATTGACAGCTGCTTGACATCGCACACTCGGCAGAGTGACATATGTATTCACATTTATGTATATATACAGGACTCCAGACTAACGTTTTGCATTGGTAGCACTGGTGCGCCTAACCTTTTTTTTTAGGTGCAGCCATATTTTTCATCGCGTCGCCTTTAACGCCAAAAAGTCAACTTTTTATCGCTACATAATGACACCCCCTTATGGCCTAGGTTAACCGCAGCACCATCAGCACCCAGAGGAACCGTTTTTTCCAGCCACTCTGCACACTGATGCCCAAGCAGTAAATGCTTGCTTTGTGGCACAATAAAAATATCATACAGGTCACTAGCCTATAGATTGCAAATGGAAAACTGTTTATGTGATCTTAGCCTAGCCTATTTATATTTTTACTTAGGCTATTCATTTCATATAATGTCGGCATTTTTTTTCATCAGAATAATTTCGGACTTAAATTTAGTGAATGACAACTCCTCCGTTGCAATATTGTATGCGACGTTGAATTTTATAATAATTTCAGATTCCTCAGCGGAGCTGATTGATACAGCCTGACGCTGAAATGCAGCTGGATGAGGGGCCACTTTATTAACACACTTATCACGGCATGTAGTATGCTTTTTGGACATATTGCGCTTTTTCAACGTCTCGATGCGAAATGTTGTTGACTCTTCCACAAACGCACTATTACCGGCCAAATTCTGACCGCACTCCCGACAATAAATTCAGTGCATTGAGTCCCTTTCTTGATCGTACATCAGCCAGGGAAATTGCTTCAACCAGTCCCGTCTGAAGGCATATTTTTGGGCTTTTTAATTAGTCTCGGGGTGAGGCTTTCTGCCTCTCTTCATTTTCAAAGAAAATCGAAGCGCTCAGGAGTACCTGCTCAGCTCGCTCGCATTTTTCGAACTGACACAATTTACAGCAGTGAAAAGGACCACAGCCAATCAGAGGCAAGGACCCGCCCGAGCTCTGTCTCTTATTGGTTTAGACCACGATACCGTCAGGAGAACATAAAGAGATGCTGCGCTTATGATTTTTTTTTTTCACCCGAGCAGTGTTAGGTGCACCCAGTGTGACCTACAATTTTTTTCAGTCGCACTCCTAAAAATTTTGGTCACATTTGCGACCAAAATGGTCGCACTCTGGAGCCCTGATATATTATATTTATTGTGGACAGCATATAAATATGTTGCGCACATGTAGACTCTTGGCATTGGATCAGGTGAAGGACCGAGGTGTTTGAGCGATCGGTGATTGCTTCGCAGAATTACAAGTAGTCAAAAGCAGAGTTCTGATTTCAGCGGACAATTGACTTGATCAATTTGCAACAAGCAGAAGAACCTTGAAGAAGGAGCTGCAGCAGGCATGAATTGAAAAAAACATGAATTGAATCCTCCGTCTGGCCTTCCCGGTGAAGTTTAGTAAACATGCGAGGACACCAAAAAAAAGAGAGGGTGAAGATTAGCCAGTATGGAAAAAAAACTCCCTCCTTTTCACCTCTCTCCCTCTCTCTCTGTCTCTCCAAGCCAGCAGGTTCAGCTGCAGCATGGGGGCCATGAAAAATGAATGAGCATGTTTCTCTCTCACTTCTGTCTTTTCTATTCACTCATCCCTTCTTTCTCCCCTCACTGCAGTCCGATCATGCGAAGCTGTAATATGTTTATTTGGAACCCGAATGAGGGACAGTTTTTTCGTCTTTTTTTCTGAAATCTTGTCACAGATTGGACAGCTGGATCGGAAAAAAATGAATTTGCTTCTCACAAAACGTTGAGTGCGCAGCACAAGAAAGAGGGTTCGTGAAGCTTTGGCTTTTTATCTCTTTCACACCTGCCCCTCCTCCCACGCAGAAAAAACCCTCACATGTCAGACCATGCATCGGATGCCAGTATCACCTTACAATCACCTTCAACACTTGTGAATTGTTTGATTTGCTATTTCTATTTTTGTTGCATATGTTTTCCTCTCCAAGTCCTCAAATCTGTCGCTGTCTGAGAGAGGGAGGGAGAGAGAGAGAGCTTGTGCACATTCTGAATGAGGTGGCACGAACAGCCGAGGAGACAGAAGGAAGACTGACCTTTCTCTAATCAACTCCGCGTGTGTTTGTGTGTGCATTTGATATGAGTAGATGCACCGCTACACAATTCTGATGAGCCTTCTGCAGCTAGCCTCCACCACCACGAGCACATTAGCTGATATTTATCCAGTTTCACAGATGAGGAGTGCTGAGCTGGAAATGGCCGACTGACTGACTTTGATCTTCGTATTCACATTAACCTGAATGACCTGAGCTGACAACAGACCGGTGCTCCGGCTCCCAAAGATGATTGATGAACACCGACCGCTGAACGCAAGCTCACAAATGACTGTGCTGACTTTGGGTAAAATCTTTATCAGCCACCTTAAAAGATATATTCCCTTTTGTTATTTACACCGGCAAACGTTTTTTTCTTTTTGTGTAGCTTCAGATCAGAGGGAAATTAAAAACAAAACACACATACAGGGAAAATGATTTGCATTTCCAGTTTATTTTAATGGCCTGTTACTAATCTTAACTGGGCTTTCCCTGCACCTTACCTCCTCTGCAATCTGCTGCTGGACACCCTCGTCTCCCCCTTCTCCTCTGAAATTGCTTCAGCCCTGTATTCCTTTTGATGCTAAGAGGCCTTTGAACTGCCGCCAGCATCTTTATGCTGCCCTCGGTGGCAAGTCTGCGAGCAACTCAAATATTCATAGGGCCCAGACCTCACCTAGAATACTGATGGATGCTCTTCCTCGCTCCGTGGATGGAAGCAGATGTGTGGAGCATTAGGGGCCAGACCTGGACCGGGGAATCCAGTATGTGATCCGTGTTACGGCGCTGGCTATAAAAAAAAAAATAGTTACAGAGCGGGGAAATGGGTTATGTCATGTGATGGATACCTCTATGAGACTTTCTTTTATTTCCGTGAAGGTCATCAGCATGGGTAATCCCGCTCTCTCGCCATATAGTGTCGACTGTAAACATTGTTATGGAAGGTCGCCGGGAGGTTTGTGTTGGAGTTCACGGCCGGTCAGGCAGGACAATAAGGACTGTCACGCAATGATGCATGCCGTCTCTCCCATAATGCGCTAGGCTAAGAGCCTTATGCGCTCTGAATCTCGAATTTGGCTGCTTGAAGGTGCTTGATTATTCCTGCAAAGCGTTCATCTTCCTCAGCGGCCGTGACACTAGCAAATGGCCGGTGTCAGGTGGTAGCCTCACCAAAACCGAAGCCTTCGCGCCATGAACGGCCATGCTCCATTATGCAGACTCTGGCTCAAGATTAAAGCCATTTTTCATAACCAAATATCATTTGGGCTGATTATAGCACAATAGGTTTCTTTCCCCTCGTGGTATTCGGCTCAATTTATCACCAGCTTGACAACACGGGGCATTCTACAGTTGATTGCGAGACAGTAGCTTTTGTAAGTAATACACATGTTCTCAGCACTCCGTCAACCGAGTCTCGAGGCCGGCGTGTGTGCTTCTCCCCACTAGCACATCCGAGCTTTGACATTTCCCGCTGATTGTTGGGTGCTGCAGGACACGCCTAGCCGTCTCTGCTCTGCCACAAGAAAGATGCATGAGTGTGATCAATCTTCATATTTCCTTTGAGATTGAGATTTTCTCTTTTTTTTCCCTCTGTGTGCATGTGGTGTACCCCTTTTAAGAAGCTCTCTCTCCCATTCACTCGTTTAAAATGTGTCCCTTCTTCTGTGTTTTTGTCCAATCAAGTGTGCCACTTAATAGTTTTCTAGGATTTCTTTGTAAGCAACCGAATAATGGCTGTCAAATTATAATACATTTAAGCTGGTTAAACTGGCAGTAAAGAACATTTCAATAATTGTTGCTATTTAAATGAAATCACTCCTTTTTTTTCTGGATGTTGAAAATGGCTCCCTCGAGCTGTCGGGATGTAATTGCCTTTGTTGACCTGTCATTGCCTCCGCAGAATAATAGGAGCCAGGTTGAGATGGGTGTAACCCAAAGCGAAGCCATTCAAATCAACACCATTTGGACTGCAGCGAGGAGGGCTGTAATGGAATTGCAGAGTTCTTACCCTATTGTAGGCAATTGATTTTGTATAATCTGGGAGTCTTGAATAGCAAAGAGTGAATTTGATTCTCAGGTGGAAACTAAACAAAGACAAGGTAGGGTGGAAAATAGTAAAAGAAGACCCAATAGGTTTGGACGGGCCTACAGCAGGTTCTAATTTGGGTTGCCATCTATACAGTTTACAATAATGGTTTGTTTTCAGTTCATGAAGGTGAATTAGGTGTAACGCAGAAATCTACAACATTATGTGGACACAGAAATATATTCCTATCAAATCCGTGACACATTTATTGAAAAACAGCAGTCATGGCAGGGATGCGCTGCATTTCAGAAGCGCTAAATGTCTCTCGGAGGGCTGCATTGTCAGTCATGATCAGGCTGTCAGAGAGGCTTCGGCCCGTCGGCAGATTCTGTCTGCACTCTGTCCGAATGTGTTTTCTTGAGAAGGTAAATATGTTTTTTTCCTCTTTTCCACAGTACTGATGGATTCTGTTATCCTCTCAAAGGTTGACAGCCCACTCGTTTCTGTGTGCGTGTGTCTGCCTGTCGGCCGTGATTGGCCCTGGTTCATGTAGGATAAAGTGTCCTGCTGTATGTGGGACTATTGCAGAGAGTGTTAGCATCAAAACCTCCCTCTCCAAGTCCAACCGTCCATTATTTGTTACACAGTGTTGGGTATTGACACGTTGGAGTACTCTGATTCTTTTTTGTTCGTAGTTTGTAATTTAAGTAATCAGTTGTTCAGTTGCGTTTTCCAATAAGTAATCTGGCTCCAGCTACCAAACGGCAGCGGCCACACTATAACATCATAATTAAAGTTGTAATACACTTGAATTATCCTCCAAATGAAACATCTTTATGGTACTACATTTTGATTACAAAAATATAAAAAATACATTTACAATTCAAGCTTTCAAAAATCAAATTGATAGATGTCAAAATAATTAAAATTTTCACAGTCAGATGTGATTCGGAACAGCCTGCCCAAGGATAAAAGTGTTGATATTTTTAAATGTAACCTTTGATTCAAATGGTGTATGGCTGTCATTAGTTTTAATCTTAATAATTTCTTTGTAGTTATTTTTTCCCACATTGGTTTTTATCAGTTTTTTCCTCTTCATTGCTATATTTTTTGGAGTGCGTTAACGTACTGGTCTTTCACTGTGTATTTATCCATTATCTGTAAAGAACTTTGAAGTGCTCTTACCTGTATGAAAGGTGTTAGTCAGTGATTGAAGCGTGTTTTTAAAAAAGACCAATCTCAAACATCAGAAATGATTTACGTGCGTGTGTGTGGTGCTGTTCGTGTGACACCGAACATGTGGGCGTATAATGTGCGTCTGCGTGATGTGGATGAATTAATTCAACGTGTGTGTGTGTGTGATTGTGTGTGTGTGTTCACAGTATTTCTGTGTGGGTGTCTGGACTCCTAGCTCCAGGAGAACCACTATTCCTCAGAGAGATGGCGTCAGACATCCAATGAATGAACCCACCAAGGTCGTCTCCAGTTCACTCACCGCATTCCTCTTTTCATCTTAATGGCTGAAGGTGCCAACAATCTGTAGCAGTTTTAAATAGACTTCATACTGTCTGTGTATGTGTTTTGGGGGCCTGTGTGGGTTTCCTCTCTGCTGTAAAGAGGTTTTTGCTCCACTGGCTGCTGATGAAGCACTTTTGTTTCAAGTCGAGGTGACCAACAACACAGTGCAGAGCAACAACAGCCAAACTTCCCTCATACATACTGCCGAATCCCCGCACCACCACCATCGCTGCTCCATTTCTGAATACCTGAAATGTGGCTTTTTATTTGACAGCCGCACTAGTAAAAAAACAAACAAAAAAAATGCTCATCTCAAGGCTGAATGAGACAGAAAGGCTTTTTTCCTGGCTGGGAAACAGTGGTGGCTTGTTTGACATTGTATTACAAGGCAGGTGCCTTTTTTAGAAGCGCCTACACTACAATACGACACAAACAGATGCCGGGCTTAATCCATTGAACCCCCCACGTGTTTTCCACTGGAATTAATTTCCTGCACAAAAAACAGTGACTTTTCATCAAAGCATGTGCAATAAACAATGCCTCCCCCCCGTCTCTCCTTTGCTTTCATTCTCTTTAATATAATGAAAATCAATAGTAGCCACTTGAACTTTGGGAGGGTTAAAAAGCAACTGAGAGGATATTGTTGTATTTGTTTTTGATTGTGTGTGATTGCTTTAGTGCCACAAACAGTGGGTCCGGACTGGGTGCAGACATGGACCATGAAAGCAGGCGAGAATGATTGTTTGTCAGAGTTTGCTGGAGACACTTGTGTGCTCTGTATGTGTACAAGTGGGACAGACATTTTATTTGTGTGATCGGCCTTTCCCTTTCATCTATATCGCTACCTTCTGGGTTTTTTCTGTCCTCGTGGTTCGCAGCCAGGGCTTCATTGTCATGCACCGTCGCTCTACAGCGACGGTGCTCCGCCACCTGTGCTGGACAGGACAAGGTTTAGGTTCAGTTTACCCAGTGCATTAAGGCTAGGATGAAAAAGGTGACTATGTGTTCAATAATGCAGGTTGGTGTTTTTTGGGTAGAGGCAAGTCGCTTAGTGTTGTTTTAGTTGCTTAGTCTCAGGTGATTAGACACTATGGAATCATAGTTATATTCTAATTATATTAAATTTGACACCCTGTTCCTTTAAGAAGATGCTAAGGAGCCACCATTCAAATAATGGACTGAAGCCAGATCCTTTTTTTCTGCTGACATCGTATTGATCATATAAACATATATTCTGTGTACATTAATACATGTATGTGATGTTCAACTCTTTTTCACCTCCAATAGTCTGGCATTTTCTGTCTTTCAGATTTTCTCAACCTTCATTCATTTACATTACATTACATTTAGGTCATTTAGCAGACGCGTTTGTCCAAAGCGACTTACAATAAGTACATTTGTCAAAAGAAGGAAACAAAGAAACCACAATGTATCATTGCCGATAAAGTAAGAGCTAAAAATAGAACAAGTGTTAGGTCCTCATCTGAGTAAAGTAGTGCTTCAAGAGCAACAGTGCTACGATCAGAGTGCTATAGGTAAGGTTTTTTTTTTTTTGTGCATCCACTTACATCCTCTTTGAAGGAGCAATATGTGATAATCAGAGCATCCATATAGCAGCAAACAATGACCTGCTATGCAAACATATAGTGGAGCACCTGAGCAGCGAATGAGGTCACTCTTCCTATGAGATGTTTCCGTACTCTCTCGTCCTTTCGTTGATCGACCACTTGCTCGATCAAGGTGGCCACTTCTTCCTTACACAGCTGATGAGGCCGTTCTGATTGACTAACACCGTAGCGGCGTCGGCACATTTGCTGTAGTTTTTACAGTTAGCGTTGTTAGCACCATGAGCTCCCAGCTGCCAGCTCAGATGTGGCGAGGCGACAGAAATGCTCCCAGTCTCGTATTATGCACATTTTAAGAACAAAGTCTCAGTCTGTTGCATCAGTCATGTGTTCAGTAAGTTCACAGCTCAGTGTGAATGTAGTGTGAAGTTGAATGTATTAGGCTACAACTTAAGCTGCAGTGAAACTAGTGACTTTAGGCTACTTGAATGGAGCTGGCGCTACTGCACGGTGACTTTGACAGAATCTTTTTTACCAAGACGCTAATCAATTGGCAGCCCGGGCCGGATCCGGCCTGCGAAGGAATATTGACTGGCCCTTGTAGTGGAAAAAAATGTAGGCCTACTGGTCGTATAGTGGCCGAAATGAGCTGCCCTCTCTCCGTGCAGCACAGTGTAGACTTGCTCTGAAAGGCACGCAGCCACAACAACCCTCACCGCGCTCCCTCGCTACCTTCTTCTTTATGTACTTTTCATGCCTGATGTTTTTCCGATGACTGTTCCATCTGGTTGAATCACCACAATGTAGCTTTCTACTTTGAAAAAAGTGGAAAGTTGACACAGAAAACACTGTATTTGATAAGCTGTTGCACTCTTCAGACTTGTGGTGTGAGCTCTACCGGAGCGGAACCGGACCGGTACTTTTATAATAAAAATGTCCCGTCCAAAATCCGCTCCACCTGCTCGCTCACATGCGCTGATGCAGGCCGAGTGTTTACTACAAATATGTGCAGACGGACTTGTCGGTAAAGTTTCAGTCATGTTCTCTGTGTTGTTCTCTATTGTGATGACTTGAGACGGCACCCCTTGAAAACAACATCCAGCCATGTGCGTGAATGCAAGCCAGCTGGGGACCCCCTGTGGGGGGGGGCAATCGAGGTACGGTACGGATTGAATTGCCCTGGTGTGAGTGCGGCCTTAGTTAACACTTAAAGCAGCCTATGTTAATTAAATCAGGATTGTGTGTTGATAATCTGTGGAACACTGAGTTAACCAATTTCTACCTGTATTTTTATGAATTGTTAAGCTATTGCAATTTAAGTAAACCTATAACTTATAGTTGACATGATAAAATAAAGACAATATATGCACTCCAGTGTTTCCCCACAGGATTTTTGGAGACTATGGTGGGGGGCAGGTGAGGGGGGGTCGGCGCGGGGGACGCCTTGCCATGGCGACGGGGGAAAACAGAACGTTGATGAGCCAAACCAGCCGCGAGGATTTCCTCTTATAATAAGCGCTGCTGCCCTCCTGTTTAGGCCTATCATTAGAGCCGCTAGTTGAGTCCATTGCCTTGATAAAATAATTTTGGGCGAACATGGCGGTGGGCCATAGTCTCGTCAGTGTGTGGCAAACACTACACACGTTGTTGTGGTGTTTTACAGTATCTGTAGCTATTAATGTGATGCTCAACATTTTCAAGCCATATTTCTCCGGCCCTCATTTTGAATCATTTCCATCAACCGGCCCTCATTCAAAACTAATTGAATAGCCCTCTGCAATGATTATTATGATTTGTGACCAAATTTATATGTGATGCAGCCATTATCAGTGTGGTATAAAATGAATCAATGCACAAGAGAAAAGATCAACAAAATGATTGTTGAATTATTAATGAGCCTATGGACAGACTCATTGTCTCTTATGTTGGTTAGTTTCTTTCTGCTGTTTCATACCTACAAGCAAGTACCCGAGGTCCTCCACCATCTCTGTTTGAAGAAACAAGTGACATTGGGAGAGAAGGAGAAATGACAAGCTCTCTCTCTCTTCTTACCTTCCCTCCAGGATGACGTGAGATGAACCAGTGTGTGTGTGTGTGTGTGTGTGTGTGTGTGTGTGTGTGTGTGTGTGTGTGTGTGTGTGTGTGTGTGTGTTAAGCAGATCTAAAGAAAAAAACCCAGTCGGGATGCTTTCTCCCTCTCATCAAACCTCCTTGCCCGCTCCCCTTCGATTTTTAGAGTGATATGAGAAAGATAGAGAGGCAAAGTGGAATGGACTGCCAGGAGGAATCACTTACACACTCTTAGCAGCTCCAGGGACTGATGCTGCAGAAAAGCTGAGCGTTTGTGTGTGTGTGTGTGTGTGTTTGTGTGTGTGTGTGAGTGTTTGCATGTGTGTGCGTCCATGTCAAGTAAGTATTTAAAATGAAAAGAATGACTGTCCAGATAAAAGTATGTATTGGATTTGATGTATTTGGGTGATGAAAGTTTGAATAACTTGAAAGTAAAGAGAAAAAAGGTTTAATAGAAAAAGGAAAGGGGGGGGGGGGGGACTCATAAAGTCGACTAAATATAAATAAGAACAGACGTGAGGACAGATTGTTCCCAAGGTCAGGCTGCTGTAGGTGTGAAGTGTAGTGTCTCTGCAGTGGTGCTTCACACATAAACACACATTCACACACACACACACACACACACTTTTCTTATGTCAGATTACTGTGCATAGTGCACCTCGTGTTCCAAAAGACGGTGGCCTTCACTTCAAAAGCCCAGCCGCTCTAAAAGGATTACAGCGCGGGGGCCTTTATTTGTTAAATGTGTTTGCAACCCCGTGTTTCACAATTGGCCCGGGGCGCCACATAAACGGTCCGGAACAAAATTCTGTGAGGATCAAAAAGACCTGAGAACTTTCGTCTCCTTTGCTGACACACACCCAGCACGCATGCACACACACACACACACCCACACACACACACACACACACACACACATGAGACACCTACTGGGTGGTAAAAAGTTAAAAACATTAAAAGACATATCCAAAAAAACAAAGGACAGAAACAGAGTGGGTGTATTTTCTGCAAGGCTCTAGGCCATCCTTGTTAAATATTACATGTCAAGCCCCTTTCTCACATCCAGTAAATTTACATTTACATTTACATTTACATTTAGGTCATTTAGCAGATGCTTTTGTCCAAAGCGACTTACAATAAGTACATTTGTCAAAAGAAGGAAACAAAGAAACCACAACGTATCATTGCCGATAAAGTAAGAGCTAAATCCACCAAAGGACGCTGACGATGGATCAGAAGAGCAAATTAGGCACACCTTTATGAAATCCACAGCCCCCATCAGATTAGTAAATCTGTTTTCAGTAATTGTAAACATTAAAAATGCGTGCAGTAATGCCGCTGAAGAATGTGACATTTAAGCAGCACACCTAAAAATGGTATGCTATTTATAAACTTAACACGGGAAACAGAACTAAAGCTTTTGCTTCTGAAATAATGACATTCGCACAAGGCAACGCTGTGGATCGCAGCTTTGCAGGTCCGCCTTCTGCAGTGTTTGCCTTAAACAAAATCAATAGCGCGATTAGCTAGCTAGTGGGACACACAGAGCTTCCATCCACATCAAAGTGCTTTTCGGGTGCTGCTATCGGTGCTGGAGTCATCATTTTTTCAAAACGATACGCATATTTTCTTACAGGTGATGGAAAAAGGTGGAAAAGCTTCAATCCCGCCTATAAACTCCACCTGGTCGTGCTGTGTGTACGATTGTGCCTGACAATCCATTTACATTTACAAAGCTTTAATAGGCGAGATCGATGTAGGGATGTCAAACTGAAGCCTCTCCAACCCGCTGTGTTGAATGAAAGGGACGTCGATTGGAAGAACATGTCAGTCACTATTGATCCCACAGGGCAAAATTGCGAAATAAGATTAAAACGGCAATTCAGAAATGACACTGCTAAAACAAAACCAACAATCGTGCCCAATTAGTATTTCACAACTAAACACGCGACATCTAACATAACATCAGTTCATATGGATTTGATGTTAAATATACATTCATGATATCTTTTCACATGCTCCTAGTGCGTGAGAGAGAGAGACACAGAGAGAGAGAGGACTCTGTAAGTGCTATTTCTCCAATTGCACACATAATAATGGTGCAGGATAATGGCTCTCAAATGACGCACAAAGGGAACATTTGTGGTTGTGAAGCCATTTCACAAAGAGGGGTCATGATAACTGGGGGTGATGGCACCAAAAGTGCATTTTCAGCTCCTATACATCCACTCTCAGTCATTTGGATGGATGCTTTTAGTTTTTGCTGTGTACCTTTATGCATATCTCATCTCTATCTCTCTTTGTTTTTCCCCACTCGTCCCCTAGGGGCACTGGGAGGGTAGCAGTGTGCAGTCATCCTTTCCCCCTATCTCTGCAGGTTAATAAGTCCCCATCTGAAAGTAGAGCATCTATACAGTAACAGCAATGAGGCAAACTCTTGACAATTTGTAAACCGCTTTTTCCTCCCGTCCTCCCCTGTTTCTCCAGCTCCTGGGGGGGGGATTGTTTGCACTTCGTCAAGGTGGATGGAAAACAAGCTCATGATAAAAGCCTGACCTTTACCTGTGCTCTATCGTTCTGCTGCAGAGACAACGCGAGGGTGAGAAAGGAGGAGCATGTCAGAACCAAAAAAAAATGCCATTGTTCACTGAGGTGCAAATAAAGCTGGACTTTGATACGTGCGTTGTCTTTTTGCGCAGTGCAGGACCAGAAACACACCTTTATGATTTATTTTTTCTTGTTATCTACAAAGCTTTGTACTTGATTGTCAGTGTGTTTTTGTTTACCGCGGTCAGAACACTCGCTTTTTTTTCCACAGGGTGCTCTCTGCACTCACGTTTTGCTGGCTAGGTGCCCGCTGAACCTCCGACACCGCTCTGCCGCGCACACACACACACACACACACACACACACACACTAGCTACTGGAATCATGGCCTGGGGTTGGCCACAAAAGCAGCAGACAGGTTTACCACAAAAACCCCACACATACACACCTGGGGCAGTGCAAGGCAGCCTTTGAATTGTTGGGTTATTCCACTCTCAACAAACCTCAAAGGGCGCAGTGTGATCCTGTGTTATCTCACGCTGCCCAGGGCTACGAACAGCTCATAATCTCAAGAAATAAATCCATAACAGCCAAAAAATAAAGGCCAAACAGTGAGAGACAGGCACATTATACGTGTCATGGTTATATCCAAGAGGACATAAGATGTTTGTTTTTGTTCAGATGATGTTAAAGTGTCTTTTTCTTTTCACCGCATGTCCTCCAGAGTGTGTTCTGAGATGAGCGGGCCACAGAAGGGGCTCTGTTAAGAGTACAGCAGAGGTCAGGGGGTCAGTGTTTGAGAGGGACTGTGGAGGGGCAGCCTCTGTGTTACCCAGGTGTTTTGGCAGCAACACAGTTTCATTCACTGTATGTTCTGACTGAATAATGAACTCGCTTGTATTCCACCCAAGCACAGCAATCCCTTCTCATATTTGTTTGTCAAGCTTGGCAGTCACTGTGGTTTGATTCCTCACTTTGGTTCCCTTGTTGTATTTTAACATTGCAAACGTTGGTATGATGGGAAAAAAATAAGCCTTCTCATCGTTCTCAACACTCTTCACGCTTCAGTGAGATCATTTATTTTTGAAGTTGTGGCATTTTCTCTATTTTTCGTTTTTCTGTGATCCACTGATTCAAACCAAGTAACCTGACATGTGTTGTTAGTTTTAGTCAATGGCTTAAACTCAACTTTTTTTTCATGGCAGATCATATCAAGTATTTCAAACAGGAAACGATGAATGAATGATAATCAGCTGTGTTGGTGATGTCATTAATCATTTATTATTATTATTATTATTATATTATTATTATTATTATTATTATATTATCATTATTGTTGTCTTTAATCTGCATGTGATGCTGCAATGACACGGAGCCAGTTGAAAATCAGCACAGTTTCCCTTTCATCTCCCTGTAGATCCGTATCAACTGTAAGCCCGCCCACTTTTTACAGTCCCAATAAATGTGCATTTGATTAAAATCCGTCTTGTAACTGTACACCGCTCAACTACTCCGTTTCACTGTGAAATGTGTCACAGTGCAGAAGCAAATGCCTATTAAGTTGCATTGTGGGAATTGTAGGAGCCACTGTTATCGGAGCTTGACCCATACTCGACCATGCAACTGTATGTGTATGCAAGTCTCATGGGAAGTCATATAAATAACACAATATCGTGTAAAAAAAAAACTTTCTTCACATATATTTTATAAATGAGTCCTTTAATATTATCTTGAAGACTTCTCGTGTTGCCCTTTAGTCTACTGATCTTGAACCTGAGGACTCGTATCTAGAGCAGAAATCTACTTAGATGCTTTTATATTTAATAAAGTCCTCTCCCGGCAGATGGTTCCTGTCAGCCTTGCTCTGTGGAGTGCTAAGCCGGAGCAATGAGTGCAAAGGAGATTAAAGTTTGCGAAAGATCTCCGAAGGTTCAAAGCAGACACGGATCACTGTAACAAGGAAGAGGTCGAGGGAAAAAAAGCCAGAGCGCTGAGACGCCCCTCGACGTTGGCAGAGCCGATTATTCGCTGTGACCCGTTGATGGGCATCTCCCAGCCTGTCCAAGCTGGCATGAGCTCCTCGGCTGGATGTGTCGCTGTAATTGCCTGTTGGTCGCGGTAATGGCTCACCGTCCACGCTACGTTTACTTTTCATTACGCTGATGTATTCATCACGGCCCCGTTTTGTTGACCTAATCAATCAGAGTTTAATTTCCTACAGAGTTCTTTTTAATTACAACTGTTTCTCTTTGTCCCCTGGAGGCCCGTTCAGATTGCGGCTCCCGGCCCCTCAGGAGGTGGCACAGTTACGGCGGCACACTGGTGCCTGGTCAGAGATTAATCAGCTGTTATAGCGCCTCTGCCACGCTCGGCACCTGAAGTCAAATCAACGACTCTCGGCTTAATTGGCAATGAAATGGCGGAGGGAGATAGCAGCGCTGACCGGCAGCCAGCAGAAAAGGGCAGCCGAGCCCCGGCGTTCGCCTTTCAGCTGTCACACTACTTGATTAGCCTGTACAGGTGTGATAACCACCTCCCTCAACCCCTGCAATAAAATTGATTTAAAGAAAAAAAATAATTCGGTGGCCTTAAACACCACTCATTTGCAAAGACGAAATGACACTGAAGGGGTTATAATTGAAACATATGAGGATATGATTTATTAATTTAGTGGCTACATATCTGCGTGAAACAGAGTGCAGCTGAAGGCGGAGAGAGGTGCCAAGTCGCTTTTATTAAAAGACATAAAGACAATGAAGGTTTAAATGAGGTTTGCGGGGCGTTCTGGGAGATGTTGTACAAACTCAAACGGTTTGTGTCTCGCCTGCCTCGGAGCCAGTTAACAGAATTCACCCCCGCTGCTTTTTGCTGCATGTGTGACACAGTGGAAGAAAGGTCATGGTATTTAAATCGCTGTTCAGGTTCGAATATACAAACATGACAATCCCGCACGAGGCGTTTCCACTGCTAGTCATAACATGAAACAGAAAAAAATGGCGTTAGTTTTCTGTTCTGACATGAAGATGTAAAAACAAATTTAAAAAAAAGGTACAAAAAATGAATCTTGTCATGTTCAGCCAAACAGCGATAAGGTTTCATACAGCGAATCAAATTGACCTCCTTTATTCCACAAACAGAGGTTACCATGTGCCATTTACTGAATGCTTTTAGCAGCCATTGAAGGTGTTTGCTTTTAAAAATCGGGGTCACATTGAGAGACTCTGGCATTTTCTCCATCTCAGGTGTACGTGTGTTAGCTGATGGTTTTTTTTTTAAGCACACATCCCATTAGCGGTTGTCAGAAGCCTGAAAGCTGAGTCGCAGCAGTTGATCACTACACGGTTCGCTCAGAATGCCAAAAGGAGACATTTTTCTCATCAGTGCACAAAAGCTTGAAGACTTGGCAAAGAGAGCAACTCGGGGAAGTGCTTCTGGCTGACTTCACCTGCGGAGAGAAACAGTGGAGACGCATTTGGTTGTGCCGGATGTCATGTTCCCTTCATATTGATTTGGGGATTAACTGTGTTTAGTTTTGATTCACGGTGCCATGGAGGAGTATGTTGCTAATCACTTAGTATCAAGGCATTAGTGCTTGCAGCCGCGGGTTCGATCGCGGTAAGCGGCTCCAATGATTCCCCTGGGAGCCTCGGGGAACTGATGGTGTGGCTGGTTAATTTCTCCACCTCCCCTCCACCCCTCTACAGCCTCTGATAGCCTGCATTATTTGCAGATAGAGAGGAGCTTATCCATCTGCTTTTTTTGTTTGTGTTTATGACTCATGTGTCAAGCTGTCCATGCGTGGAAAATATGCTATGAATACGGCGTCATACTTCTCACCAGTGGTGCAGATATGAGATGGAGGGGCAAGACGCTGCCGAGGCCCAAGACGCTGCCACGATTACTGGAGGTGGACGCTCCTTTAATGCCCTCATCACTCCTGGTGAAAAACCATTCCATCCCACACACAGAGAGGAAGCAGCGAGGCTTTGAGACATCATTAACCCACAGCGGCCGCCTGGCTGATGGGAAGATGCACTCCATCTTGTGTGCTGGTGATACCACAAAGGTCACCAGCGACGAGATACCAAATTGCAACATTCTGTTGTCTGCCACTTGCGTTAAATGCCGGGGTGCAAAGATACTGATATTGGATATCAGGCCGAGGCTCAAATAGCTGCATCGGGTATCTGTGAGACGTTTATATACGTCATATTAGAGGTGCAACAAATAGTCTACAAATCAAATTAGTTGATCAACAGAAAAGTACCGAACCAACTATTTTGATAATTGATTAATCAGAAAATGCTCCTTTCTGCTTCTCAAATATGGACATTTCCTACTTTTCGATCATATTAAATTAAATAAATTTGGGTTTTAAACTGACACCACATTTTTTATTTTTTGTTTTATTTATTATTTAGACCAGGCTGTTAGTATAGAAAAGTATTATTCATTTTAAATCAAAACATTTAAAATGTGTTCCTGTTGAATTTTGAAAAGCAGATGGTGTACAAACTATTATTTTATTAATAAAATAGCTTCAGTAAATGTATATGTTTATTATACAGGGTTAGAGAAGCAATGCTTAAGCCAAGCCGGTGTTTCCTCAGACATACAAGAATGATTCCATTACTCCCATACATTGAAGCATATTCTCATTAATTTAACAGTGGTACCCCCCCAGGTATTGCATCCAGACGGGATAAGATCGGTGCAGCCGTATATGCTGCGTTTCTTAAGAGAAAGCCTTCGATTTCACTGCTGTACATCATAGCATTGCAGCATCACTCTGCTCTCACAATAGAACATTTTGGCATTTCTGATAACAGATAGGTCAGCCTGGCACTGCTAAGTAGACATGGTGAGCGGCACAAGCGGCCACATCTGGGATTTAAAGGTCAATAGGGCTCCTAAGCTGGGAGAGAACTGAATATGAAGTTGAGTATAAGCCTCTTCCTGTTCTCCAGACTCCTCATTAGCTGTCACGCATTGTGCTCAAATAGTTTTATAGCCTGTATTACACATTTATTGGGGTTATGCTCTTGTCCCATTGGAGGAGCATATTAGCTCCCCCCCATCCACTTTCAAATGTCTCACTTTCTATTTTTCTCTTACAATAAGACACTTGCCTTCATGCTAAAAGAGTGGATGCTTTTTCAGGCGTTTCGTTGGATAGTCCCAGAGCCAGATCTGACACGAAGACCATACACGCTCATTACTCTGGACCGGCATCAGGGTCCACAAAATGCAGGTTTGTCTCTCTTTCTCCGCGGTAGCTTTGGCAGCAACAGGGGTGACCCACACGAATCATGTTTCCCTCTGACATTCCTGCACAGCACCGTCAGCAAGCCATCCATTCTCAACATGACATGGTTTGGCATTTAAAGTTGAAATCCAGTATCATTCTACCCCTCGCCGTTGTTGCAAACTCATGCATATTTATCACACCCTAATAGACTAATGTGTTCTCGTCTCTCTGCCCCTGTAAATGAGCTCCGTTAGCTGTGCTTTGCGGCCTGAATATGCATCCCTGTTGTGTTGGGATGTTTTCTCATTAGCTTCTCGTGGCTACCCAGAGTCCTCAGCAATGCAACTTACACAACTTGTGCCAAAATCAATGACGTTTGGACTTTCATCTTAAGTCTCTCCAAGCATGTTGGTATAGTTACCGTGTGTTCTGTTGTTAAACTAACTGCCAAAAGTTCCTTTTCAGGACATAACGGATCATTTTACCGTCTTAGTAAACCATTTAAACCACATGTCCATACCTTTTAGCTAACTTCAGTGCAAGCTTAGAGTTCTCATGCAATAGCAAAACGGTTGCGTCTGTTCAATCACATTTGAAGTGGTGTGAAAAGATGATTTTAGCGCTGCCTTGTGACTTTTACCAACATTCAGTGAATAATTGAAGTGGTCTGCGATGATTGCTTGATTAGCACTTAGAAGGAGTACACTTTCTTTGCTTTTCCTTTTGTTCAACGGTGAGTCATTGTGGCGTAGGCTATGCGCTAAATTTCCAATTAAACTGCATACTGTTGCATACGGCCACAGATTACAGCCTTGCTTTGTGTAACGTCCAAGCCGCTGACTTCAACTCGAATAAAAGGAGACACCATGTAATTTCTGTCTGTCTTTTTTATTCTGGCACAGCTAAAAAAACACATTTAATGTTGTTGTACTTCAGGGTTCCAGTTCTCGTTCTTTGCCCTCTTTTTTCCATTTTCTTTTCTTTTGACTGTAAGATGGTAAATGAATGGCAAGTGGACCGACACGGTGTTGCACACAAGCCAGGGGGCCCTTAATCAGGCCCTCAGCTCAGGAACTTTGATTAGACTTGGCGTTGTTACAGATACAGGTTGCCAGTGGCAGCGCGGTGGTGCTCATTGATCAAACATGGCATTTTGCTGTGAGAAGGGCAGAAAAAACATTTGAAGGAAGAAAAGAAGAAAGAGAGAGGAAGGGGTTTGTGGGGAAGATTAGCAAAGTGAGAATGTTTGTATTTAAACTGAGGCTGGAGAAGCCAAGAACAGAATAAAGAAGAGAAAAATCTGTGCACGTACTCTTGCTGCAATACACGGCATTTGCCTGTGCACGTCAGAGTTAAATGGTTCATCCGCGGACAAAGAAATATCTCCGCATGTTGACACCGACAGTTCTTTCGCCCCGGGTGGCAGAGGGATTTCACTGACATCTCACACTTCTGCCTTCTGTCTCCACAGTGAATAAACACAAGCCGTGGATTGAGACATCGTACCACGGGGTGATCACTGAAAACACTGACGTGGTTCTGCTGGATCCTCCTCTGGTGGCCCTGGACAAAGATGCCCCCGTCCCCTACGCAGGTATGGTTCATTTTAACCCCCGGGAGCTTGGCAACCGGTTGGTGATCACAGCAGCATGGGTGGAGGCGGGCAGACTCCCACCGAATGGAGGCAGTCAACGATGACTCAGGTGTTAATCCGCACAGGGAAGCATAGCTGCAGGATATACTTACACTAAGGATATAAACCATATAAAGCTGTCATGTGATATCGCTGCAAAGGGGGTTTAAATTGGCTTCATGTACTATAACTGCTGCATCACAGCTTTTTTTTTTCTCAGTGTTAACCCTGCTCTGTGCTGCAACCATTTAATCCAATAATTCCCAGTGAGCACATATCGCGTACACGACTCACATTTCGTATTTATTTAGAGTGGAAAGTGGCCTAAATATGCCCCATGGTGGCTGAGGACACTGCAAAAGGAAAAAAAAAAAGAAGAGTCAAACTGGATTAGATTCTTCCCACTTTGTGACCATTCCAGCTAAGGGCTGCCAGCTCTTGTGGGAGGACGTGAGCTGCAGGCTCTTGGAGAGCCCAGTCGGCATTATCTCCTGCCAGGGCGCTAGCACGCCAAGGCGCGAGCACGGGGCTGCTGCGTGGGGCCAAGGCCCTCGAGCTGGGCCCGATAGATGGATGACGTGAGCGTGCGTGTGAGAGCATGCGCGTGTGTATGCTTACTAGAGCGTTTCCAATTGTTTGCTACTTTGTGTGTGTGTGTGCTGTGTGCTGTGGCATGGCCTGAGGGGGCTCACTGTAATGGCCACCCTACAGGGAGAAAGAGAGAAAATGATGAGACAGTAGGGATGGTGGCTGGCTGACCAGCATATGTCCTCTGGCTTTAGACAGACTGACAGCCACACAGCAGCAGAGTACACACACACACACACACACACACACACAGCAGGCAAAGCACATGGGAGTTCCTAGATCTTATAAGAGAGATTTCTCACTAAATTATTAATAATCAAGAATATTAACATCGCAAGTCGGTCTTACAGCAGTGTCCTTCTCTTTCCCTTGCTGATTCTCACTTCTTTCCTGTTGCCTCTCATCTTCAAGCCTCCACATATTTCTTTCTGTTTTGGTCTCACCTCCCTCCTTTCACTGTGCACCTATGAGCCATACCCAACAAACCCCCCACACAGACAAACACAGTGCAGTAGTCACCCTCTCTCCTGCACCTCTTAAAGCAGTGTTGTCCAGCCAGGCAGACACAGTTCAGAGCAGAGACAGTTATCCAGTAGTCCTGCCTCCCTCTGGCAAATTGACAGGGCGTAGTGGCAGGGCAGTGCACACGTAGCGGGGTTAAGCCTCATTAATTAGACCAGCCAGGTTTTAATTACAGTACATCTAAGACACGGACGCGCAACGTCTGACTGCTGCTGGATCGGTGATGGCAAGAACACAGTCACATTTCAAAGCTGTAATTATATTTCCTTTACACATCTATGGCCAGTGAGCATTTGGATATGTAGGTGTTCCTCTTTCCCCCCCTGTTTCATTCACTTGGAAAGGAGCAATAAGTCTGCACAAACCCACTGTACTTCCCCGTCACTCCTCTTCATCACTTGCAACAGTCACCAAACTCACCGGTCTGTAACATTAGAAGAAAAAGTGGCACCACTGTGCCTGAAAGCTGGCTCAGACAGACATCAGCCATCACCGCGGCTACGGGCTTCAAAAAAACGCACAGGCGGCATGTCAGGATAGAGTGAAACACACTGGTAGATAGACTGATTGGTTTATGCATGTCTGACAGAGTGCAAGCATCTCACCCTGAGAATCAAAGGAAATGAAAAAGGGAAGGCGATACAAACAGTTATGTGCCGCGGATGACAACATCAAGGAAATGCACTTTGATGTATATCTTCAGCTTTCTGCGATATACCAAGGACTATTTTGTTATTCATGAATTGAGCTGCACATGTGTAAAAGCAGGCATACACTAGTGTGTAGTCTGTCAACAAATATAATTGTATTAGTCTACAAGTGCCAACACAAACTCAGTCGTCAAGGGGATTTTTTCCTTTCCAGTGACTGAAAAGTACCAAAGTTTTGCTTCAACGTGGTAAAGTTAGGCCTTTTATAATAGTGTCACCGGACTTTTGCAAGTTCTTAATTAACACCTGAGTTCATGGTTATGCCTCAGATTTTTTTTCTTTATTTATCATGCAGATTACTATCTAAATAGCTTTTGAACAAAACAAAGCTTCTCAGATTCTGTCCCAAGCTTTTTGATCCATATAAGTGATTTACACATGGTTCCCTTTACTTTTACCTCTCTACTTAAAGGGCACACTACTGTCTCCGTTGGCACTTAACATTATCATTTTGATGTAAATGTCAATGCCAGAATTGTCCAATATGGATGCAATACCAAGAGAGACCGGCCCTGAACATAAATGTACTTGTATCAAATCAAATGCACCCCATTGGAGGATCAAAGGGTGTTGGAACAATTTGCTAATTTTGTGACATAGTAAAAAGAAAAGTGTTTAAGAATTATTAGGAGCGACTAATATGAATTCAAAGTTATTCAGTTGTGTTAACTGTAAGTCACTTCTGTTTACGATTGTGGAGCACATTCTGAAGCGTTTGCAGCCTTTTTCAAGAGCACTGTGAACACACGGTGGTTGATAATAAGTGAAACCAGCTCGTTTCAACCATTATTAACCTCAACCATTAGGTTATTAAGCTGAAATGGCATTTTATTTATCAAACTGCTACCTGTATGGAGCAGGCTTCTATGGCGCTGGTTTAACAAGGTTAATGGTTGAAAGCCTGGCGTTGTTATTTGACGCAGGTTAGCTGGCTGTCAGTCACTCCTGCTTTTTCTGATGTCAGAGCACCCGAGCACTCTCATCTCCTGGTGTCACGCCACGTAGTATAGCCACGTGTCAATCCGTCAGACTCACTGTTCCCTGGAGCTCTGTGACGTTTGCCTGAATGGCCAGCTAATGTCTCACCAGTGACCCACATAGGCACGCTGCTCGGTCAGCAGCGGTGGCAGTTTGGACAGCTTCACAAGAACTCAGTGTGCCACACACACTCACTCTGCATGGATTCCACGCTGGCTATGATGCATCACATGCTTTTTAAAAAAAAATTGTGTTCTGCAATCTTTAGCCACAAATAAGAAGTCAGACTGACAGCAGGAATCAGCCTGTTCCTTGCTGTCTCAGCTGAAATGTCTGAGCAAACACCGAACCCAACAGATCCATCCTTAAGTGGCTTCTACGGGTGATTTAGGAGACCGAAGTGTATTCACCATGTTTCTCTAATTTAGAATTTTCTCTTCGGTGCAAACACAAATTTACGAGTGGTTGTAGGAGTCAAATGCATTTAGCATGCTTTTATCCAAGTGTTTTATAAATGGATTGTATATTTCATTCATTACTTAGTAGTTGATATTGCATTAGAAAACACTATATAAATTACCCTTCATAATTATGTTGACATGATCCTGTTTGAATTATAGGTGAATATAATTCTTAATCCAGTCAACCTAATGATAGCATCATTAATTGAAATCAATATCAACATCTTGAATTATTTGACGTTGCAGTCATCGATCGCCTTGCTGTGGCGGACCATTTCTTTTTTTATGCTGACAGGGCACATGTTGTTTGTCCCTGGTCCTTGGCTTTAACAGGCCCCTTCATTCTGCTGCTGACACTGTTAAAAATGATGGACTTTCGTTTATGGATCTCTGAAAGCAGGATTTCAATATGGGCCATGTGGGGCATATGGTTTTAATGGGGCCATAATCATGCTAATTTACAATTCTCATGAGAACTTGCTTATTGACATAAAGGTGACGTTCCTCATGTTTGGGTGGGTCATTTATCAGCGTTTGCTGAATCTGACGTGCAAAAAAAATGAAGAGGGAGTTAAGATACGAATACTAAAATGTACTTTTGACTTGCGATGTTAATATTCTTGTTTAAAATGTACTCTTGCACCAAATTGTACATCATTATTAAAAAGAAAAATAAATCAATTATCTCTAACCTTGGCTTTCTTAAGAGCATCCGACGGCTCACACTCGGAAAAAACGGTGGGTGATATCGTATGGTCATTCACTGTCATAAAGCATGGTAAATGGCTATCAGTAAACATACATGCTGGTTAATGTGCTGTGATTAATAAGCCTCTCACTGTTTTTTATTGGGAGACAGATCTCAAGCTAATGATGAAAAGAATCTACTTGAGTGCGGCGTGTAGGTTTGGGAGGCATGAACGCTGTGATGTGTTCATTAACAGGAAGAGGAATGGGAGCGGTTTGTTTGTTGGATGGAAAATGTAGTGTAGCTCCCAGATGGGATGTAAAGCTTGATGCGTGGAGAGGCTAAAGGTGCTGCTGTCAATGTGTCTACTTGTAAAAGACAAGGTAATGGCTCGCTGTACAATGCTTTTAAGCGTGTTGTAAAACATGCACTTGTTGATGGGGTTAATGAAGCAATTTCAAGTGCAAGTCTTGCTGTGATTAAAAATGACTCAAATACAATTAGGGCTGCACAAAAAATCGTTAAAAAATCGCGATCTCGATTCACACATACACGTGATCTCATTTCTACACACGGCGATTCTGAAGCATTTTATATCTCGAGCTGCATCACAAATGCTCCTATTTCCTTCCGGATTTTTTGAAGCGCCCCCAAACGCACCACTGCCGCCCCTCAACCTATGGTAAAGCGTCTTTACAACACGTGATTCAGTGGAGGAAGCCGCCTGCAGTTGAGTGTTTGGAAAGAGTGAAGGTACGTGTCCACAGGCAGCGGTGTTTCCCCGCGGCCCATTCATTGCGCCGGGCTCGACTCGCCGCCTCGGGAACGCTCGCGAAAATCTTCTAAACTGAATGTTGTCGATCTAAAATAAAGACAGATTCAGCAACTGCATAGCTTATTTCTCGCTTAAAATGTTTTCAGAAACACCTTTCGGTGAACTATTTTCGTGAAATAAGAGAAAGTTTCCAAACGAGCCGCCATGTTGGTCTGCGTGAACTCCGGAGCAGACAGGACAGCTATGGAAGCGATCGTCCAATCAGGTGCAGCCATGAAGTGTGCGCGTGATTGTATGAAGGAGAGCGCCTGTCAATCATCCTCTACTGGCAGCACACCAAGCGTGCAATACTTAAAAATGTTTTTTTTTTTTTTACTTTTGTAAAAATTACTTATCTTCCAATGATAGAACTACTACTATGCCTCTGCCAAAGCAACAAACGTTTTTTGTTTTGTTAAAGTTCATCAGTGCAATAAACATTTTGTGGAAAAAAATCGTGCAAGAGAATCGTGATCTCAATTCTAAGCAAAAAAAATCGTGATTCACATTTTTTCCAGAATCGTGCAGCCCTAAATACAATATCTCTGCAGCGACTCAAGTCACCTGCTTCAGCGAGGCTGTCCCCGTTTTTAAGCTTAGTTTTATCATTTCCATGAGGAACATTTTTTTTTTTTTGCCCCATTGGCGATCTCATGAATGTGGAGCCTAAAATAAAATCATCTTCTGTCAGACTCCATAAATGGAAACTACAAGCTTTATCTGAAGCCTCTCCTGTGAAGTAGGAGAAGAATCTTTCATATGAGAGACCCGCCGTGCCTTTTAAAGTTCATTTCATGACCTGAATGAAAATATGTAGCGGCCACGGGCTGCTTTTAATGAGGCAATGATTTTAATTTTCTTTTCATCCTAAAAAAAACAGTTGGTAACGCTGTGTCAATTCTATCAAAATCCATGACTTCAAAGCTGTTGCTTGAAAAATAACATTGCAATGATTTTACAGAGAGTCCATCAGGAAAAAAATCCTTTTCCACAACGCGACTTCCAGATATCTTTAATCTGTCTGTGCTTTCTGTTCTGTTTGTTTCCTCCTTTGAGATCACGCTCTTTTCTTCTGAATCATTTCTCAAATTATTTCCCAGCTATTAAATCTGTTATTGACTTATTGTGTGAAGGGGTAATTAGAAAGAGGTGGATCGTTTGACCAAGATAAGAGTGCAAACTCAAGCATGCTGCTCTCCACTGATGATCTTATTTGTGCAAACTTGGAATCTGCAGACTTGTGAGCAGGAAAGCCCGAGCAGCTAAATGACTATCTAGCTTCTGGCCTTCAGAGCGCCTCAGACTTTGGCTTCAAGACAATGGAGCCATCACTCTGCCATTGTTCACATACTCATTTATTAATGAAGTACTGAAATGCAATCTGCTTCTTCACTGAACCACACAGATCAGGGAAATAGTCTTTGTAATGAGAATTTTTTTTTGTCTCAGCTTTTAGCTTTTTTTGATGAGTTAGAGAACTGGCGGAGGGAGAGCAAGCGGAGCTCACTGTTTTGTTCTATCAAGAGGAAGCATAAAGGAACACGTTTTTAGGTTCTCTTGAATGCCGTTTAGAATTTCCAGTCAACTACCTCCATGTCACGCTGAGATGCTCGAGCGGCGCCGTCGCTTTCACACCGAGGCGTTCGAAGAAGCTGATTTGTGAGGCTCCCTGTCTGAAGTGGGAACACCGACTTCTGTCGCCTCTGAAATTCTGCTCTTCAAGGAAAACACTGTGGTTTTGTTGACGCTGTCAACGGATCTAAGCTCTGTTCTCGCAGATTTCAACAGTCAAAGCTTTTATTTTGAATAAATAGAATTGTCGGAAATTAGGAAATCATGAGGGATATTTGTTTGAAGTTAACTTCAACTAACTAGACAGATTTACCTCACATTTAGCGATAATAGCTACATTGTGATACATAAATGGCTTTTTCATTATTCCAGTCATTACATTCAGAAGTATAATTGTGTGGGTGGAAAACTGTCAATTTACTTGTCAAGGTAATGATGGCTAACTACTGACAACTCACAAAATTGGATATAGTACATTCAGTCCCGCTTTAACTAAGTAGAAACTATCAGGAACGGATACATTGAACGTTTATTGTGTCTTATATGTATAACATTGGAACAGTCACTTTTGATCGCTGCTGTGTAAAAGTACCAGGAAACTCAAGTTCCAGTTTTGCAGAAAAATTCAATTTAATAATATTCAGACAGTGTGTGTTCGTTCATGCAAAGTGCCTCTTTTTTGTTTTTTACTATGGTGCCCTGATGTTGAACAGCATTTTGCGACAAATCACCTTTAAATAGGAAATATCACCTTTAAATATGAAAGGGGCTTTATATAAGAGATGAAAAGTGGTACTTTAGCTGTCCTTGTAAAAGTTATTTTGTGTTTTTCTTCAACTACGGTGACAGTTTTAGTTTTTACGATCTTGGAATGGTGTTGGAAATGTGTTTCCACTTTAACATTACGTTGGATTTATTGATAAAAAATATTCCTCCTGCCCTTGCCCTTGACGAGGAATATTTTGTTTGTACAGGATAGGACATTTTCCCAGTTTTCACCTTAATTAAAATAATAATAATAATAATAATAAAAATAATAGCATCCTTGTTCTCAGTGCTTATAAATACAGTAGGCTTGTCATTTTGGGTCCCATTCATTATTAACCCAATACAAATGCATCATGCGTCTCTATGTGTTTCAGTCAATCAGCGTTCGTTGTCAAGGTTGTCGTTTCTGAGTGAACCTGTCAGTGTGCAGGTAGTTGTCATGCCGCACAGAAGGTTGTTTTTATTTCGAGTAAGCTCCAGGACATTGCCTCCTTCTTTTGTAATTTACATTCTGCACACCCTGCAAGAGCACATTTTTGGCTTTGCCTGGTGGAAATGCCGATACAAACAATCCCATTCAGACGGCCAGATAGCAATATGCAATAGTTGGCTGGAGAATGTGTCACAGTTAGCCATGTAGTCAAGAGCCTGTGCTCATGCACACTGGCAAATAATGCACGTTTGTTTTAAAATGGCATTTGACAATCAATACATGCATTACAGTTTTTGTGGGATTTGTGGAGAAAAAAAAAGTTTTTTTTTCATCTGCCGAAGCACTGTCCATGGTGCTGAGAAGTGCACCCGTTTGTGCACATCTGGATAAGGGGCAATTATTTCTGCACACCACTTATGCATGAGCACATACATGTGCATGAATCTGCGGTATGATTAAGGTTCCCATAAATGGGCGTCGAAAACATGGCCACCCTTTGTCAGTGGCAAAGTTTAGCTGTATCTGTATACCTCTATTCTGTGAATTAATGTTATAATACCAGCAGCATATGATGCAACACCATCCACCACATTCACAGTTCATAGCGTTTCAACATATCTGCTACTGCATTTCTATGAATAAGAGATAGAAGTGAGTGAATTTGGTTGAGAAGTATGAGTAGTACAAGGTGACACTGGTGACAAATCTTCAGGTGTGCACTTTTGTTTACATGCATATATTATACACGTTTGCCCTTTGTGCATTTTTTGTCGGTTTGCGTTCAATCCTCGAGGCCTCCAATTAAAGTGTCAACAAACCGACACTCCTCCCAGAGGACGGACGTACCAGCAAAGTGAACCAAAAAGTCGACACGACTCTGATGGAGAGAGGGATGCTGTTTCAAAGACTTCCTACTGAAGTTCAGCTCCCGAAGCAGCGCTCGGTGAGAGCAATCCATGTTTAAGCAGTTTGTCAATATCACATTCATCATTTGCCAGTGCATCTCTGCACCGCTTCAAAGAGTCTGACGCTGCTTTTGATATACTAACTTAATTTTCGAGGCTCATCCTGTCTACCCATGTTTTTCATTGCACTTGTCTCTGATCTGGCTCCCAGTCCATGTCTCCAAATCATCCCATCTGACTTACAGTCTTCTTTCTGTCTGTCTTCTGAACAGGACCTCCTTTTCTCTTTGAAATTCGACAGCTTCCCCACTACCTCCCCCATCCTCCCTTTCCTTCCCATCGCCAATCCATCACCTAGTTTTTAGTTTCCTCTTTGGAGCAGGAGAAATCCAGCGGTCACAAATGCTTGAGCCAGTACCTTAACTGTGTACTTGAGGAGCACTTGATTGTCACGTTCCACCGCTGCTCTGAACTGACGCCACAAAGGCTTTTCATGAAGTTGTTTACAGAGCTGTGTCTTATATTGTCCACTGTTGCATCATCAAATCTGTTGTTTCCAGTCTGACCCACACACACGCACACACACACACTTGTACTTTACTGTGAAGATCTCCATGTGAAGATCCTTTTGACTATGATGCTTTACTGTGGCTTTAACTACCCAACAGTATATAATTAAGTTAAAGACAGTGTATAGGAATTACTCCCATCTAGTGGTGAAATTGTATTTTGCATTCAGACTAATAGTGCTCTCTAGCGTCTCGCTTTGTTGCAACTACGGTAGCCGTTATGTAGCAAGAAGCTTTTACAACATGTCATCCAATACCACTTCACCAGTATTCTTTTATTGGTTTATTTTTGGTAGCCTTCCATTACGATGTTGTAGCCTATAGCATACTAGACACACAAAAATGTATTAAATTTAAATTTATTATGTTATTAAAATGATTACTATAGAATATAGGCTTAGGGGGAGACCTCGTCTGTCACACATAATAAAAAAAAAAACAACTAAACAATGAACTGCCATTATTAAACATCACCTAGGATAGCACGGAGAAATGAATGCAGGAATCAAATGAAAATCTCCTTGTGATAGAAACATAACAGTCAAAGCTTTAAATGCAATATTAATCCCCCACCCACATCTTTGTTGTTAATTCCTGGCAGCCCACCCCCCATCTAGATCTGTACTTCAGAGCACAGAGGTTATTAGAACATCATTCCACCAAATACATCATGGCCTTAATCACCTGATGGCGGGATCATCGCAGAAATCGTCTGCAGCCTCCTCTCCTATTCTTTCACAATTGAGATGAGGAATTTGGGGGGATTCATGCATCCCCGTCTACGCGCTGATGCCTGCCGTCAGAATCCCATTGGGGCTCGGCTCCTTATCCCCGCACCGGCGTTTTATCTTGTCTTCACATGTCATCATTGCTGATATAATTCCACATTTCACTCGCATGTAAATGAAAGATTCAATTAACTGAGAGGAGGCTGCGTGGAGGTGGGAGGAAATAATGATTTCAGAGGCAAGAAAGCACTTGATAAATGATGATGAATGGCCAAAAAAAAAAAAGCTCAAGAAGTGTCTCTGTGACGTGTGATTTAACAATCCCTCACTGACTGGTGACTCGTGGAAAGAATGCTTTCTGTTCCAACGTATGACTTCATATGAATTGGCCTGCCGGGTTGAGGAGTTATGTTTCCTTTTTTGTGTCCTAATGAAATACAGACACAGACCTGACAGCTAACTCGCTTCCTTCACGATGGACGGTCTTCTAGTAAAAAAAAAACGGATGCTTTATGTAAACAAGAACTACACAAAAACACAAAAGGAGATCCTCAGGGATAATTGATAGCCTCGGATCACTCGTAATGACCGATGAAATCCAGGAGGCTGCACATCAAGGTTATTTACCCGGACTGAGAATACATTACATGCATTATGTTTATATTGCATGAGCTGTTTTTGCCCTCGGCCCCTGATCTCACACATGCACGTACATTGATGGATGCTTGTGGCCATACACCTTTACAGTTCAACAAGGCTCTTTGCTCAGAGGAAACACAGCCACGACAACTCTATGGAATATTCATGCATGATGAGTTTTCTATTAATCCTCATGAATTACAATATTTTTCCTTCGGTAGCTGACTCCACACATACACAGACACACACAGGCACACACACAGGCACACACACACACACACACACACACACACACACACACGTCCTTAAAAACAAAGCCATTCCATTTGTGCCAAGCAGAGAAAACCCATTCATCTAAACACGGTGGATTTTTGAACGCAGAACCAAATATAGTTTCCTGACAGAATGGGAACAATGTGGGGCCTCCGGGGGGGAGGGGGGTGATTGCTGGCTCAAACCTCATAGTCATAGAGGTTTTCAAAGGTACAAACTAGATGAGTCGCATGAGTATTGAAGGGCCTGCTTGAGATGGGAGTAATTGGGTACAGAGAGAGAAAGACGGGAGTTGCCTTATTGGGTTTTTTTTTTTTTTTTTTTGTTCCAGCTGTTATAGATAGGCTTGTAAGTGCCATGTCGCAGGACCCTGCTGTGAGACGCTTGCAAAATTACTGGAAATTATGTGTACAAGATTGGCCACCAAAATCCAATCTGCTCCCAGCCTCTGTCATTTTGTAAAGTTGACGATGCCTGGGAACTTGTGACAGTCCAATTAAGAACATTTGCATATCGGGAGGCCTAAATTATTGTCATCCGCTGGCGCATAAATTTGGGGGGGTGGGACTCAGGAAGAGATAGCGGTGATCTGCACTTGTAAACCATGGAGGACTATGTGTGGGTGTGGGGAAGGGGAGAGAAAAGAGAGAAAGAGCTGTTGTTAGCTTACATTGTTGTATTCCCTAAACTCATTCCCCTTCCACCTTTATTGTCCACGTTGACTTTTTCTCTTCTATTACTGTTATCTTGTTTGAATTAAGTGGCTAATTTCTCCCTAGAAGCTTCCAGTCACCCTCCGCAGTTCCTTCCTTCTTTGCCACCTCTCGCTTCCTGTGGCTTCAGTTTGCTTAAAGACCTACTTGCTATTTAGCAGATCTTAAATTTCATAACCTCTCTACAAACGCGCTGCACAGGTGTGGATCAGAGTTGTAAAATGCTCCATTACCGAGAAAAAAAATATATCTTTCAGCTGCAGACAGCAAGCTTCCTTAACTGTGCATGAGATTCACCACCTTTTTTTTTTTATTTCTCTCTTATTCCCCAATCTTCGCCTGGGGCGTGTGCATGGTTTTGGCCTCATGTCATGCAAGCAAACCAACAGGAGGTGCAGCGCAACTAAAAGTATATGTCAGTTGAGAGACAGAACCAAGGCCTTACAAGGAATGACTGCAGGCTGTGTGCAGGCCACATAGGACGCTTTTGTCAGCCTCTTTCCTCCCCGTCTCCCTTCATCTAGCCTGTTCTCGCCTCTCACCTTTTATATCTGTGTATTAGAGCACAGCCGCAGGCCTTTCAACCACATTTCACCAACTCTCAAGTGTTGTAACCTGGCCAGACCTCTGTGTGTTAAGATTAAACCTTTATTCATGCCCATGGGGAGTTTGCCAATTTGCATAATGACGTATGTTCTTACATGTTGATTCCTGAAGAGATGACAACGGGTATAAAATGTTAATTTTGTAATGCTTTGAACAGCATTAGCTTTTGTGGAAAACAGATGCTAAGGCGGACCACATTCTCCTCCGCACAACACGTTGAAGATGTCCACCGTGAGTCATGTGCTGCTTAAAAGGTGAAGTAGAGTGCAAGGCAAAGGGACCGCACAGCAGTTCCCTTCGGACAGATGTTATCAGTTTTCTGCTTCATCACTTGCCCATTATTTTATGAGCCATATACAAAGTCGACCTTTTGTCTTCTTGACGTATTGTGTTTCTTTGTTCTTGGGTGTTTTGACCACAAACTACAATCCTACAATAGGTCAAAAACTACCCCAACACATTTCTTTTATTGAGTCACCTCTTAGTGAAGGCTCTGAAAGACTTAACGTTCTCCCCAGGTAGCAGTGTTCCAATGTCTGTGTCCTGGACTTTTATTGTGAAGGGTAGAACAAAAGGAGTGCATTGGTTATGTGTTGGAATAATAAAGTGGTTGGTGGAGCTTCAGTTTTATTATATTATTACCTTCATAAATTATAGACACTACATTACCCAAGATACAGCTACATCGGTGACAGAAGCAGAATGTTTTCCTGAATTAGAGGGCCAGTGTGTAGGATTTGATGGCACGTAGCGGTCAGACTGCAACCAACCAAAACTTATGTGCCAACTATGTAAGAGTACGATGGCCGACGGCGAAACGTGGATGGCCTTCAGCCAGTGTGTACATACTTTATAATATTATTATTATTATTTCATCCAATAGATCCCCTTAAGTGCTTCACACTGCTTTTTAATGCCCACAGGGCCGTGAGATAAGTGTAGAGGGCAGTTTGTTAAAATGGAGTGTCTTGCTTGCTTGGCAGCAAAGTCAGCAACAAGAGCTGTGTAATTAATCTTGGATACAACACACTTTTTCATTCAATAGAATAGCAAGTCCACACAACACGATTCTTAATGGTCTTTCCCCAATGAAAAGCTGTGCTCCTCCGATGCCACAGTCAGAAGCATTCTGGAGCAATCTCACAGTTGGGAAATGTTTGCCCAGTACTTCTTTTTTTAAAGGAAACTGAGGGTGTGAATTCTTGTAGTTGTTCCCTTCGGAGGTAACTTATCTCTCTGTGTATTCTTTGGTCTTGGATCAGGTCCAGATTCCGACATGCTCAGTGTGTCCCTCAGTCTGTCGCATAGTGGATCAAAATCTTCTGTTTCACACATTTAAGTTGGAACAAAAAGGTATCCATACGTGTTTTCAGACTCCCACGTTTGTCTAAAATGGATACGGAGAGCATTCCTGATCCACATTAGCGTTAAAATAGTGTAATATTTGTTCAGGGCCAGGGCACGTTCTATCTCCTAACCCAATTGTCTATCAGTCTGAAGACGGATAAAGGGCTATACTTCAGGGGTTCTGGATCTGCAGCTGTTCCGACACCCCTTGCAACAGCCGTGGTGCTCTTTTTGTAGTGCAGAGAAGAAAGTAAGGTCAAGAAGGTCAGGGTGGTGAATGGGAATGTAGCAAGTCTAATCAAAATCCTTTCCTAACCACCATTTAGTGTTTTGGTTGCATAAACCTTACCATACCTTCTTCTCTAACAGTAGAGGGAACACTTTACCACAGTACAGTGGTAATGTGTTCCCTGATTTTTCATATTCACAGCAAAGCTTCACATTCACTTTATTGAGGGAGTTTCTAAAACATCAGTTAATGTCAGGTTTCAGGGTCACTTCCTCAAAAAGAGCAAAACGCTTAACATTTTACAGAGAAACACATTTTGTAGAAGAGGCAGGGACTGTTTATTTGCTGTCAGGTGGCATCTGGAATCTGTGTTCAGTAGAATATAAAACAGTGCTCTCTTTGATGGCTTTGTTGTCATCTGAACATAGTACAAGCACCTTTTACTGAAAAAAACAACAAACTGCTGAATAATCTCCTCTTTCTCTCTTGTACGACAAAAAATATCTTTTGTGGCAAGCGGCCACCTCGCTGGTCAGTATGAAGACGCGTGACATCATTAACCCAGTTGTCACTCCTGACTGTCGCTATAAGGCTACACCATCTGCTAATGTTATTACAGCGAGGTCAGGTCCCTCAGTGATGACACTCGCTGATATCTTGGCGAGCTTCAACTGAAAGGGCCCAGACTATAAAGCCGGACCTGGCACTGGGCTGATGTGGACTGAAGGCTTTTTTTTACTGAATTTGTGCCAGAACAACAGCATTACCATATGAAGGAGAAGCACTTACTTAAAGAGACAGGGCGTTTGGGGTCAAGCCCCTCAGAGTAGTTCAGCTGAAGCCAGCATATTATTTTAAATTATTTGCATATGGAGTGCTGCATATTTACACACTGCCAATGCCAGTGACATGACAAGGCACTTGTCACCATCGTTTTTTTTTTACCCAGCCGTCCAATCACAGTGGAGGAGGAGCTCACCACAATGAGGTGATGAAATGTCTTTTATTATGAGTATGTTATTGTTTTTACTGTGGATTATGGTGTCCTAATTTCTGGAGCACTGGCCAAGGTAGCCCCGCCCTAAAACATAGCCTACTTTATAATTTACTTTACTGTAAAAGGGACCATAATTTACTACATGCTGGATTGAAGAAGACTTGAAACCAACAAATGGGAATATCCCTCCCTCACACTAACCAATTATTTATCAAATGAGATTTTGGATGCATCCACATGAGCTGCTCTGGCAGCCTGCGTGAGCTACAGTTACCCAGAAACCCCTTTCTTGTGTCACTATGCAAAAGACCTTCGCCACCTTAATCAGACTCATTTACAGGGGCGGCTGGCTCTCGATAAGTAATCGTCAGCTGTCTTGAGGATTTTTATCGCGTGCGATTAATCACAGGCTGAGTTTTTTTTACGGCCCGGTTCCTCTTCTACCTCACAATTCTCCCCCAATAAAAATCATTTTCAGAGTGTCTGGTGGCTTATCAGAGGTGATGTGCTGTCCCCCCCCCCCCCCCCCCAAGCCTGTATACTCAGTAATTAATCACTCCCCAACGATACCCAAGTGGACAACAATTTGTGTCCATACCTATCTGCTAGCAGTCTGTTCCACCACCCGTATGTGTGATCCAAGGGTTTTCTGGAAAAGACCAATTCATAGCTTAAAAGGGTTTACATACTGTAATTGTTATTGCCAGTGAGACTGAGAGCCATCTCAATACCATATGTGTCAGACATGCAACACAACCCTGCCCATCAGCATTACTGTAGTTTATTTGGTGACAGCTGAACAATTGTGTTTTACTTCTGTCGTTGCCAGATAGTGTCATTTTCACGCTCGCAGCTCTTCCCTGTCAGTTTCCCCTCGCCTGATCCCCTTTGAGATACTGATGCACAGACCGAGGAATATGGAAAAAGACCGGCTACAGCGCACTCCTTCATTGCCGCTGTCACACTTTATTGAAATGAAAAGCCAGTGGGAAGTGTAAGAAGCTGAACCACAAAAAAAGGTGGTAAAAATGTACAGCTGAGAGAAATTAAGGGTTTGAGCTTTTATCATCATCCACTTGACACACAGGGAAGGTGACAAGCAGCCGTGATAAAAGAGACACGGAAAGTGATAAATGTGGCTGGAGTGTAAACTTTAATGGCCCAACCTTGGATGGGAACAATTTGCCAATATTTAATTAACTGTAATGTGATCAATCAGAGTGTTAAAGTATGGAGCCGTTCCGGTGGGGCACTCCGCCAGCTGCACTCATCCTATAGCTCATTTAGCCTTGAGAAAGCTCCAAGGAAATGCTGCAATCAACAAAAGAGGCTCTGTGTTGAGTCTGGAGGATCCCATTGTCACTGCACTGACAACAGCCGTGTGTTTTCCTCGTAAATCATCGCAGATGTTCTGCCACTCGCTTTTGGTTTCAGGCCTGCTTCACACAGGGGCCGTGTTTCGCTCCGGATTTTTTGTGTTTGTGGAATTAATCTTCCAGGCTTGTGAGATTATGTTTCGGGTCTTATGTTTGACATTTTTTTTTTTTTTTTTGTTCCTATTGGAATCTCTGCTGTTTTTGTTTTGTTTTTGAATGCATTATTAAAAAACACATATTCTAAAGAATCAGCTCCACATTTTCAGCTGGATGTGTGACCATCGCCTGCTGCCTAAATCCTGTAGACATTGAATTCCTCTTTCTTTCTTCTAGTACAGTCCACCTCCCTGTTACAGCGGAGAGCTCTTTAACATCTACTGATGCAAAGTTTTGATTGTTAAAATCCTGTGCTGTGCAATACTAGAATATGATTTGAATGATCTTTTTTACATTCATGGTAACACATGCTCGTATTGGGAATATAAACCAAATCCTGAAGGGTTCTTGATATCCGTCATTGCATGTAAGTTCAGTCGGCCTCCTGATGTAGAGTCAACCGGGGAGTGATCATCATTACTTCCCCCTGGATCCAGAGCCCACAGGGGGAGAGGAAACGCAAAAAGAACAGCAGCAGCAGAGACCACTTTCATGTCTACAGATGTGACGTTTCCTTAGATGATCAATATATTTTTGGCAATGCTGTATATGGGTATTTATATTTATCTATTTTATTTCGATGGCAAAAACGTAGCAGTATTGAGATTGAGCTATTGAGCAGTACATCGTTCCAACTCTGGTGGAAATGATTCACAGGGAGCAAATTGAGATACATATCCACCATGTACGTTTTTGTCAGGGCGTCCAAATACCCACAGGACAGGACGAAAACAATAAACAGAAGCAGCTGTGGCGTATTTATGCCTGAAATCAAGATAATATGAAAGCAGACAACACAGCTTTACCGAATATGATGTTTTGTGGCATCCTCTCAAATCAACATCCGACGACTTCTTTCTTTAGGTAATCCAGAAATCAAACTCCCAGCTCCGCAGCTGTACAGCTTATTCTCTATTTATCAAATCTGACAAATAGATACATTCATGAATAAACCTGTATCTCAAGCCAAGGCCATTATTCATCTGGACCCTAGACGAGGACCCCGGTCTGTTAAAAAATATATTCCATCAGTACAATGGGACCTAAAACTGTCCAGGAAGATGGACAACGGTCAGGCTCAAAGAAAATGAAGTGCAAATTGACGGCGTATATAATGCCAGCCCCAATTTTCTACTTGACCTTTATAACTCACCACCAAAAAATAAAGGGCCCCCTTGATTTCTTTTCCGTCGAGTTCCCAATCTGTCGGAGAAGAGCGGGCAGACAGTGAGGTTTGAAGCCTTTGACAAAAAATATATGAATTGGCTAATAAAAGCTTGGATGATTAAATTAAGAATGTAATTGGATTCCTGCATGTACAATAAAATAAAGCTGGATTGGGTATAATGACATTGTCCACTAGAGATTAAGTCACTTTTGCTTCGCTTTTGTCCCCCGTTAGAGCTGAAAGCAGGACGAGGCTTACATTGAGAGGCAGAATAAAAAATTAAAAAGGGGGGGTGGTGTCTTAAAACAGAGTGAGACACATGGCTTTCTTTGCTAATACTTTGGCACCACTCAAGTATGATGACACATGTAAAAACTGAAAAGTGATCTGCTTGCATTATCTCTACTGGCCATCAGGGGGCGACACCTCTGGCTGTAAAAATAATCCGATCGCAGGGGACTCAGTGAGAAAATGACCCTACTTCTCACTTAGTAAACTCAGTAAACGTTGTGAGTTTATGGTCTCAATCATTATTTTCAAGTCTTCTTCAATACAGATTGATGTACAGTATATTTGATCAAATATGGTCCCACACGTAAAATAGAAAATAAAGCAGGTCATGCTTTAGTGCGTGGCTACCTTGTTGTTGCTACCTTGTTGTTATTTTTCTCTGGCCTTGCTATTGTGAGGTTCAGTTTCTTGTTTGTGACTTGATACGTGCTGTTGTTAGATAGTTGATGGTGGTAACCTTTTAAAAAATTATAGAAGATAGAAGCAATTGGCATGCACACAGTTTCAAAGCCGTTATAGCAAGTCATATTGAATATCGTTTTATCGTCTTTTTCCATTTGATAGACTTCCAAAATGTCAGCACAATACAGGTCATGTACAGTATTTTCTTCATACTTACTGTTATTTACATTGAAAAATGTGCCTTTGTGATCATATTTTTTTTTTTTATTGAATTCTAAAAATAACAGTAATAGTAACTACAGAACAGTCTTTCCTGTTTTTTTTTCCATATTTGTCACAATGCTTCAGGACACTTTGGGGAATTAATTTTTTTCCGTCTCATTAAAAAGTACATTAGATACACGTAAAAAAAAAACATTTAAATTACAGGAGACAAGCTTGACAATAGAAACCACCATATTAAAAAATCACATAGTTGCATTACATTATTAGTATTAGTAATTCAATTAGTATTATATGCTTGTTGAAAAAGCTATTGCAGCAGCCATAGATAACATCCCCTTATAATAAACGCTGCTGCCCTCCTGTTTAGGCCTATCATTAAAGCCGTTAGTTAAGTCCATTCAATGTGTGGGAAACACTGAGTAGGTATCATGACTAATACCATTACTAGTACCATTAGTGCAAATGCCCGATATGCCCGATGGCCAGTCCAGCCCTGCTGCATACCAATATTAACTACTTGAGAACAATGAACTCTGGTCTCTGACACATTAAACATTTCACAGTTTCTTACAGCTAACTCTAGCATGGGGCCGAGCGGATCAAACGCCGGGTCGTGAGGGGATAAGACCATGGGAAGATGAGACGGCGGGGGGGACAAGGAGGAGCATAGCTGATAGGCCTCAACAAGCGTTGGCCTGCTAGGGAGTTGTGGAAGATGGGGAGAAGGCTGTTCTACCTCAGACAGCCTCAGTCGAACCAATCGATGTCGATGCGGTTGTGGGTTGTTCCCCATTGTTTCTGTAGCTCTCTCTGCCCCACGCCAGCCCTCTATGATCCAGACCAGGGCTGAACGTGGAAAAAAAAAGAAAAACGTAACATACAAACCAAAAGAAGCAGCACTCTTAAGATAAAACCCCACACAGTTATCCAACACAGAAACCCCTTGACAAATTAGCAAGAAAAACAAGTGTGTTTTTACATTAAACAGCAATAGAAAAGTAACTAGGCTATAGAGTTGGGCGGTATCCAAATTTTGATACCGTCAAACCTCCTCCCTATTTTACCCCGGTATACGGGATTACCGT
Organism: Chelidonichthys spinosus; assembly: GCA_029853015.1. Lineage (NCBI taxonomy): Eukaryota > Metazoa > Chordata > Actinopteri > Perciformes > Triglidae > Chelidonichthys > Chelidonichthys spinosus. The sequence goes on along the minus strand of CM056828.1, from coordinate 8,963,670 downwards.
GACTAATTAAAACTCATGACGTAAGGCTCAGCCGACGTCACCAAACTCATTAGAGTTTAGCTTCTCTGCCCGAGCCCGACCCGTGGCTGAAATTTTCCACCACTACCCTCGGAATGGGCGGGCCGGGCCTTAAACAAGCGTTTGTGTTCGTTCGTTCGTTCTTTTTTTTTTTTTTTCTATCATTGCATTTATGCCTAGCCTTCTCCCCTAATCTGAGGAGAAGGCTAGGCATAAACATTAAATATTATTGGTTATATGTTTAGCAGAGTAGGTTTACGTAAGAAATGTGTACAAAGTTAAACACACACACAAAAAAAAAAGACGCTACACATAGTGCGCACGCATCATTCATAACGGTTCCGCTCTGTGCAGCTAAATCAACGAATAAAGGAGTTACGCTGAAGTGCAACATGGAACTTGGAGACATAAAGGATGAACTAAAAACAGGACAATTAACGTTGAGCAAGTCATCAGGAAAGTCCGAGGTACGGGATCATTTCAAGTGACTAGTGGGAGAAGGCGATAACATACGTGTCGGCTTTGTCCAGTCATAACCTAATCGCGGCACCAACGTAGCCTATAAAATGATTTGTATATTTTTGTGAGTGAGTAGTGGTGCAGCCGGACCCCCACTTCCCACGGATATGCACATACAACAGCCTCATGCATGAAAAATAATTGTCGGGTTGAAATCGGGCTCGGGCTCTTACTTACATTTAATATGTCGGGTCGGTCCGGGTTCGTGCAGAAAACGCACGGGCTCGGGTCGGGTCGGGTCGGGCTTGATTTTCTGGGTCCGAACTAAGCTCTACTTCTCATTAGGTCGGAACCCGAAATACTGCCAAACTGCAGAAGTCGTGTTCTTCTCTGAGACCAGGTCACTCGGTGCGCGACTCGCCATCTTTCCTCTCTCTCTCTCTCTCTCTCTCTCTCTCTCTCTCTCTCTCTCTCCCTCTCTCTCCTATATAAGTGCATTGCATTTTTTTAATGACGGTATTGAAACTGATACCGTTGCTATTTTTAATTCCCGTGGTATACCTTATTACCGTATTACCGCCCAAGCCTACTAGGCTACTCATATCAGTGGTATCGTGTTGGGGACCACATGCCTCGATGGTTTTCAGCACTCGGTAACGTTTCTGAACAAGAGTGAAAGAATTATTCGATACTCATTTGTGTCTGTCATCATTTAACCAAAGGCTGTTAATATTAACACACATTGACGTAACATTGACCCATTTAAATGGGAAAATACATGGTGGTGTGATGTTAATTTAGTAAAGTGGTCTACTTTTTTTGGCGGGGGGAGGGGGGAGCTAATACAATACATATTAACCTACCATCACTGGGCCTGTGGTTGTTAAAGGAGTGCAGCTCCTAGCTATAAATCCTTGGTGGAGGTGTTTATTTGCTGCCTTTCTTTTTATGTTCACGTCCTGCGGGACGTCTGGTCTTTGTGGTTTGTGCTCTTCAAATGTCTGTGTCAGTCCACAGTGGGCGCCCCCAGCCACTGTATCAGTACCGCAGCACTTTTATACTGTCGACCAGGGCACTTTTAGTTCAGCTCACCCCAGGGCCTGACTATCACTCCTTCAACCTTAATGACCCAATAACCAGCACACACACACACACACACACACCAGCAAAACCATCACAATGAGTGATTCATCAGCACTGACTTATTCCCTGCTGGAGTATGTGTTAATTACAGAGGGCTAATCGATAACTTCCACTAAACGATGGTTCAAAGGCATGCGTGCGTGTCCGCTCCTGTGTGTGCATGTGCGCGCCTCGCGTGTGTGTGGGGATAAGTACAGTCTTTACACCTGCATGATGGATGGTGGGAGTGTTTTAGCCATCAGCAGTGTTTTACAGGCTGCCTGGAGCTGAGCCAGCAGCTGATGGGCTCCGACACAGCTGGACCGGCCGCTGTATGAGCAGGAGGAACGCCTTCTGTACTGATGATAAAACTGCCTCCTTCTTGTGCACTGCAGATTTTAAGAAGCATGGTTGCCGTTTTGGGTGGAAGGATTAGAATACCAGATTTTTAGGGACTGGGTGTCAGTTAGACTGAAGATGTTTTTGAACAGGCACAGGCATGACGGCTCTGCCGTCTAATGGGCTCTGTGAAAATGATTTATATCTCTGTTGTGGTGGCCTATGAAGAAGAAGGTAGGCTGTGTCGACTAACCTCTATCAGGTGAGGATCAGTGTGGTTGGCGTGATGTTTTGTTGCAGTATTTGGGAAGGCAAACCTGGATTTGCTGGCTATGGTTAAGCAAATGCAAATTGTGCAAATTTTCAGTGGGCGAACCAATAAAATGTAGTAGACAGCTCCACTTGTACTCATACAAATAGGGTTACACTAACATTTGTTTCTTTAGGCCACCACTAGCAAAGTAAGACAAGGCAAAACATTATTTGCTGTATCTGTGGTGCTTTTGGTGGTGACTTCTGCCCTCTAAAAATACAAAGATCTTTTGTGAGTTCACGCTCATTTGGGGTGATTGAAATAGACGTGCTTAAAGACTGTGCCTTTTACAAAGATTGGGAAAGCCACCGACTATGCACTGTGGCTGTCACAGTCGGAGGAGCATGTGCATGCGCCGCGGGAGAGGATAAAAAACAATAAAGCAAAGAAGAATGGAGGGTCGCCTGGGAAGTGGTGCTAAAGCACTAATAATGTTGTAAGGAATTTTGGTAATTTTCTGGATGAAAAGCATCATTTAGCCGGAGACAAATTTGCGTGAAACTCCATAGTAATTAGAATCTGGGGATGCGATTATAGAAGGGCATCAGCCCGAGCAATGACAGGCTTTGGATCCACAAAGAACTGCAACAATAACAACAACAAAATGAAAATGAACATAAACACATTAGCATTGGAAAAACATGCTTATTTGGACATTTAAATTATCATACAAAGCATTGGATCTAATATTACTGAATCTTGTTTTGGTCAAAATGTTCTTTTATCTGTGATGCAGCTTTGAGGAAAGTTTCGGGCCTGAATTTATATGAGAGAGGAAGTGTGAAGTGTGTTGAGTTGAGCCTCTAAACCGTGAGATACAGTAGACCTTGGCGAAGCAAACCAGAGCTAGAGAAGGTGTCGATCAGGAAATCCCGAACAGGATTTGAAGAAACAAGATGTTTCTGAGCTTTATTGTCGTGCTCTGGAGGGAATATGTACATGCGTGGTTGGATTTGTATGTGTGCTTTTAGGAGGGCTTTTGTTGCCGTTCGCAGTAACGAGTCAGCAGGGGATCCAAAGCTACTGTTCTCAGGGTGACTTAGGCCTTTGCTGGACTGTCGATCACAAAATCGTACCATCGCTCAAAGCAGGCATTTAGCGACTCAATTTGTCACTCCTCTAAGCCTCGTGTCCAAGGCCATCTAGCCCTCACTGCCCTTTGTAATAGAAATCAAATTCTGGCTTGATAGATCGACGGCCAGCTGGATGCCCACACAAAAGGTTTTATATTCCCTGTTGCTTCTTTCAACATGGCCTCACTGTACTTTGGGATGAGGATAAAAGCCGATTACAAGTCATGGGAAAGTAAGCATTAAATTCTTTGACAGAAAAAAAGGCTTATGTGATTATTGTGTGTGATGTAACATGATTTGACAACACACTATACCAAAAAGCTTGGGACACACTTTTGCTTCAGATTGACATGCATGGTAAATCCTTTGCATGACTTGACTTTTAAAACTTTACTTTTTTTAAAGATAACTTTATGCGCCTTATTTACTTCAGCCTCACCCGGGTTGAAGTTGTCACCTTGTAGCGATGATGCAGTAGCGTCTCAGGGTCTGTGTTCCAATTCAGTGGCTGCATCCTCCGAAAGTCTGCGTTTCTACACCGAATATGTCATTACAGGCTGACAAGGCCTGTCCCATTTTAAAAAAAAAAAAAGAAGAAAAAAAAGCTCCTTTAGCTGTCCTTTGCCAAAAAAACTTGAAGGACACACACGCCGTCATACAAGTCATAAAGTCTGAAAAGGAATTGCCATGTGACCGCCCATTTACCAGGAATAAACTCTGAGGGGTATGTTGTTAATCACAGGCTGTCACAGACAAGTGGAAGTTTGAATATCTGCATACACACGGATATACTGGACTACATTTGCCATTAGCAGGGTGGCATTATGATAGCTATACACACTGTAAGAAACTTCCATCCAACCTAAAGAAAATGACACTTTTAAAGAAAGATCAACAGGTATCAAAGAGCCTGATTTGAGATTGTGTGCTAACAAAACAAGTTGGTGGAAACGGGATTCAGAATTTTTCTTTTGAATTAATAAGGAAATTAAGCAATAACCAACAATGACACTGTAGAGACGGCTGGTTTTGATGATGTCTTAGCTAATATTGATGTTACTTAGCCATGCTAGTGTCAACATGGCCCTTGCACCCAGCTACACTTAAAGGCTCTGCAAACCCACATAGGTAATGTACCAATAGTGCTGCAGTAATTACGTATATAACCTTAAACAAGTGCGCCTTGGAAGTTGATTGTGAGGGCACATGGGCCAAGTCGTGACCTAAACTTGTCAACCAATAAATGAGAAGAAAACGAAATGAAAAAGCAAGATGAACAAGTTCTTAATCATCAGAAGATCACATCTGATCATTGCCCCAGAATGTAGTGTGGCTCACTCTATTACCACGTATTAAATGGTGGTTCAATCCTGCTTTACTGAGCAGTGCGGCCACGTCGGTCTCTACTGCATAATCTGTGGGTTTCTATGTGAGATGTCAGTTTGATGAATGTGGATTTTAGAATGGTTTGCCAAAGCTGATTTAATTTTACTGATTAAATCTACTGATGCATGAGCGGCCAACCATCTAATATTTAATATTTTTTGACCAGTGTGATTTTTCTTGCATCTAACTCTGAGAGATGTATATGAGATTTGTGCCACCGTCACTTCGGGTTTTCCCCGTCTTTGCTCGACCGGAACGTCACATGAAGCAACGTCGTTCATTGACTTTCACATCTTTCCCTTTTCCCTTTCTAGTTCTAATGAACCTAAATCGTAGTAACATGGGTTTTCTCATCAGTGATGTATGATTGTTGTCCAAAGTGAGTGCAGACCAGCCAGCTCAGCCCTTACAAGGAACCCGTTCTTTGCAATCAAGGTCCTTTCTTTGTCCCTACTGCCTTTCATTTACAGTGACTGCGTGAACTATACAAGCACAAATGAAATGCCTCAACAGAGTAATGGCCGTAGCTTTTTCTCAAAACCGCAGGTCGATAACTTTTAAAGCAAAGCTGAGTCATAAAAATAAGCCAAGGTCGTGCCAGTGTATCGAACTGAGGGTACTGTGTATTAGGGGGAAGACTCCCTGCATGTGAATCTTTGATTCAGTGCATTTGAAGGTTGGTTTTTTTACACCTTGCTGTGAGGTGCCTGGGATTTTTATGTTGCTGTCGAGCAAGGTATTTCAAACTGGTGCCCAAGGAAAAAGGATGAAATGAAAGTGGTGGAGGACATTTATTTTGAAAGAACACAACTCGCAGACACAACAACGCCAAGTAGGTGTCATCAACCTCAAAAGCGATGGGTGAAATCTGCCATAAAATGTAATGATGAAGAAGCATGTTGATGTTGTGATAACAGTGGCCATGAAGTGGTTGAAGCTCAGAGGTAGAGTGAGAGCGGCGGTTTCATCCCGGCTCATCCATTTCGCATGTTGAAGTGCCCTTGGGCAAGATACTGAACCCCATGGCGGCAGCTTTGAGGTCGTAGGTTAGTGCTACTAACATTTCTACCATGAATTGATGAAAAAAAGATAAGTAATTGATGCTCGAGAGAACTTACATTGGCCGTATGTAACATTTGAAGCCGTTTAATTTCAACAGACGTCGGCGTTTAAGGTGGAAATGACTGTGGAATCAGCCACTGCACAACGATTACAGCATCCCCGGGGAGAAAGAGAGCACGGCTTTCTATGGGAGGACACGTTGCGCTTGTTCACAAGCATGTACGACGGTGTGTGTGTGTGTGTGGAGAGAGAGAGAGAGAGAGAGAGAGAGATAAAGGGAGAGGACGAGGTGTCAAAGCTAGAGACAGGGACAGAGATAACTGTGGAAATCCAACAGCTCTCTCATCTTTCTTAATGATACATCTGTGATGATACATTTGCAATGATGACATCTCTCATTGTAGTTTCAAGTGCCTCCGCCTGTGTCAGAGCCGCACTAGACAGGATGTGAAATTGGGGGCCTGAGACGGGATGTTTTATTAGCTGCTGGATATTGCCGAGGTGGTTAAGATAGGCTATTTGATTTGCACTGCTCCTTTCATTTACCCTGTTTGATTTGCGATAAGCGACTTTTCCTCGGGGAAGAAATCGGTAGTAATTTCACAGTTTGTGCTCTCTTTCTGTCTTTTCCTCTTTTTATTCCCCCCCTCCTCTCTCTCTCTCTCTCTGTCTTTCTCTGTCTCTGTCACTCTCGCTCTCCCAAATATGACAGGCCTCATGAGCTACTCCCACTGCCTTCCCAGGGACTCCCACGTCGCCGCCGCCGCGAGGCACGGCCGCGGTGAAACGCAAATGAATTGATTCCAATACAAATGAACTCATGATAGTAATCCCGTGCTAAGTGGCTGCTGCTTAATTTCATATTGATGAATGAACTGCCTCCGCCGGTGCTCAGAACAATGGTTTCTAATTAGAGCGACACTAATTGCAGACACATTGATTGGCTGGGGTAGCGATCTTCTGATCTTCCATCGGATCGGGTGAAGAGCTCGTTCCTGGAGGAAAACACTTGAGTTGATGTGAGTTTGTGTAGTTTTAATGCCAGAAAAACAACATTTCAGGGAACTTAAAAACCATCAAACCACAGTGAGGCAGCTGAGCGAATCCACAATACTAGCTGGCAAGCTGTGAATCAAAAAAAGACTTAGTGTGTTGCTAGTGGAATATAAATTAGTCTATGCATACATTATACCTCTGAAATACAACTCAATTGACCCTTGTAAGGTGTGTAGGACCTGACAGCAGTGAAGTATACACTGTTGCCATGCCCTTTCGATTAATGAAATAGATACACAATGAAGGTCACACTTCAGCATTCAAGGTGGTGCGTAACAAAGAATGTTAAAAATTGCAAAAGGTTCCATTTGCAATTTTTTTTTTTTTTACTGTTGCTCTAATTCAAAACATCTCAAGAGGATGTGCTCTTCATGTGCAACTGACTCCGATTACTTTATGGCACGAAACAGAAAGACGACATCACCAGAGCTTTCAGAGTTTGTGTGAATAGCGTCAATTTGTGACTTCCATTTCATCGTTCATTTCCACAAATCTGCCCAGAAATCCTAAAACAATATTTTCCGAAGTTACAGCGAGGAGACAGTTAGCTTAGTTCAGCATAAAGACTGGAAACAGGCCTCTCCTGGCTCTTTCAAAAAAGGGGATTTCAAAACCTTCTCAGGGACGCCATGGCAACGTTACACAAGTCCCAAAAGTACATGTCTATCCCAAATAGAAATAAGAAAAATAAAAACACACATAAGTGAAAAGTATTCCTAAATATTCACTTGTATGTTTTTTACACTGCAATTTACAGTATTTTCATACCTTAATTTAGAAAGCCCCATCAAAAGGTTCCTTTTATCCCTGGAACACTTACAACTCTATCCATTCACGCAGGCAAAAACCCTGCATAATTACATAAAAGTACATATAGTGTTTTTTCTTCAAAAAACACTTTCTCCAAACATTTGAAATATCACTCACATGCAAATTAGGGTTCTTTCTAAATAGCCCAAATTGTCCTGAAAATAACAATATAGGGCATGAAAAGTCCTTATATTCCCAGAAAACAGAAAAGGAAAGCCGAGTTACACAAAGGGAGTAACAGTTGCATTATACTGAATGTCACAGGCAAGGATGCAATTAACAATATGGTCTTCACTTTGCAAAGATTTGATAAAATAAATAAATAAATTGGTGCTATCTGTTATGTCAAGGGATAATAATAGATTTTAATAATCCTTGCAGCATTTTCAAACGGAATAGTAGCTCACAGAAATTTTGTGCATCCTCCATTGTTGGATGTAAATCAAATAATTTCCTTTGATGTCACCAAATAAAAAAAAACAAACAAATATGAATTAATTTTCAACTGGATTGTATAGACTAATATTTGAAGTAAGAATCCTTGTTGATATGTGGCCATTGTCGTGTGGCAGATGTGTATCCTACATGGATGTTTTCCCGGTTGTTTAAGCGGCACTGAATGATGACATCGTTGCGACGGCGGCTTGTACAGTAGCGTGTGTTTTGTCTCTCTGGGCAGCGCAGCTCAAATCATTTGGTGTGATCCAGTGGAATGAAATGGGGTTAGCGGAGGTTGGCCTGTGGCGCCGTGTCTCTCACTCTGCTCTAAAGCAATAAAATCACACCGAGAGAGGCGTGGATTAGACCTTAATCCACCTGCGTCTCTCCCTCTCCTCCCACCTCTCATTTACTTGCACCGTCCCTCTCTGCTTCGTCTAGTCCCCCATCTCTCCCCCAAACTCAATCAATAAACCCCTCTCCCTTTCAACTCGTTCTCCTCCCCGCTCTCTCCCACTCATCTGCACGCTCATTGTTATTAACGTTGTCAGGCAGTCTTTGGTCGGGAACGCGCTACAAGTTTTAGATCAATTTCAATGTTCTGATGACTTTCAACCGTGATTCTTCTTAGAATTCAGCCTAAATTAATCTGACTGGGAATCCCCCACATAAAACTTGCTCTTTGAGGTGCATTTTCTAATGTTATTTGATCTTCTGATGGTAGAATATGTATGTATTAAGCTGGAACAGATGCTTTGCGCTTTATAAATGGGTTTATAAACCTTCCCTCTGTTGGAAGTTTTCAGTTTAAATACAGTATAAACTGTTAACAATCTGGATTGGACCCTCCTGTGTCACAAAGCAGGATTCCTGAAGTTAATTAGCTACTTATTTTTCTAAATAAAAAAAGGATTCATGACCATTTTTACACAAAATTTGATCCAAATAATCCTGCTTTATAACAGAAGCTCCTTGTACTTGTACTTAATGTACGATTAATTGCCGTGTTTTTCGCCACTTTGGGCCAGACGGACATATTTCAAGTATCTGATGGGTTGTGCAGACACTCACTGGTCTCATGGTCCCCAGAGATTGAATCCTACTGAATTTGGTGATTCCTCAACGTCCACCATCAGGTCAAAGTTTTGAAAATTGCATTTCTGTTTTTTGATTTTTCAATAGTTTGCTTAAAATGTGCTTGCCATGTGAATGAAGACTAGAGGGCTATTGTGAGCGCGTTAGAAAGCCGTCAGCGTCGCTGTTGAGTCAACTAGTCTGCTGTAGCCACACATCTGAAACCTTTAAAACCTGTACAACCTACTACTATACCACTTAAATACAGCCCACCTCTGGCAATCTCTGTCAGTCCATCACCTTCATGACTCATTACACACTGAGTGACTCACCTCCTGTTGCTATAAGTGGAGGTGGGGAATTCTTGTTGTGTGCATATTGCTGAGAACTACGCTAATATGAATGAACGGGGGGAAAAACGTCAACAGAAAGAAGGAGTGATCGCATTAAGTGTCAGGTGGCAGAACAGCGTCCGCTCTAGTGGCGGATTGAGTGAAAACATTGAGCATATCTCACTAACACTGCTTCAAAGCTTAAATCGTCCTTCTCACCCCAAGGGAGAGCCTGACAGCTTCCCACTTTTAACTTCCCACCACTGAATCCCATCTCTTCTTTCTGCTAAGTACGTGTGTCCGTTGGGGGATGAAACGGTCCGTTCCTTGGCTTCTTCCTACTCCTTAAACCTCCCCGCTCCCAAACAGATGGAGCTGTTATCACGTTCCGTCGAGCCTGAACACAGAGAGCAGGAAGTAGATTTCATTCTTTAAACAGTCCTTGGGGAGACTCGGGCAGGAATGTGATGATGGCGACAGCAGGGGAGCTTGTGGATATAGTGACTGTGTGTGTGTGTGTGTGTGTGTGTGTGTGTGTGTGTGTGTGTGTGTGTGTGTGCGCGTGCGTGTGTTAGTTTAATCATGGCATCTAGCTCTAGGATGCCAAGAAGAGTCAACATGCACAGCATCTCCTGCTATTAAATATTTATGGTGCAATAATGCTTTATTGTAGAATTTGGTGATGAATTTCTCTTATCCCCTATAGCAGATCAAAATTACTTTAACTGTCACCTGATTTTAGTTTAGTGTTGGAATAGGCCTACTTGACGTTGATCCTGATCCTGGATTAAAGCCACCCTGGGGTGTCACTTAAAATAAATGAGGGAATTTGAGCAAGTCTGGATGGGATTTTTCAGTAAGCCCACCTGGACATCTCTGAATATCTCGCCTCTTTCCAGGACAGCGTTAGTCTTATCAGTAGTTCTACTGGAGTGAAACTGGGATTCCAATCCCACGGGGATCCATTTTATTTTGAAATTTGACACACTCTATAGGATTAATACAATACAGGCAAATGTTCTTCGTCAGACTCCCATGTCCTCTAACTCCTTGGGCCCTAGTTTCGTAGACCAGCGCACGGCGGCGCAGCCGGCGCAGTGCAAGTTTCGACCCGCGCAGCCTTGCGCACCGTGAGTTTGGCAGTTTGGTAGATCGCCTGCGCCAAGATGGGTGTGGCGGCGCAGCAGGGGGAGGCGTCACAGATTCAGCTTGGCGTAGCGGAAGTTTCGTGGCAAAAAGCCTCACCGAGACTGCGCTGAAAGCTCGCCAGCTCCGACCTGGTCTACTTTCAGCGCAAGGCGCAAGGCGTAAATAAAGTCCATTGATTCAATGCGAATCACAGCTGGCGGATCGGAAGTTTGGTGGACCGGCGTGCAGTGCGTACACGTCACTGAGACCTCACAGGCAGGTTTCCACAGTTCCAGGCACATTTAAATGCAATAAATAATCACAACAAACACTATTTAATGCAACTAATGAATCAACACGTGAATTTATATCTATAAAGATTGTCCCGTCACATCTGACGTCAGATCAAAGACGGATGGCACGCGTAACGGAAACTCGGCCTCTCGGACCAAAACATCTCTCTCTCCTGTTTTTTATAATATCGGCATTGTTATTATTATGATACGCACGCACAGCGCGTGATGCGCGTGGTGGGAGCGGCGGCGCTGCTTCTGTCATCGGGTTGTCAAGTGACGGATCTTGCACTGAACCTCCCCTAACGCATTAAAGGTGAGGAGAGGGGCTCATTTGATTGGTGAAGATCTGAATCGGCTGTATTAATCCCAGTCCACGCCTCATCTTCTCCTCGTCTCCCACTCACGCCTTCTTCTCCTCCCTCTCTCCCCCTTGCGCCGGTGGGCGAGACGGGAGGTGTGCCTGCGCGAGCCTGCGCGGTCCACGAAACTTGCAAAGTCCAGGCGGACACACCCCGTCGGCGCGGCGCAGGTGCGCTGAAAGCTGACTGCGCCTGGTATACGAAACTAGGGCCCCTTGTGTGTGTGTGTGTGTGTGTGTGTGTGTAATCTAGGGAATAGCAATCAAACTCACGTTGGGTTGTTTTGATGAGATATCTAAAAAAGAAAAAAGAAAATGTAATTTATCATTTTTTTCTTTTGTTATTTTGCACTTGAGAGGAATATCAATCAATCCGCTGTCAGTTCATTCATTTTCAGAATGGCTTTTATGTGTTTTTGCAGAAGACCTCCCTATAAAATATGTGAATAATCTTAAAAGCAACGATTGCCCGGATTTCAAAAGGGCTAAACATAGTGAACAGCCACTGGTCCGTACACCTACCCAAACAAACAAACCCCAGTTTCTAGTTATTTGATTTGTGTGCGTTGCATGCAACTTCAGTTCTTGTCTGTTCAAACTCGCTATGATGAGCATCTATTCCCACAATGCTTTGCATCATTGACAAACATTCCTTTACCTCTGTGAACGAAAGACCGAGTGCCGGGAATGAAAACTCCTCCGACTAGATGGGGCTCACATGTGGAACTACCTGAATATGCATTGTTTTCTCCTCACACACACACACACACACACACACACACACACACTCACACTTGTCATACTCTCTGTGAAAATGAAATTCAGCGTCTCCTGACAGGTACGCCTGATATTTCACTGATTTACCATTGATACAACTGCTTAAACATCACTCCTGGCGAATCCTGTCTGTTTCCTGTGTGTGTGTGTGTGATTCCCCGGTTCAGTTTATGAGGTGGGATTATTCCTGTTCCTACGAGTTTGACCTTGTCATGCGTGCGCTGGGTCGAGGCGGACGGGCCCCCAAGTGCCAAGCTCGGATGTTCCGTGTCACTCCTCGCTGACATGCTGACATTTGCCGCGCCGCCGCCGTCTTTGTGCTGCTCTCATCACCGTGACAGCGGACTTAAAGATCGGCAAAAAATCCCAGCGCGGTATCAATTTGCTCAGCCGTCTCGCAGTGAATAGGGGGGGGATAAGATGCACTCAAGGCGTACGGGGGCACATTTCCAGAGAAACAAGTGGTGAAGCAGGAGTGGAAAACACTCACTCGCGGGCAAACAAACAACCCCTGCTTGAGTGAGATACAAAAAGCCGTGGAGATAATGCACCCTCAGAGGAAAGTGATTGAAAATTACCGAGGGTGACATTTGTGAAGACCGACCTGTGATTCACATGCCTGCGATTATATTATCTAGTCCGAAAAGAAGGATGGATTTCCAGCCTGTGAATGTGACAACATGGCTGCTGTGGAGATGCATTGACATGCACGAGGCATTTCTCATTATCTTTTTCAATATTGATCGGGCATCAAAAGAGCATCCAACAAGCATGCAGCCAAGACTTCATCCACTGTCTATCATCTGCTGCAGGCGGAGAATAATGCATTATTAATCTCCTCTTGACACAGGGGCTGTTGTTGTCAGAAATACTTAAGAGAGCCTCATGACGAACTCTAATGAATCAATGTTCAAACTTCGGTTATTAATATTAATTGCGTGGGTGACATTCTAATGGAATTATAGGATGTGCTTCCTGTTCAGCGTGCGGTACGGTTTAGTTTTGAAGAAATGCATTTCTGTGTTGTTGTTTTCTGCGAGCGCCACCTGCGAGGGGGAAGCAATCACAGCTTTCATAACACGACCTCTACTGTCTTTATCTCAGCTCACAGAGGTCAATGGATCCAAGAAAAATATCCCCAGGCACTGAAATGGCAGTGCTGTGTATTGCTTTTCTTATTTTATTGCTATGATATTTACTTTAGTTAAAAATGTGAGACATTTACCTTATCACCATTTCAAAGCGATTCCCAACTTGCTTCAGAAGCTTGTTTCTAGAACAGCTATTGCACCTAGACAGTCATTTATACTACTATAATCTTGGAAGAAATTACATATTATAGTAACAAGGATGTTTTTCTTTCGTCCATATTCACCTGGGGGTAAGAATGATTGCGGTTTGTCACCTTAGAATGAGCTGTTTATCTGCATACAGGAGCCGGCTGCCATGTCTCAAGTATTGGCTCTAGATCATCTTCTTTCTCCTACACACTTGGCTCATGGGAGAGTTTCAATGTGTTTCAACCTGCAACCTCATTGTTCGAGATTCACAGAGTTTGGGGGTTAAATGAACAGAATTACTTATTATCTGTTGTTGTGTTGCTGTTACAATAACCAGCATAACATCAATGTCCATGAATAGATACTGTTTGAATCTATGATCACTGTAATGCTATAGTGCAATCTTTTTGTGAATGAGTCTTTATGTCCCCATGAGGACATGCTTGGGCCGGTTGTATGCTGTTCCGTTGATTGACAGTAGGCAGCATTAATGTGCAAAGCAATGCAGCAGTGCAGAGCAACAAAGGCAAGGACAACGAAAGCCAGCAATCACGGATGAATAATGCTGGATTTCAACTTTTAATACCATTGCATATGTTTTTCTAGATGAGGAAACACATTCAACGGGTGTTTACCTGGAATACACGTGATGCGTTTTAGTGGAAAGCCAACTTTAGTTCATCTACAGGAACCCTCCACAGGGTGCCTTTAAATCAACTGTGTACTACTTGATATACTTAAAATATGTTTATAAAATATGCTGTTTTTTTTTGTCTGACTTAATTGCACAATTAGTGTTTGACTTTATCAAACTGAACATCTTTCTGTAGTAACACTGAGTGGCACAGGCTCTTCTTCCAAAACAGCTGACAGCATCTATTCTGCGGTTAATGTGGCGTACTGAGAAGCTGCAGTTAAGAAAAAGTAAGGGTGATAAAAGTGCTCAAGCTGATTGGGTCGCTGGCAGAGGTGAACCAGGTGAATGAAGCTGGGTGAGATGGAGGACTGACTGGCAGAAGGATGGAGTCACCAGCTGTGGTCTGGATTAAAAAAAAAGGAGTCTACCACAATGGAGTAAGGCATCCTTGGCTCAAATATCGATTAGACTCTGCAGGTGTGTGACACTGTCAAGGAGAAAGATCACGCCTTGCTTTGCTGTTTTAATAATAACATTATATTGCTCCATCGCACTCGGTTATACAGTCCACCTCTCCGGTGAGGTCTGCTGGGCTTCAGACTTCAGACTGTTGTTGTGTACAGTATTTAAAAGAAATACATTATTTAAAGCTAACACCATATATCTTCTTGCTCACAATTAGGCTGCGTTACCTTTTGGACACGCACAAATATGCATATGTAAATTCCAAGGACATTATGAAAGCCAAACAGCAATATTGCTGTATGATTATTTATAGTCCTCCAGGCTTTCATAATGTCCTTTTTTTTAATAAAAGATGTTCCTGACTAAGTTTCCTGAGATGAAACAAGAAATAAGTTTGCCAGGCTCTGACTTTGTATTAATGCTTGACCTACCATTGAACTGTCACAGTACACCAACTGTGGAGAAAGTAATCCCTGTCAACAAATTCATCAAATCGTCTGAGAATATTGATAGAATTGGCAGAAAGCTTACATTCAATCAGTGTTTTAAAATGTTTTCTATTATTTCTGCACTGAATGGGAATTTAATGTGATTATTAGATTGGGAAGTTTGTAAGTATCCATTATGAATATTGGGATACTGGGCTGATATGAAACGTTGGCATGTATGTAAAAAGACGAACTGAAAAACAAATATTAAGTTCACTTTACTGTAATTATAAAACATTTCACATCACAGGGAATCATTTATTCCAGTTTATTTCTTGTTGCAAATCAAGTGAATGACACCAAGCTGGCAAGTAAACACAAACAAGTGTGTTGCCCAGCAAGAGATAGTAATTTTTCCTGCCGTGATAATGATTGACTTAACAGCACGATAGACAGTATTATCACAATCCTCCCCATCTCCCCATTAATTATTTTTTCCTAATTTTTGGTCATATGTAGATTCATTTGTTTGTTACCACCATTTTTGATATCACGGGGAGAAAATTGGTAAAAATGGAGAGGCAGAATTATTTTAAAATAAACATTAGAACAATACAAACAACATCAATAACACTTTTTTAAAAAGTTCTGTAGTGCAAATAAAAAAGAAAACACAATAACATAACTGTCAAATAGAGAGCAGGCTGGTTGACTTTTCAGACAGACGTTATTGTGTTATCCTGTTAAATTATCATCTCTTAATGCAAGACAGGCAGGATTAGCTCTATATATATATCGAATCAGATACTATTGTTTAGTATTGATTTTTTATTGAATATCAATTTTTTTGACAACCCATGGCTGGGTAAAACATGACCAGGGAAATTGCTGTTTTTTACCCAAATTTGAACAACTCTCGGGGGTCAGAACAACCCAATGGATGGTCGTGTCAGTTGCTTGCCATCCACTGTATTTGGTTTGCAGTTGCTATGCCCAGAAATGCAAATCCGTCAGAAGGGTCTATATGGCTTCAAGAACATCGACCCCTGTCTTGCTCTCGTGATCACAGGTGGTTGTTGGAACGCCTCATTTCATTCCGGTAATCATGTTGTTTTAAAAGGAACATCTGTGAAGATTTTACGATAGAAACGATCTAATGATCGGTCATTATATTTGGCCCATCAGTCCGTCTCTCAGCCAGGACCCGAATAATCTGTGTAATTTTGCGGTGTGTAAAAGGTCACACCCCATGCCCATTTGAGATAATGTTGCATTATGGGAATAAAATGAGTCCCATGAGCCCCTCTATAATAACTTAATGGTCCACCAAAAGGCTGAAAGCTGAAAGGTTTCTGCTTTTATTGGTGATGATAACGTGAAAGAGCCAAATTAGAGTACAAGCAGCAACAAGGCGTAATCACATTGCAGATGTCAAGTGAAAATGCAAATATAGTGTTATCCTAATTGCATTATTAGTTTGTCCTGATGAAAAAAAGCATGGTCACACTGCAAAATTTTACGCTGTGAATTCACAATAAATTATTGGATAAATTTTGCATGACTTTCACAGTAAGGATTACAGCAATATACTGTGAATTAAGTCACAGCAATTTACTGTGATTTCAGTATTGTGATATTACAATGCATTGTTGTAAAAGCACAACTGTATACTGTAACTTTACAGCTTCTATGGCAATGCAAGTACTGTGATATTACAGTACATTACTGGGGAATTACAACCTTTTGCTGTACATCATTACAACAAGGCCCTGTACTTTTACTGTGAATTCACAATAAATTATTGGATAAATTTTGCATGACTTTCACGGTAAGGATTACAGCAATTTACTGTGATTTCAGTATTGTGATATTACAATGCATTGTTGTAAAAGAACAAACAACTCTGAGGTAAAGTCAATGTAAGCCCAATGGCATATTTATTTACAAATAAATATTTTTCAACATTAAGCAAATGTCAAGAAATTCAAGAATACAAGAAATTCAACTTCCTAGTCAAACTTTCCAAAGCCATCTTAAAATGCAGAGAAATTGTGCAGAAACTTGCGAGTGAACTACCTGTCTCACTATGATGGCCACTCAAAGTCAATAGGTTTCCTCAAAAGGGCGCTCACATGAGGGTTTATTGTTGTCCGCTCCTTGGTCTTTGAGCCTCTTCGAGGATTGATGCCCAGGAAGCACCTGTTAATAAGCAAAGATAGTTTCAGTTTTTAATAGATTTATGGATGAGTTTGCGAGATCAGGATGGTCTCACCAGGCTAGCCTCAGGTACCTCCATTGTCAGCAATTTAGAACTCAAGACAATCATTGAGTTGGAAGCCTGTACTATAATGTGAATTACAAGGTTAAATGAGATCTTTATACAATACCTTTGAATGAACTCCAGCGTCGCCGATCCAGCAGCAGGATACTCGAGGTTGAAGACTGCTGAAGAAAGCAGCTACTCCGTGTAAAAACAAAGGGTGTGGTCCCATCACGACATGTCCCTCGATGGAAATCAGCCATCCAGAGGGCTTCATCATGTCACCTGAAAATGAATAGATACAACATCATGAGCACTTTGAGATCTGCTTCAGATACAAAGGGCTATACAAATGTAATTTGTTATCATTATTATTATTTATTGTGGTGATGTAGATTTCTAGAATCAAAACAAAATACTGAGTTAGAAATGTCGACACTAGATCCAAGTAACATTACCTTGAATGATCAAGCAGGAGGTGCTGGGGCGTTCTGGAGTACTAATGTCCACAGCAGTGGCACATGGCTGTAACATAGTAACACACAATAGCATGGATTTAACATTAAAGGATAAATATTGTTCATTGTCAGAGGTAGTAAATCATAAAAGGTAATCAATGGCTTCTAATGTAATCACTCATTTTACATTTTAAATATATAAAGGATGCGTCAGGTGGTAGAGCTGATGGGTCAGGTGGTAGAGCTGATGGGTCCAGTGGTAGAGCTGATGGGTCCAGTGGTAGAGCTGATGGGTCAGGTGGTATAGGCCCAGCAGCCTGCAGGTAGGACCCCTGCTGCCTAAACATGAATTTGCAGTCCTGTGTGTTTTCTGTAGCAGTCAGTCACCCCACACTAGTAATAATAGGGGGCATTAGTATGTTGTTTTGTGTGCTGAACAAAGTTATACACATTCTCATACACATGCTCACATCCAACCAATTTACAGTGGAACATTGTGGTGCATTTTAACTCGTCACCTACCTGATCTATTTCTCCTCACTCTAAGCCGGACACTGAACAAGATAGTTAGCCTGATCTAGAAAAAAAGAAAAAGGAGAAATTACACAAAGGCAACCAACAATATGAATTTCAGTTTGAATGCAGATTATGATCATGAGTATGTTGTAAAAAACATGATCTGTACATAAAACGTAATGGACATTTTTGGAGTTGCATCACCTGTGTACGGCAATATTATCCCTAGCTGAAACTCGATCGAGAGCAAAAGCGTTTTTGCAGAATAGTAGCCTATCCATGCATGGAGAGGAGCTGGTCTATGTGGAATATCTCTAACGATGCAGGGAGCCGCTACATGCCCCATAGACTAGCTAGTCATTAGCCCGCTTAGATCGGCTACCGTTCGGCAAAACCACTTTTGCTCTGGAGTAAAAAACGAACGGGAAAGTAAGTGAAAAAGTTGGTGCTTAATGTTGCTACGTGTACTTTTCATTGCGTTATGTTCGGCCACATAGCCCCGGTTTGATATGAAGCTGAACTGGAGGATGCGGGTGTATTGTTAGCTTCGGCTAACACGGGTAACCCACTGTCTCGGTGCGGAAAGACCACTCATGAGAGGAGAAAAGTGACGGCGACGTTACGCTAATATGCAGCAAAACACCGCCGCCGCATGCGCTCACCCAGAGCAGACGAGCCCCGCGAGCGAACATGACGACAACAGTACCAGTAACAGTCAGTAACGAAAAGACATCCGAGTGGAAACAACGGCCCGCTACTGACCAGTTCAGCTTCAAATCAAACCTGGGCTACATGGTCTAACCATATAACACATTGAAAAGTACACGTAGCGACATTAAACACGAACTTTTTTACTTCCTTTCCCGTTCGTTTTCCTTCTTATTTCTCTCTCGTCTTATTGTTCTTATCTCACGTAGCAAATCGTTGCTAATCGTGCTAGCAGCCGTTTGCTAGCTAGTATTATTACTACTGCTATTAGCAAATGCTGTGAGATAACGTTCAATAATTTCGGGCAGTAAATATTATTATCATACTACAACAACATGGGTGTAAGTGAGTTATGCATGCTGCTCACCTTCTCCATTCAGCCGGGATGAGAAGAGGGAAACCGCAGCGCCTTCAGTTCAAACCAAGTTTGGTTATGTCATGTGACTTCCCAGGGTAGTTCAATACAGTATTTCACTGTAATAATACTGTTGAATGCTGTGAAATCCTTGCATTTTTTACTGTGTTGCTGTGATATTACAGACCTTGTTGTGATATAACAGGGGTTTTTTGATTGCAGGATTTTACAGTAAAATTAGAGTTAGATGCTGTAAAAATCCAAAGATACTGTAGTTTTTACAGGTATTCATTGGGATATTACAGGGGAACTAAATTACAACAAGTTACTGTAAAATAATACTGTTATTTATTGTGAAATGCTGGTAATTTCTAACAGTGCAGGTCCCAAAGTAAGGTCCTCTATTACAATGAAGTATATTACTTTAACACAGGATAAACCACGTTTCATTGGTTAAATATCCTGACAGGTGTACAGACAGAGGAAAACTGCTTACCGAGCCGATTCCAAAGCCCAAAACTGCTCGCTTTATTAGTGATTCTGTCAGTGTTGCATTAGTCAACATTATAGTGTGCAGGGACTATACCCTCCAAATTTAAATTATTCATTCGGATAAACTGTATCCGTGTTTTTGTAAGGAATATTTTGCTCTTTCCTCTGCTTTTTCCCCCTCTCTTGTCTTGGGCCACGCAAGAAGTGACACAATTTGAATGTGTGACCCTGGCTCCTTCGAGAGGAAGCGTTTGAATAACAAATCAGTAAAAAAGCTGTAATAGAACGGGCCCTCTTTGTGTTGCCAGGTTTAATCACTTTCCCGCTCACGGTGGCTGCGCTTTGAGTAGCGGAAGAGTAAAGAGTGACTCCCACCTCCCTTGGGCCTTCACCGAAGGATCCAGCTGGGTTCTGCTGCCAAGCATCAGAAACGAGGAAGCAGAGAGGCAAGATAGAGATAGATGAGTCATTTGAGAGTGAAGTAGAAACGACAGCGAGCGCGCGGCGAGCTTTGATGTGCGTCGGCGTGCAGGAGGTATTCAAGTGCAACAGCAGCTTTAACAAGTCTTCATTCAGATTCTGTGGCACAGTGAAAATGGTTTGGAACGGATATTAAAGAGACGGGGAACGGCGTCTTTCATGACGCAACGCAGTTAGTGGCGATAGATGACTAGATGTCAATTTCGCGTTTTATCTTTTCTTCAGTGTTTAGACATGTCGTTCTGTCAGCAGCTTATCAAGGTCTCAATTTGGGGTTTTATTGAGGAGGAAATGAAGAGGTGAGGCAGAGAGAAGTAGGCTTGTGGATTTCTGTCAGGGATGATATTTGGTATACTGCTGGAGTTGCAACAATCAATCAACAGAAATCATCATTATTATTGTTGTAATTTTTCATGCAAAAATGTTTAAAAATGCACTTTCCTTCTCTCCTCTAAAATATGGATATATTTTTTCTCCATTTCATATAATATTAGACTAACTATCTTTGGATATCATATATATTATATATTGTGCATTGGACTGACGGAATAAGACATCAACTTGAAAATGGGAACAACATCTTTACAATAATAAATAAAATTATTGAGAATAAACGTGAGTTGCAGCCCTACATTATAAACTGGAATTTTAATAATAGAAAAATATATGATTTGTTTATATATATATATATATATATATATATATATATATATGAATTAATTTGATACATTTTGTTTAGTTAGGAAAGTACTCGTCCACTCAGTGAGGCATGTAGATTAATAATTAAACACTTGTGTCGGATCAGTATGAGCATCTGATACCTTTTCTTAACATACCTGGTAGAAATACAATTTCAGTGCAGATGCACAGGGCGGATATTCCTCCAAGGTGAAACGAAAACGAGGAGGAAATCGTATGAAGGGCAAATGAAGGAGTGGAAAAAGGCGGCGCCGCGGACAAATGGCATAGATGACAGACACTTAATAAGAAGCCAAATTTGAGAAATGGTGGCGGGTGAACGACAGGAATAAATGAAGAGGGCGAATGAGAGGAATAAATGATGGGAGTGGATAGAGCCGTCCTCCAGCCAATCACTGGGGGTTTTCATTCTGTGCAGGCTTTCAGGGGGTGTGACGGCGACACACACGCCAGAGAATAGAGAGCGGAGACACACACACACCATTTTTACTTAGGAGAGGAGACAGGTGTGGGAGCAGCAAGAGGCCACATCAGCCTCACTGTTTATCAGTGTTTCCCACCTGATCACTTGCTCTCTCCACAACGCACGCTGACATTCACACCCCACTGTAGAAAAACAGGTTTAGACGGCAAGAACTGGAGTCTATAGGGCATTTTTGTTTCTCCCATAATCTCCTACCTTTCCTACTCACTTGTTACAACACACACACACACTTACATTCACATTTTTGGCAGAGACTGCCCTACCTTCACACTCCTAGGTCCCTGGCCCAATTTGAACAGTATCAGTTGAGTGATGGTGGCCCACTGGTGCCAGAAGACCTGGGTGAAAAAAAAAATGAAGTAATTTTTCACAACCAGCCCTGATGCAAACTTCTCTCCAATGAGAATTCAGAGAACATTTTGTCTTGAAGCTTTTTTTAAGTTTGTGTTTGGGGAAATGTGTCTCTCTGTCATTTCAATGCCTTTAAAAAGCATCCTGAGTTTGTACTCGATGAACTATATATTCTGTGAATTTAGGCATCTAAAAGAAATCAGGGAGACGACTCTCATTGGAGGATCATGAAATGCTCACCCAAGACAGTTTACTAATGTCTGACAAAATAACCCATGCAATGTCATCTTGGATTGGGTTTGA
Organism: Chelidonichthys spinosus; assembly: GCA_029853015.1. NCBI lineage: Eukaryota > Metazoa > Chordata > Actinopteri > Perciformes > Triglidae > Chelidonichthys > Chelidonichthys spinosus. The sequence goes on along the minus strand of CM056828.1, from coordinate 8,941,713 downwards.
GACTTTTTTCAACAGAAAGCCTGTGTTGCATCTATCTATCTATCTATCTATCTATCTATCTATCTATCTATCTATCTATCTATCTATCTATCTATCTATCTATCTATCTATCTATCTATCTATCTATCTATCTATCTATCTATCTATCGTAGCTGGCATCAGGATATCTCATCTATCTCATCTGACTGCATCGTCTTCTCCGTTTGTAGTTCTCCCAGGAATAAGTGCAGAATAATCCTCGGCCCGTCCTCTCCAGGGATGTTCCCACAGAACAATATTTTCTCCGCGGCTGTTCTCAGACTGAACGCCGATGGCTTGCGTCGCCGTTTTCCCTTCCTCCTTCCTGTCTTTTCTCTCCTCCACCCCCCATTTTCTCCTCCTGCCTTCTCCCCTGAAGGTAAACACTGCCAGTAGCATAGTAGAAGTGTCACCCGAGGGCATCGTCTTTCAGAGTCTGCAGCAACCTCTCCACTAGCGAGCTCATCCATCGCGCGCTCTCACTGCGCCATCAGCCTAATGCACTCATTACCACACACTCCATGAGAAAGGAGGGATTCGTGCGCTGCAGCTTTTACACGGGGTGATGTAACTGATAGCAATTTACATATAAAATACACCGGAGAGACGGGGGCTGTGTAGAGGCAGCATCAACATTTTGATCTTGTTTCCCTCCTCAAATCCCCTAATAGAGCGTAAACAAGATTAGCATACATTTTGTGTTCTGGTCAGGAGGGACACGCTGCTTCTATAATGACCCTGTGAAAGTATTGTGCAGGGTTTCTTTCTGCCAAACTGGTTTTCTGTCTAACATTTACGGAAATCCAAACAAAACTCAGCATCTGCCTTTCGCCTCGACTTTTGAGGACAGACTCGATTTTAGCCTTGAATGCGCCGTACAAAGCCTCGTGCCTGGATGCTGGCCTCGGTCCAGGTTTTGTTGAATCATGAGCAGACTAAATCAGGCTGAGCGGAGCCATATCTGTGTGGTTGGAGGCGAGCCTGTAACGCTCAGTGGTGATGATGGCCAACAGCTGGGTCCCCGGCAGCCGGAAGCCGCCGGCGTGCGTTGAGATGATCGATAGCTTAAAGGTAGAATATCAGCCTGTGTTTGGGCAGTGTCGGTAGGGGATAATTATTTCGTCACTTAGATCTGGAACTGGGACTTTTTAATTTTCCACTGGGCTCCGTGGAGGAGAGATGATGATGACTTGCGCTTATGGAAGGAAATATTACGTTAGGGATCCTTTTCAAATGAATAGATCTATTGCTTTGCATAGACATCCTTGGACTGGCCATTATGTGGTAGAGATCGTATTGAGATTATCGTGCTGTTAACATGAAACCTTTGACACCGTGTGATACAATCTTCCTGTTCAATTTAAGAAGAGATTCAGCTGCCTTCACTGCCTTTACAATAGAAGATTATATCCCATAAGGAACAAAAATGATTCTCTTATAGTATCTGATTATAATAGTGACAGTAATACTGAGAAAAAAGTCAGTCTGTAAAGCATTTACTGTCTCCCGATTTGAATATGGGGGGGATTATGGTGGTAGTCAGTACCACCAAAAATCTGTTTCTGAAAAAGAATTTGAGGCAAAAAAAGAGAGGCTCCCAGAAAGAGGACGGATGTAATTCAGAAAGTACAAAGTGTCCAGAAAAAAACCTTCAATTTATGAAGCACAAGTACGAATAACAGTCATGTAACACTCATATTAGATCAACAAAGCCTCATTTAAACTTTCATCGCGCATGACTCGTTCAGCGAGCTGTGAGCTGAGTGTTGAGATGCTGATTGTTGAAAGAATGCCCGAGGTGATTTTAATCACTCTTATCTTGTTGTGACATAAAGGATGGGTGGCTTTGAGGGGAGCTTATTAATTGAATACTTTCTACATTTCTAAATTATAAAAATCCATGTTGATGTAATAGATTTTATAAAGGCATGACATGTTTGCCTACTAAAAAATCTAAAGTCAGTACTACTAGAAATTGTTATGTACTGAATAATTCGAAATAAGAACAAAATCTTCCCACAACGGCAGTTTCTCTCATGTGTCCATGTCCGGCACTCTCGTTTCTCTGCCTGGTGTCTGCCCTCGGCCCTAAATACCAGTCAGAGATGACAAATGTGACCGTGAAAAAACCATGATCTTACCCTAAACCTCACCAAACTTAAACCATTACACTTTCACATCAAACATACAACAGCAGATAAAGGCCGATAAAGGCGCTCGGCTATCTACTGCTAATGTCTACAGGGTGATTTGAGGTGAACTCCATGCAAAAACACACATATTTATGTCGTTTTGCCACACTATTTGAGCAAAACGAGCGCCATCGTGTCTCATACGGACACAACCTGTGTTGCATAGGTCTTGGAATTGTTTTCTGAGGCCCAGGAAAGCAGATAAAAGTTGCCAGAATGGGTTAGCATTGGAACGAGTCTGGAAGGCTGCCAGGCAGGTACAGAGCTCAAGCTAGGCAACGTCAAGTTTTGTCTGTTTTTTTGCTTCGAATAAGTCGGGATGACCCTGGGGACAATGAAATTGAGATAAATGACCGGATTTCTATTTTAAGGTGCTATTGAAAACATTGATAACATCCGGCCACTAGATGTGGCACTTGCACTCCGCCCTTCCATTGCATTCACGTAACAACACAGACGTTGCTCGAATCGCATGCGCCCTCAATTGGTTGCCAGTGTTCGTGTTAGCTAAAAGCTAACTTTAACTATAGCTTACCGGTCAAGAAGAAAAGTGGCCACCTCACCGTGGCTTTTCAGTCTTTGAAACTCCTTCAGCTGACTCCGACAATCAAACGCTGAACCAATGTTCACTCTGGTCTTGTTCCTCCTTTTGTCACTTAGCACTTGACACTGGTACCGAAATGCGTTCGCTTAACGTTAAACTCAAGTTGTTTTTTTACCACATGATACCAATTGTTATTCTATTGGCTAACAAGCCTTGCTAGAAGCTGGAGCCACACGTCACACATCTACACTGATGTTAACAAAACATTTTTTTTTTTTTTAAATAAGGGGCAGACACGGTTTTTTTTAATGATTAATTCACAATAACAAAAAATGTTTTTACGAGAAGTGATACTTTTGATTCTGCACCTTCCTAAAAGCTCTGTGGATTTTTTTCTAATTATTCGTTTACATAAAAATGTTATCAATATCACTTTTAATGCAATACTTCACATAGTAATATATGAATGAGTTGCCCCGTTTTACCTTGAGTTCTTGCCTCCATTATAAAAATCGAGAAATTATTGAAAAATGGATTTCAATGAATCAAGGATCCACATCAACATAGAGTTCGTTTTTTATATACAAATGCTCATTTTGTGGGAGAAGCATTTTTAAGATGCCAAGTTGGACATTTCAACCATCAATGCTAATGCTACGCTACAGGGATCCGTTTGCATTGAGAGGTAGCCAATGTCAAGCTTCTCATAATTTACGCCCAAACTTTCCTTTACAAGATGATATAATGACGTTACAAGATTTCTGTGTTACATTATTAAAGCAAGGAATATGGACTGTATGTCTTGAATGGAGTGAACCTGGCTGGGAATCAAACATACATTCTGTCATGTGGTTGCTGTTAGATTTGTTCTGCTTTGTTGACCTTAGGTCTTTATAAACCTTATCCATGGTCAAAGAGAGTGTCAGCCAGGCAATAGTCTTTGTTTCATTGGCTTAGCTGTGCAGAGAATGTCCTCAGGGGTATTAATGGGGGTCGTAAACTCTGTTACGGATATTTGAACACATTGAACTCTAACTGGCCTTGCTCAGACAAGGACGCATGCTCTCCCCTGGGGCCATTTCCATGAACAGAATCGGAAAATGGAAACTATTGATTTCTCCCCGTGTTTAATGTGATTGCCTCGACTGTGTTTGGTTAATGTTAAACATGTTTTTTCTCAGTTTCTCTCTTTGGCTGTCATTATTTGAAAGACGTATAGATTATGATAATAATTGATACGCTGAGGGAGTGAATTATCAGGCTCAGACTAGACGTGTCTTATTGTGTATAATCTAAATGTAATCCAGCGGCAAAATGCAAAATAATGAAGAGAGAAAATGTGTAATCCGGGTTTAGATTTACTGTAAATGGCCTAAATCCAGTCATTGTGCACAGTGGACTTTTCAGTGGTGGCGGAAAACAACAATGCGGCCTCATAGTATTATAGATTTCATAGAAATATTTCAAACAGTGTGGCTGCAGAAGCTGTGACAAGAAAAATATTAACAGAATTTGCACCCCGAATTCCTTATACCGCTAATGTGATTATGATGTTAAAAGTGTCAGCCAAAAGCAGCCGTCATTAGCTGAAAAGCTGGATGGAGTTGTTTCTGAGTAAACCATCAAGTAGCCAACTGATTAACCGTTTGTGTTTACTGTAATGTTAGCTGGTGTTGACAGTTTGTCATTGACAGCTTGATGCCTGCGCAGCAGTGCTTTGGCTCCGCTCCAAGTCCCGGCCAAAGTAATTGACACGTCGCCCGCTGGGGTTTGCGATTAACTTTATCGACGTATTAGGGGGGAGGTGGGTGTACACTGTACGGCACTGCACGCAGTATGGAAGAGCTAACGGGCCTTTTCGAGCCGCTAAGACAGAATAGCATTGATGTATGCAGGAGCCGGAACGATGGCGTCCAATGAAACGGCTGGAGATTCAGAGGAGATTTAGAAGCACGGCTGATGTTAGTCAGTCTATAAAGATGGATACATATACAATATATGAAGAGCAAAGAGATTTTCTTGGTTTTGATCAAGCAAAATAGTTTTTTACAACAATAATAATACATTTTATGTTGTAAGGACACCTTACACAACATTAATAAAAAGATAAATAGAAGCAACACAAAGTATCAATCAGCAAGATGTATGAACAGTATTAGAACCTGTCTGTCTCTACATGTCAGCCCTGTGATAGACTGGTTACCTGTCTGTCTCTACATGTCAGCCCTGTGATAGACTGGTTACCTGTCTGTCTCTACATGTCAGCCCTGTGATAGACTGGTTACCTGTCTGTCTCTACATGTCAGCCCTGTGATAGACTGGTTACCTGTCTGTCTCTACATGTCGGCCCTGTGATAGACTGGTTACCTGTCTGTCTCTACATGTCGGCCCTGTGATAGACTGGTTACCTGTCTGTCTCTACATGTCTCCCTGTGATAGACTGGTTACCTGTCTGTCTCTACATGTCAGCCCTGTGATAGACTGGTTACCTGTCTGTCTCTACATGTCAGCCCTGTGATAGACTAGTTACCTGTCTGTCTCTACATGTCTCCCTGTGATAGACTGGTTACCTGTCTGTCTCTACATGTTGGCCCTGTGATAGACTGGTTACCTGTCTGTCTCTACATGTCAGCCCTGTGATAGACTGGTCACCTGTCTGTCTCTACATGTCAACCCTGTGATAGACTGGTTACCTGTCTGTCTCTACATGTCAGCCCTGTGATAGACTAGTTACCTGTCTGTCTCTACATGTCTCCCTGTGATAGACTGGTTACCTGTCTGTCTCTACATGTCAGCCCTGTGATAGACTGGTCACCTGTCTGTCTCTACATGTCAACCCTGTGATAGACTGGTTACCTGTCTGTCTCTACATGTCAGCCCTGTGATAGACTGGTCACCTGTCTGTCTCTACATGTCAACCCTGTGATAGACTGGTTACCTGTCTGTCTCTACATGTCAGCCCTGTGATAGACTAGTTACCTGTCTGTCTCTACATGTCGGCCCTGTGATAGACTGGTTACCTGTCTGTCTCTACATGTCAGCCCGGTGATAGACTGGTTGTCCCCCCCCTGTGACCCTGAATACAGGATAAGCGGTAGACGATGGATTGATGAATGAATTGGATTAACTTAATTCATTGATACATTTGTCCCACTTGATTGCCGTCTACATGTAGAAAACATGATTGTTTGTGCTTTTGCTGCAAGAAAATAAAAGCATTCGGTAGCTTGTCATACAACTGTCAAACTGACAATGGAAGGGATGCAGACAAAAACAAAAGGAGCCCACGAGGGGCACCAAATTTAGGAAAGAAAACCAAGAGTGATTGTAAGGCATCCAGACCCTGACAGGGACCTGTGGACGTGCCGGGAATCGTAGATGTCTACTGTTTCCAGGCCCCCAGCTGTTTTCAGGGGGCCCAGCATTTTATAGTGGCGCCCTCAAAGCCCGCCTATAGCAAGAAAATGTGATCGACAGGTTTGGTCCTCCCGTCCTTTCGCTCTCTTCACCACGGTCACGTAGACGCACAGAGGGTTGGCGTTAGAAGACGGCAGGATGTCATTAACTCTGTGAGAAGAGCCTTTAATGTAATTAGCAGCGAGGAGACGAGGGGTGGCAACCGTGAGGTCAAGTAAATCATCTCCAACCACCCCATCCCGTCTGCAACAGTCACAGACACACTAACACACTCCCTCCCCCCTAAGCCCCTGTTGAGAAAGCGTGTCTTTAATTAAAAATCCCCTTTAAACACACACTGATCCACACACACACACTGTGCATAAACGCCAATCCTGGTTTCCACTCGGAACATGTGGGCTTGATAGGTATTAATTCTTATCTGCTGAATGGACAGCTTCTCAATTGTGTTTTTTCCACGGCTGGCTAATTTCATGAAGAGCATAATTACAGCATTTTCAATTCTGGTCCTCTGCAGAGTTATGAGGCTGACAGTCTATCTCTGCACAGCAGCTGAGAGGGTGTATGTATGTGTGTGTCCGTGTGAGCGAGTGTATATCCACATATGCCAGAGTGCTGCAGGATGTGCACCTCTGTTTTTGTAACTAAAATGAGAGGGAGAATTAGGGAGGTTGTGCGGGCGCCTAATCATGTCAGGGCCAAATCCAAATTGGAAAGAATCATGACAACTTTGTTAACCACGTATAGCAGACAGCGGCTCATGTGCAAATAGCGTTGATTTACTACTAATGGCAAGCATAAAATATTAAGATAACGTGGGCGCAAACGTGTTGCGGTGCCAGCAAGCTGAGGACCTGGTCCAGAATGTTCAGCAACAGTGTGATTTCCAGTAATCTGATTCAATCGCCGTGTCTGCATTGTTCCAAACAGGAAGAGGATGAAAGGCGTGTCGGCTCTTATAAAACTGGCACGGTTTGACCGAGGCTTTGGTCGCTCTCCAGCGGGGAGGCCGCCGCTGCCCTAAGGCGGTGGCTGTGTTCCCATCCTTCCAAGCTCCTCCTCCTTTCATCGCCCCCTCATATCTTCCTCTCAGCGGTGTGACTGTGGTGAGATCCGTGACACATATCTGTTTATTTATGTGTGCACTGTATATCAGGATGCGGGTGGCTCATCAGCAATCCTCTGTCAGCTTTGATAGTAACTTGGGGCCCCCGGAGGCGCCGCGTCCCCCCTGATTCTTTGTCACGGTCCTCCAGCTCTGTGAGCGCCGGCCACCGTTGCCAATAAAGCATCTCTGTCTTTACTGATAATGAGTGTCCTCAAATATAGTCTGGCGTGGACGGGTGCCAGATTCCCCTGAGGTGTTGCGCGCCGCACCACTTCTGACACCACCAGGACGGCGTCGCAAGTCTTGAGCACACATCCCCACTAATAGATAGCCATTAATGGTTAGACTTGATTAAATGAAAATGCAGGTACCCGAGGGGGAATTGGGTAATCACGGCAGCAGAGAATGAGGTAGAGGAAAGAACGAGGGTGGAGGGTGTCTGAAAAGACAAAAGCAAGTTAGTGTCGAAGTTTAACAAGTGTGTGAAGCATGTAGCGATGAATAATGTTCCAGACGTCCGACGTGGAGTACCGAAGGTCACGGCGGCGATCCATTACGCAAAATAGCCAAACGGCGACAAAACCCAGCAAATAAACGAATAAAGAAATAGCGGCTGCGGCATCCGTATCCATTAGTTTGCATCCATTACTTTTAAATGCCCTCCCTCTTCAAGAAGACCGACTTCCTCTCGACCATAAATCTACCTCTTAAAAGCCTGATGTGACGTGGAGACACATATTTAGCTAACAGCTTAGCGCAGTAATTAGCGTTTGTGAGCTATCTCCGCTTTTGCCAAGCGCCAGCAGCCCAACATCTGTTCCTCCGCCGCCGCCGGGGCCGTCGCTTCGCGGGCGGCGGAGCGTTTATCGGGTCTGGAGTGAAGTGATAGGCACACGTAAATAAAAAGGGGGGATGGGGGGACGAGGGTTTTGTTGCCTCACCCTGTAGCTGTTTTTTGCGAGGCCCTTCTTCCTGCGGTCACCTTGACACCCCCCCCTTATTCCCCCATCACAGCTATAAGTAAATCACAAGGTGCACGTCGGGCCCCCCAGCATCAGCGGTGGGCCGACGCGCCATCAGCACATCCTCAGCATATTCACCCTGATGGGAAGCCTCTGCACTTGCCTGTGCATATTGGATTTATTTCGTCGCTCCACCGGTGATGGATTTCCCGTTCGCCTGCTTTGTATGGCGGTTGCGGCATTGAGAGAAGCACCACATCAAGACTGTTGCATCTTCTGTCACTTCCTGTCACACACCGTTTGCTCAATGCCATTTTGTGATTTTGCACTTGCTAGCAAAGCAAGTCATGCTTCTCAATATTGTGGGGGGCCATTTAACTCTAATAAGTCATTCTTCATGCAATACGGGTGGGTGGTTGGGGAGGGGTTACAGTATACAGACACTGTCGACAACCTCCCTCCCTACTCTTACATCTCCTGTTCTCCATTCCCCTTTTTTTCGAATCCTTATTATTTTTGCCTTTAGCTCCTCTGTGGGCAAATTGCCATTTCAGAGCCCCTGCCCCAACAGGAGGGGTGAGGAGCAGGGGGGGGATTATGACAGAAACAGGTTGAAAAGGGAGAGAAAGGGGAAGGTGGCGAAAAATAAAGTTGCTCTTATCAGAAGTCGCCAGGAGCAGAGCACACACAAAGCTGCTTGGGAATCCAATTTAGTCTTTGCTGTTAGTTTAAGTGATATCAGTGCAATTAGCTGTCACCGGTCAGAGTGTGAGCCTGGCCGCGTTAAGTGATTTCCTGAAATCCCACTAGTCTTAGCATTAGAAGGGACGTGATTGTCGCCGAGACAGGAAAAGAAAGAAAAAAAGAAGAAGAAACAACTTCCCTCCCGACTCCACAAATGGACCACTTCTTTATATGGCGGGCTAATAAATGTCAGCCGCCTCTCCGCTCTATTGTTTTGCTCTTCTTTGCTGCTCACTCTGGATTTAAATGGATTTTCTTCAACTGTATCGCTCCACAAGGGCGACATCATGGTTTTATTTGAGCCTAATGTGGCTCAATTGTGTTTTATGTTGGTTTATTTATTTGGAGAACTGTTGACAGGAGTGATTAGACAGAAGGTGCATTGCCGGGTTTATGATTTTTAAACCTCCCGTTTCTGCTGCTGTTCTGTCTGGGTTCGCTTTCAACGTTAAATATGTAATTCTAAAGGTTTGAAATTCCACAAAAAGGGGGTGAAAACTTAGTGAAAGTCTTTTTGTGCCAATCCATCCCTCCTGGAGTATCCATAAGCTTCTGAATGCACGCTGTTCTGCAGCCTCCCTTGACCACGCAGCATTCCAGAGGTGATAGATCTTTGCAACTTAAATTTGCTAATGCAACCTCCAGGATTACCGTGGGACATTGGTTAGAGAGAAGTAATTGAAGTTCACATTTGCTGTATCTTTATGCATTTGTGATGCAGGAGAGTTGTGAGCCTTTTCTCGATGTGCAGGCTCAGCTTTTGACCCGGTCTACCTGGAGTTTTGTCAAAGAAATGGAGCAAATAAAGATTGCGAGAAGATCCTAGTATTTGTAGTGCATTGAAAAAATTAAATAATAAATAATAAATAACAAAGCTGTACTGAAAAAGTCCAGTAGCCACAAACATGTTTGTCTCTCTTTTTCTTCCCGAGTCGATGAACTGCTGCATTGGCAGCCACTATGAGTCACTGTGTGGGTTCACAATGTGTTTTGTTCGGAAAAACACCTGCATTAACATCATATGTCAAAAAGAACGTATGTGATTATGTGAACAATGCAAAAAAAAAAAAATAAATAAATAAATAAAATGGCCTCATTTATATAGCGCTTTTCTCCAAAGCGCTTTACAGCAATGACTGACATTCACCCATTCACTCACACATTCACACACCGACGGCGGAGTCAACCACGCAGGGCGACAGCCAGCTCGTCAGGAGCAATTGGGGTAAGGTGTCTTGCTCAGGGACACCAGGCACTCAGCTAGGAGGAGCCGGGGATCGAACCGGCAATCTTGCGGTTACCAGCCAACCCGCTCTACCTCCTGAGCTAAACCTCCCCCAGTTTAGCTCAGGAAGATAGGGTTGAGCCTCTTTGAAACTGAATTGGTATAAACTGCCGGCAGCAGCGTACCATTTAGCCTCACGTAACAGAATGTTAGGCTCTGTGACTGAAGAATCTGAGTTAATGTCCATTGTTTCATCGACAAAGTTCCCATCATTCATCCTCCACCTGTATTCCCCCCTGAATGACTGTGATTAACACCGAGCTCATCCCCCCTCCTCCTCCTCCTCCTCCTCCTCCTCTCTCCCCCACCTCCCTCCTTCCCCCTGGTCTCTAGGGGAGATCTGTGCGTTCAACATCCACGGGCTGGAAGCTCCGTTCGAGGCGGTGGTGCTGAACGGGACGTCTGGGGAGGGCCAGCTGAGGGCCCGCGGCCTGGTGGACTGCGAGCTACAGAAGGAATACACCTTCATCATCCAGGCTCACGACTGCGGTTCTGGCCCCGGGCGCGTGGAAGTCAAAAAGTCCCACAAGTGAGTAAGACGACAAGCGGGGCTGACAGAATACACAAGTACACGCCGGGTATACCTAGAAACATTGTCATGTGAATTATATATAATTGACACTGCAACGGATTCCTCCCAGTCCCGTCTATGGATTAGTTTCAAATGGTCCATCTGAGCTGCTAATTAACATACTTTGGTGCAGATGCATACAAGTGTAACCTTAGGTATTTGTGTGTAGAAAGAAAGAACACATGCAGTTCTTCAGAATGAAGAAACTGTGCATACGTGCTGTATGGTCATTTAAATCTCAATCATTGTGGAACTGGATGACAAGACCTGTAATCATTCTTTTAATATCCTGCCCTGCATTGTGTCCCATTAGTGAGGTTCACAGCACAATGGAGTAAAAAGCAAAACAAATATGACAGCACTAAATCTTTTTAAAGTGTAATACAGATTGATGATTATCCAGGGTTTGAACTGGACTGTGGATACTTTATTTTGAAAGAAAACTAAATGTAAATGCAAGTTGATATTACATTATGTTTGTTTAAGCTGACTCTTTCATCCAAAGCGTCTTACAATATATGCGTCCAACCATGTCGGTGCGACCCCGGAATGTGTGAATTCAGCAAATATGCTGAACTCCTTCAAGTGTCATTTATACACAATAAGAGAAAGACATGGAGCAAGAAAAGATGATTTACTTTGTATTGTTATTTCATGTGTCAACGTGCAGTCGAAATATTCTAGTAGTGTTCAAATTGACATTTACGTTTACATTTAGGTCATTTAGCAGACGCTTTTGTCCAAAGCGACTTACAATAAGTACATTTGTCGAAAGAAAGAAACCACAACATATCATTGCTGATAAAGTAAGAGCGAAAAAAGTGTTAGGTCCTCATCTGAGTAAAGTAATAGCTGTTCAGCAAGGATACGGGGGGAGTCATGCTATATAGAGTCGAGGTGGAAGGAAGTCTGAGCAGGTGAGTCTTGAGTCTTTTGCGTAAGATTGCTCTGGAAGTGACTCTGCTGTCCTGACATTGGTTGAGAGTTCGTTCCACCACCGAGGCGCCAGAACAGAGAAGAGTAGGGACTTTGCTGAGCGACATTCATATCATATTACTCCCACATAGATTCTTATTTCCACACAAATCGCTTGTATACATTATACATATTTAATTCGATAAATATTACTCAAACAACGCATTGTGTCTTCATCCACTCAGCTGCAGCGTAAAGACTGTTCTGAGAACCATAGCCCACCTCCACCTCCACAAGCTCCTTGACTCCTTTTAAAGAGGTCAACTGATAAAAAACAATCTGTCACACTTGTTGGCCCTCCTGAAAGCCACTTCTGTCTCAAATTGCTCTTTCAAACGACTCCCTCTGTCCGCTGTAAGAGTGCACATCTCACCCCCTCTGTGTCCGTGTCTATCATTTTGTCGAGCTTCTAGATGTAGACGCACACTAAACCTGGAATTATACCAGTAGGGCTTTTCTAGCCGCGGTGAAAGTTTAAAATCAGCAGAGCGTAACTTGTATTTACTGAGAGAGAGAGTGCGATTGACTTTGTGTGTCCAAGGCAATAAGGGTGTTGGATTTGTGCTGCTATTTCCGTTCCGTTGATCGTGTTTTATATCCCTTTTAAGCACCCGGGCGTGCTGTTATGTCACTCTATTACTTTCTATCAACCCCTCCTACACACACACACACACACACACACACACACACCAGTGACGCAGATCCAGTTTGGTCGCTGCAAACTGGCAGACGCTGGAGGGGGAAGTGTATTTGGGGACACTTTGAATGGCCTGTCCTTCCACTGACAACTCTCAAAAGGGATGAGGTTGGCCTTTTGCCGCAACGCTCTCTCTCTCCTCCTCCTCCTCTGATTTATAAGGAAGCTATCAGGAGCGAGGGAGAATTTGGCCCCAAGGCTGCGCTCAAATTACACATGACACGTCAACAGCAGAGAAGGAAAGCAGTCAAGAGAATTAGCAACTAAAGAGGACAGGGGAGAGGATCAGGAGTGACACAGGATGAGTTTAGACCCTCTACCACTAGCTGCTGCCCTACTTGTCACTCCTTTATTTATTTTAGTTCCCTCTCTGGCTTCAGCTCAGCTAGCTCCTGCTGTCTGTCTCTGTCCTTCTTTCTGTCAGTCCCTCTGTCTGTTACAGACTCCAGTGTTGGAAAATCTCTCTAATGGCGGGCCCTTTCTGACTCAGAGCACCGTTTGAACGGCGTATGCGTTTACCGGTTGTGTTCAGTTCGCTTCCCTCTGCCCTCTGAGATATTCTACTTGGATGCCTTTGGGAGCTTTAGTCATTTGTCAGCAAAGTGCACCTTAAACTCCCTCACACAGTTAGTTTCTTCTCAGGTCGGCTTTAAAAGAAATGGAAATTAATCTACAAAACTGCAAGGCTGACCTTTGCCAGATGAACAATTTTTCCTGGACTGTGAAGTTAGTCTCAGTCAAAACAGTGCATGGGATAAATACAAAAGAAAAAACATGGAGGAATAAAACTCTGCAGCAGACTTGATCACCAGGGCTGTAGTGGAGGCTTTAACACATGTAAACGCACCTCTGGGATTGTGGAAATAGTTAAATTAGTTTATCCACGTTTACGTGAACATGCCGTCGACGTCTTCCTAAATACATTTTTGCACTGTATTATGGTGCGTGTATGTGACCAATCAGCGCCTGTGGCAGCTACCAGGAAGCGGCAGGTTGTCTCTATTGATCAGTGGCTTGATACACGTTGGTGCGGCTGGTAGAATGGACTATGTTAAAATGTATATTAGGTGAAGTGTCCCTGAAGTGTCTCACCTTCTACAGACACAAGCACAAGGCCTCCATTACAAAGGTACTTTATTTAATGATGTTTTGGTTTGTATAAGATGAAGATGACGTCACCATTATGTACACAAGTTATGTTGAATGCTTGCTGTACAGCGTAGAACAAAGCTTATTTATCCTCTTATTTATATTTGTGTTTCAATACACTTCTACTACAATAGATGTATTCATTCTGGAATCTTCCTCAACATAATAACAGAATTGGATGTAGTGATTGTGTGAAGGCATGAGGGAGCACTCATGTCCTTGGTAGTCTCATGGTCACACGTGCATAAGATACAAACATTGAGTAATACACTGAAGGTAGTCTCCCATTTCTTTTCACAAATGGGAAAAATAACCACAATATCATCATAATCATAACCAACAATTTTGACAATGTTGACACCAGTCTCTTATTGTACAAAATATTGGCCTACGCCGCGCAGGATATCCAGGTCTGCCTTACTGCATCTGATCACCTCTAATTTTACCACTACAGCCCTGGTTATCACCATTTGATAAAAAACATGCCTTGTTCTTCAGCACTCTTCGCCCCAGCCACCGCCACTTCCTGATTGGGAGAGGAAGCTCTGATGCTAATCCATGACTGAGAACGCCTGTCTCGACATTTGGCGCTCAAAAATCTCCATATGAGATGACACAATACGAACTTTAACAACCGGTTGTTCAGTTACTATAAACAGGGTTTTTTCTTAAAAGTATGGTTTTGGGGGCTGCACGGTGGTGTACAGCAAGAGTAGTCCTGGGTTTGATTCCCGGGTCGGCCCGGGTTCCTTCTGTGTGGAGTTTGCATGTTCGCCCGTGTATGCGTGGGTTCTCTCCGGGTTCTCCGGCTTCCTCCCACAGTCCAAAGACATGCAGGATGGGGATAGGTTGATTGGTGACTCTAAATTGCCCGTAGGTGTGAATGTGAGCGTGAATGGTTGTTTATCTCTACATTTCGCCAGTCTATCTGTCTTCTGTCTATCTGTGATAGACTGGCGACCTGTCCAGGGTGTACCCTGCCTTCGCCCAATGACAGCTGGGATCGGCTCCAGCCCACCCGTGACCCTGAATAGAGGATAAGCGGTAGACAATGGATGGATGGATGGAAGTATGGTTTTGGACATTCTAGGTTTCTGCCAGACAGCAGCAGTATATCACTGTCAGCTGAATAAGACCATTTTAACATCTTTAAGAACAATGGGAAAATTAATTCTACTATAAAAGCTGCAGTAGTGGAGTGGCTATCAGGAATGATATAGTCTGTCAATGTTTTGATACTTTTCACGCTGTGTGGAAAATATGCAGCTTTTTTATATTATAGCCTGTTGTGGTTTGATGTTTGTAACCACTTTCTTTTGACTTCTCGCATTGGTGGAAAGGTATGGAGATGCAATACATTGAGGATACACTAATACCTAGATAATAACTAGGAGTGTAACGGTTCTGAACCGAAACGGAAAACCTCGGTTCAGAGGACTTCGGTTCAGAAACTCATTCTATCTTCCCGAACCTCGGTTCATCCCCGCCCCGACCGCACACGTGTGTCAGGTCCCTCCGGTTAGTTTCATTTCTGCAAGATGGCTAATAAACCTGAGCTAGCGGATCCCCCGTGTTTACACAGCTTCTTCTTCGTTGGTGTTTAATAGCGGTCGGCGTATACCTGGCTGTTAACTGTGACGCAAGTTTCACGCGAGGGTATGCAAAGGTTTCGCTTAATTTTTTTTTCTCATAAATGCTTATATTATCAGGTCGACAAGCATTTATAAAAAATCGGCGAAACTTTTTCATACGCTGGTGTGAAACTCGCGTCACAGAAACAGCTGGGTAAACGCCGACTGCCATGAAACACCAACGAAGAAGAAGCTTTGTAAACACGGTGCGGTCTACGCAAACAGCGTAGCTTTAGCAGTAGAAGCCAGGGCTCCAGAGTGCGACCATTTTGGTCGCATATGCGACCAAAATTTTTATGAGTGCGACTGAAAAAAATTGTAGGTCGCACTGGTGCAACCAACGCTGCTCGGGTGAAAAAAAAAATCATAAGCGCAGCATCTCTTTGTGTTCTCCTGACGGTATCGTGGTCTAAACCAATAAGAGACAGAGCGCAGGCGGGTCCTTGCCTCTGATTGGCTGTGGTCCTTTTCACCGCTGTAAATTGTGTCAGTTCGAAAATGCGAGCGAGCTGAGCAGGTACTCCTGAGCGCATCGATTCTCTTTGAAAATGACGAGAGGCAGAAAGCCTCGCCCCGAGACTAATTAAAAAGCCCAATAATACGCCTTCAGACAGGACTGGTTGAAGCAATTTCCCTGGCTGATGTACGATGAAGAAAGGGACTCAATGCACTGCATTTATTGTCGGGAGTGCGGTCAGAATTTGTCCGGTAATAGTGCGTTTGTGGAGGAGTCAACAACATTTCGCATCGAGACATTGAAAAAGCGCAATATGTCCAAAAAGCATACGACATGCCGTGATAAGTGTGTTAATAAAGTGTCCTCTCATCCAGCTGCGTTTCAGCGTCAGGCTGTATCGATCAGGTCCGCTGAGGAATCTGAAATTATTATAAAATTAAACGTCCCATATAATATTGCAACGGAAGAGTTGCCGTTCACTAAATTTAAGTCAGAAATTATTCTGATGAAACAAAATGCCGACACTGAAGAACAAGACAGCTGCGGAGGTTGGAAACGCCACGTACACGTCATTCATGATTGACGGCGACACAGACGTCTCTACGAAGGAGTGCGTTATTGTCTACTGCCGCGTTTTGCGTAAAGGGAGGCCGGTCAACATGTTAATTGGACATGTCGAGTGGAGCATGGACACGGACATGTTTGAAGGCCCACATTACAGCATGAGACATCATGAATAGGAAATTGTATAGTAGCCTATTCCTAACATTATTATTAAAAATGAATAGCCTAAGTAAAAATATAAGTAGGCTAGGCTAAGATCACATAAACAGTTTCCATTTGCAATCTATAGGCTAGTGACCTGTATGGTCTTTTTATTGTGCCACAAACAGCATCAGTGTGCAGATTGGCTGCAGAAAACGGTTGCTCTGGGTGCTGATGGTGCTGCAGTTAACCTAGGCCATAAGGGGGGTGTCATTATGTAAAAGGAGAGCAATAAAAAGGTGACTTTTTGGCATTAAAGGCGACGCGATGAAAAACGTGGGTGCACCTAAATTTTGTGCTGGTGCACCTAAAAAAAAAAGTTAGGCGCACCAGTGCTACCAATGCAAAAAGTTAGTCTGGAGCCCTGGAAGCTATCAGGCAAGTGTTCTTTTTAAATAAACTCCTGATGTACTTACAAACTTTAAAATGCCTCGTTTTGTGAGTACAAACCCTATGTGTACTACTGCAGAGGTTTGGTAACATTCCATGCATTATTAGTGTAGACTGGTCAAGACAAATGTTTATTATTTGTATTCCTTAAGAGATTAATAGAAGTGTTTTTTAAAAAAAAATGTTTTTGTTGTGGACTTGTTTAAAGAGAAGTGTTATACTTGTTAATATAACTAATGTTCATGTTCTTGATATATCCTTTAATAAAATCCAGACATTTTTTCTGGAAGTTTTCCAAAAGGTTTTTCAGTATGTTTTTAAAAACCGAGGTTTGAACCGAACCGTGAGTCAAAAACCGAAGTCGAACCGAATCGTGGTTTCGGTGAACTGTTACACCCCTACTAATAACTGCAGCACATTCAAATCATGGGTGAGATTCACGCCTGCAGGTGTTGAAATATATTTTCACACAAATTCTGGGTCCCTTCACATCCAAAAGTGTCCTATTCCAATTAGACAGTGTTCACTTTTTTTTGTCTTTTCTTTAGTCCTCACAGTTTTCCTGTGAAATATACATTTCTAAAATGTATTGAGATGGAATGACCTGTCAGCTGAACTGCACAATCCCATTTCAAGAGGTCACAAGTATAAAGGTCACGAGCAAAAGAAGGGTTACAACAGTAACATTCTCAGAACTCACCAGCGTAGCTATATCAAACTTCAGCACTGAACTTCGAAGGCGTTTGGAGTTGGTACGTGAAAAACAACCACACATAATCTCACTAACAAGCACTTGAAGACTAGTTTTGCTATATTGTTTGCACATCGACACACACCTTGGCAACATCCCACTGTTTCTATGGAGTAATGAGGCATAGGAGACATCCCACTGCCTTGCATATCCACGAAGCATCTCTGGATTCACACCTAATCGCGACACATGTATTTAACATCTGCCGGGGGGTTAAGTGCCTGGGGCCAGTCAGGGGATGGGGGTGTGATGCAGTCACAGCAGGTAGGTGCCTGCACATTTGTGTGCGGGACAGAAAGTGTTGAACACGCACAGATGTTGTATCTGGTCCGCGTAGCCGACACATTCAATTGGTGCCTGGCAACGGCAGCAGTTATTAAAGTCATCATTAGTGAATCTTAGAGGCCTGTATGTCCTAACCTCGCTGCGGATTGAAGAGGCTAATTATCTCACGGCACAGCCAGCTGAAGGACAGCCACGCACTCTCGCAAATCCCAAACGCTGAGTCAAATTCACACTGATGTACCTACATTTACATATAAATAAGACAAATACTGCAGCTGGGGATAGATTTTGCATCTCATAACCAACACACGCACACACACACACACGCGCACACATGCACACACACATATACACATAGACAACCTTAAAACACACTCAAAATTAACAACAACAACAACAACAAAAAAGTCACTTACTTATGAGCCAAGAAGTGGGCCAAAAGCTGGGCCTTGTTAGCATAAGCTGTCAAGATAAATTCCTGCAGTGAGAAGACCAGGGGACTTCCCATAGATGGTGTGCAGCACCGTCAGTATGTCGGCGCTTTATTCTACCAAGGATCTTAACTTCACGCTTGTCACACTCGATGCTAATGTGAGTGAAACCTCATTCTGTCAAAACCTGTTAGTTGACTTGATTATTATTCCTGGCAAGAAAGAAAGGGAAAGAAGAAGAAACAAAAACATCTAGTGAAGGAATATGTTGTTTATCTTCAGCTAACATAATGTAATAGGACAGTATAGTCTTCCGTGTTTCAATTATGAATATGCACCACCAGGAACTGCACCATCTGTGCTTGTCTGCTTCAGTTACCCGATGTAAAAGAAAGTGACACCCGTTCGCATCCCGGATTCAAACCAGGCTCAGACGTCTGCGTGCGGCTCCGGTAGCTTAGAAGTACGATACCAGTTAAGCGAATGGACTTTAGTTAATTTGATCACGCCCTGGTTCTCCTAAAGGTAAAATATGCTTCTTCATGTATAACACTTCCTCTATATTTCTCTTTTTGTCCGGCATCATCGCCATCCTTCAGTGATTTGAAGTAAGCCGGGTCTGGGCACGTAGCTAAACATCGAACTGGATTACCGTGCCTTAAAATCACCTTGTAACGAGATCACACGGGCTCCCGTGGAGTTCTGTAGTGCCTCGGGGTGCTAGTCGATGTGGAAGTGGGATCTCCTTGCATATTGATGAGGTTGCCATCCCATTTGGTCCCATTGGTATAGTTAGGTTTGTTTATTTCCATTCTAGTCTTACACGAGGAAATTGACGATTCAACCTCTTGGCTAATTCTTGACAACGATGAATTGAGTCCTTTGTGTGTGTGTGTGTGTGTGTGTGTGTGTGTGTGTGTGAGTAAAAAGGATGCTTTCGATAATGACTCGAGTGGCTGTGTGTAGTTGAGGGTTGATAAATAATGAGTGTGGAAGAATATGTAATAAGATGGGAACAATGCTAACCTGGCATTAACATGCACCACCTGGCTTTGACATGCAAACGCTGCCTGATTGTTTCTGCGTATGATTTAGATGGATTGGAATCACACCTGGCACTGAAATATGTCCCCGCTGCTCGCCAAACACTTCATATTCATATCTTTGAGAAGTGACAGCAAACATCTTCTCATTCCTTTTCATACCATAAAAGACGTTTTAGTTTCCATGAACGCTGACATTAATGGATTGGAAACGCGCTGCATTAGCACATTAACCAGGCAGCATTTTTTTTTTTTGCTGCTGTAGGTTATAAACAAGTTAAATGACTTCAAATCAATTTGAAGAGCTGCAGGTAGCCAGGGGTGATGTAATCTCTTTCTTGAAATTAGTCAGAAATCCTGTGCTCAGCAGTATTTTTTTCACAGCCTGTTGAGATGAAAAAGGAAGTTGCCCTGATTGAAGTGACTTCTTCTGAAGCATGTATCAGCACTTGACTATCATGTTGTTTGTGTCAAAAAATAATAACATAGCAAAGAAAATGAGGTCAGAGTGTAAAACCCTTCTCAGATTCGACCTCACTTTAAAACCTCACATCCACAGTCTCTCTTTCTACATTCGTTCCTACAACTAGTGTGTGAAGCTGTCAGAGCTACTATGTAGCCCAAACTGTCACTTCCTGTCCAAATATGATCCAAATGATTGGGAAAACATAAACACTATTACAGAGAGAAGCAGACAGAAGCTTCTACAATATGCATTTGAAGGATATATTCAGGATGTCAAACCGGTGGAGCAGCAAAATGTCGAAATCTCATTGGTTTTACCTTCTTTTAGGCTAATTCTAACCAAAAAGTGATTCAAAAGGGAACTACTAGACAACTGGAAGGCCAAAATGGTAACAACATCCCTGTGTCACTCTATAGGCTAATTTCAGGGGATTATCATTATTATATATTATATATTATATTATATATATTAGATATTATCATATCTAATCTCAAATAATAATAAAAAAAAAATTACATTATAGGCCAAAGAGGCCTCTTTGGGCTGAGGCACTATACTTTACATGCATGGATGTACAAAGACAGGCAGTTATTGTTATAAGTAGATAAATTGTCAGCCTTTAACCACAATCATTCTGTAACACTAACCAAGTGGTTGCTTTGACTCGTGTCATTCTTTCCTCATAAAAATTAAAATAAACAACCTGTGACAGCTGTCTCATATAAGGGAACCCGGGGATAAACACATGTTAGAAACTGACATGCTGTTTCTACATATTGCTTCAGAACCGGTTTCATCGTTTTATATAATGACTGTTTTCAACTCAAAGTGGCAGATAGCTCCATGCCTACCAGTCTTCCAGTCATGTTAGCGCTACTCAATGTCAGGTGACTTTATTCCTTCCTTTATAAAAATAAAGAAAGTCATCCGTGACAAAAGTCAAGTCATATTAAAACATGTTACCATTCATTACACTTATGCACCCTTCTCTGTTGCACAGGTTATTCTATGTAGCGAACTGCTAGGATGGTTAGCTTTGAGCTGTGGAAGGTAAAGTAAAATGTAGCACTGTGGTGAGATAGTCAGAAATGCCATGGTTTTTAGACATAAGACTACAATTTTATTACAACGGGATCATGTCGACACTGTCGGTTTTCATTCTGGTCACTTTACAACCTGGTGTTGATGCAAGATTTTGACCACAGCTTCACCACACGTTCAGTGCAGATAGGAAACGTGGGTGATTTCCTCATTCGATGGCAGATTGTTGTGTGTTAACCTTTGACCTCTTTCCATTTAGCCATCCCCAAAACTACTGTTTTTTAGCCACTTTGTTTGGTGTGTTGTGATCATTCTTGCACCCCACCTGTGACACTCTTTCTGGGCCACTGCGACTCATTGTTAACCCCCCCCCCACACACACACACACACACACACACACACACATCCTGGCCCTTGAGAGCTGGGTGTCTGTTTCAGCCAGATGTGAGCCATCAGCAGAGAAACTCTCACACTCACAATGACAAGTATTCACAATGATTGCATTTAGTTATGTATCAGACACTTGTGTGCATGAATTCATAATTACACACACACACACACACACAGAGTTCCTCCGTACAAGCCCCAGAGGAGTGGAACATATGTTCGCTCCCTCACCACTGGGGAGTGTGGCGAAGCAGGGGGGTAATATTTATGAGTATCATTAATATGACAAAACAAGGCTGACTGAGGGATTTACTACACACTGGTGCTGCCATCATCTGTCAGTGCTCCTTATCTTCGCTGGTGTTAGCATGGCTGTTAACATCATTCCCAAAGCCCATTACTCACTGTCTAATAGGTGTTCATCTGTGTTTTCTGTACCCGTGTCTGGGAGTGAAAGTTGTAAGTATTCAGGTTGTTTAACTAATCAGCTTCTTACTATGAATTATGGTCCCACAGGAACACAGCTTTCAGCAGAAAGAACAGTTTTGGGTGTTAAACATGAGACTTTTGTGTAAAGATGCTTTTTTCCATCTCACTGGTTTGAAGAGGTGACATTACATACTCATCTGCAGCAATCGTAATTTAACAATATCAAAGTAGCAATGCCACAGTGCAGATTTAGTGCTACAAGTAAAAGTCCTGCATTCCCAATGTGACACATGAATCTGCTCGTACGCATAAATCATCCACCTGCTGCACATTTAAATAGAGAAGCACCCCTGCATGAATATTCCCCTCCCCCTCGACCTGTCCCGCTAAGCTATTTTGCTTTTAAAGATCTTATTGATAACATTTTTATTCAAACAAATCATTAAAAAAAAACTTAGACATCCACAGAGCTTTTAGAAAGGTGCAGAATCAAATCATCACTTCTTGTGAAATTTTTTTTAATGTGAATTAATCAATTTAAAAAAAATGTACGTAATTAATGTAATGCTTGTGAGCCAATAGAATAACAACGTTGGTATCACGTGGTATCTCTGTGTAGTCAGGGGTCAAGAGTCTTTGGGGTTGCCAGTTAGTGTGAGAAAAAAAACTTCAGTTTGACAGTAAGAGAGCGGCATTTCGGTACCAGTCCCAAGTGCTAAGTGACAAAAGTAGGAGCAAGACCAGAGAACATTGGTTCAATTTGACTGAGTCTGTCTTGAGTGTCACTCCACTCCACTGTGAAAACGCGGGTTGTGCAACGAACTGGCAACCCATTGAGGGCGCATGCGCTTCGAGCAACAGCTATTTTGTGACGTGAATATGAGGCCGAGTCCGACATCTAGTGGCTGGATGTTATCAATGTTGTAAATAGCACCTTTAAAATGATATGTTGTATTGATTATGAGTGTTTTCTTTAACATTTTATTTTCATGAAATACTTAAGTCTATAAACTCTTATAAAGATTGGTTGTAAAGGGAAAATATAGTGTTTATAATGCACAGCATTGTTATTATTAAAGCAGTTGGTTATATTTGATTAGGTTCAGGGTTCATAAAGCTTCCTCCACATATCTTTACTTTTTCAGTTAAAAAGTTAGAAATTACATTGACGCAGATGATAAAGAAAGAAAAACAAGTGGAGCGATTAGTTTGTTCATCTATGTCTGATAAGCAAATGCAAATTGCATTTGACATTACATTTACTTTGGTCTCCATCTCGAGAGAGAGATATTACAGCTTCTTTTAGGGTTAATTTCACCATCATTATCACACCGACCTGCTTATCCTAGAAACGACATACTCCGTCCGCCCCTTTTGTCTCTCAAAGCGTTTACATCGTATTTTTGCCATTCATAGAATTTCAAGATATTAGTCCATCCCATCGTCATCCATCACCAGTTGTCTGTCAATGAATTGAAGGATTGATTAGCCAATCTGTTGCTTTCTGGCCACCGGGGAGTATTGAAGGAGGTGTTTTTAATTGATGAATGGTGGGGTTTTTTTTCCCCATGATGTGTAACTCAACATGATAGATAGATCACTTATGGAATGATTAATTAGTTCAGTTAAGTACACTTGAAGAACTGGTGCTTATGGTAGATTAAGAGATCCAGGGGATTAGTTTGCCATAGCAACACAATCAAAGCAATCCCTTGTGTCAATTCAGACAGTGTATTACGTAAAGCACACTATGGCTATAACTAATTAATCTCCTGCAGTGAACTGTGCCCTCCACCACCCAAACTTAACAATCTGCAACAAGGCTTCTGATATAGTTGTCGATACTCCTTCCTACAAATGCACCTGCAAATGAGGCACCCAGTCCAGTGTGTGTGTGTGTGTGTGTGTGTGTGTGTGTGTGTGTCTCCATATAAACCAGTTCAGGTTGGAATGACTGTATAAAAATGACTGTTTCTTTCTTTTTTTTTTTTTTTTCCAGTCCCAAGCCCAAGTGGACATAACACTAATGAGATCAATAGGGCCATTTTTTCTGCCATTGGAAAGTGTTTTCCACACTCAGATAATGCATTATACAACTGTTTTCACAGGCTAAGTTATACCCATGTTGAAAAGCACCATTTGTACAGTTGGATCGTACACAAGACGAATCAAGGAGTGCTGTTGCTGCTAGCAGCTCTGTGAGAGTGCAATTAGGCATGGTGTTGTGTTGGGCTAAATGCGTTCAGGATGGTAACATGCAACTTAGTTAAGTGTGTTTGCATATGCACATTTGCTAATTGGCAACATGAAGGCTGATGGGAATGCCAATCGTTATACATGTATTTGTTCATAAACCAAAGGAGTGGGCACATTGAAATGTTCACCTTATGGTGCTTGAGGAAATCACAGATCACAGGATCACAATACATCTAGTGAGGGGCATGAATGTGTGAACCAGATTTCATGGCAATTCATCCAGTAGTTGTTAAAACGTTTCACTCAAAACCACAAATGTCAATCTCATGGTGGCACTGTCATAAATGTCAGGGTAATGCCGGAATCATTCATCCCCTGGGGACTATAAATTGCTACATTTTGTGCCAATCAATCTAATAGTCATTGAGGTATTTCAGCCTGGACTTGTCACAATTAGCAATGCAGGGAAACTGGGATTTGACTGAAATGCAGACAGACAAGGATAATGAAAACATTGATTTATTTACATAAGCTTAAAGTGATCAAGACTCAAAGGCAGTGGGCAGACAGGTACAAGAGGTAACAACAATCTGCATTGTGATGATGATGATATGACAAACAACAAAGACTGATGAATTGGTATATGTTGACTGTGTCTGACGAGTCAATGATGCAGGTGAGGAGGTCTGCAGGGAAGGCCAGTCAGAGCTGATGAGGGAAATGGCAACAGGTGTGTTGTAAGACTGATGGCGACTGGTGGATGGCTAAAAGATGGCAGGTTCGGAGGAGATCATACATATCTGATTACATTGGAATGAAAAATAATCTCTGCGCATTTAGTGAGTTAGTTTAAACACACTCAAAAACAACTAAATGTAACATTGCTACGACAGAATAGAACCTAACAAGTATCCAAATGTCCGATCCCACTAGCTTGAACCTGTTGAGGAAAATTAGCATGTCGACATGGTCAGGTGTAACACACAGGAGTGCAGACTGGTTACAATCAGTCCAGCGGCAGGAAATGTCCGTATTTTTTTAATGTTTGAAGCCTTGATTGTGTTTTTTTTAATGAATCTTGTTAAAATATTGTGAAATTTAAAATGTAACATTTCAAATGGGTTTTCTACTACATGCTATGCAATGCCAACCTAACTGATGATAATTCAAACTATGCAGATGATAGACTCTTCTACACTAATCTCGACTTTCCTCCCTCCTGTTACCCCCTACTGTCTGCAGGGCAGTGGTGCACATTCAGGTCAACGATGTGAATGAGTTTGCCCCGGTTTTTCGAGAGCTCCGCTACCAAGCTGCAGTGACGGAGGGGAAGATTTACGACAACATCCTGCAGGTGGAAGCCACTGACCAAGACTGCTCCCCACAGTACAGCCAGATCTGTAACTACCAGATTACTACCACCAACACACCCTTCGCTATAGACCGCAATGGTGAGTAGTAGACAGGAGAAGATGTGTTGATAGCATCCACACTGAAGCAGGGTTTTCTATTAATAGGGATGACAAAGCTCTTAGATATGTCACTGCTTGCCACTAAGGAACCTTGTTATCTCACCTAAACTGTCAACAGCGTGTGATATTCAATTTGTTATAAATTGTATTTTATGGGGAGGTGTTGTCACTTTTTTGCTGTGCCCACTTCCCCTCCACCAATCACATCCATAACATTTCTGCTCATTTCACTGATTTCCCACAAGTCCAAGAACATCTTCCTCATAAAGTTTGATGAATTATTATTATTTTACTCTCCATCTTAATTAAAGAAGATGGAAAACACATTTCTGTCACAACACAGTAGCACTCATGATATGAAAATATCTTCCAAGCATGCACCTGCAAGGGAGACACACACACACACACACACACACACACACCTGCATACCCTGAGATAGCTAAACGTAATACATTGGCAGATGTCGCTCCCTGTGATAAAATGTGTTCTTTGCTCTTTCCAAGGACAAAGTCAAACTTAGCCCAGAGAGCCATCGTTCACCCCAAATCAGATCACACCAGTCGAAACACAAACAAATAAACATGCACGGACACAAGCACGTGCACGTGTACGCACACACACACACACACACACACACACACACAAATGCTAAGAAACCCCCTATGAGACCCACATAGAGAACTTTCGGTCTTTTCATACTTTTGTGTTTTGCCCTATAAAATTGTCATTTTTTACAGTGTTATCAAGTTATACACATCTCCAGAATCAGCACAACCTCCGCTAACTGTGTGTATCACTCAATAATTTCTACACATTTTATTTAAAAAAGCACTGCAAACCATTTTAACGAAAGAAAAGCTCAACATAGAAAGTTGCACACACTTGTTTGGATTGTTCTAGAAGTCATTTGAAGCTTCTAGCTCCATCCATCCATCCATCCATTTTCTTCCGCTTTATCCGGGACCAGGTCACGGGGGCAGCTGCCTGAGCAGGGACGCCCAAACTTCCCTCTCCCCGGACACTTCCCCCAGCTCCTCCGGGAGGACCCCAAGGCGTTCCCAGGCCAGCCGGGCGACATAGTCACTCTAGCGTGTCCTGGGTCTTCCTCGGGGTCTCCTTCCGGTGGGGCATGCCTGGAACACCTCCCGAGGGAGGCGTCCAGAGAGGAGCCAGTTGAGGTGGCTCGGGCATCTGTATCGGGCATCTGTATCGGATGCCCCCTGGACGCTTCTAGCTCCTTCTGTCTATAAAATATGGACATTCATTTGGGTTGTGTCCATTTTTTGCCAGGAACTGTCCTTTTCTTTCCCTGCCTTAAATATGTGTGTACATAGTGTACTTCTTCTCCATTTATATTTTTAACTTTCTCTATCACTACAATAACTATTTGACTGTCCTTTTCTCTTTGCGCTTTGAACTCCACCGTGTCTCCCGTTTGCACAAAGACAACTACTCACGGCCAAGAGTAAATTAGGCTTTCTGATTGGCTGTAAAGGCCCCTACGGGAGCCAATTCAAGTAGGATGTATTCTTTGAGTTCACACTTTAACTTGACTTTAAACCTCTTGATTCTTTCCACTGTTAGATGTTAAATACAGCTGATTCTAGTGGTTCTAGAAAATGCAGGAATGTTACTGTTTAGGTTTTTTTGTTGTTGTCGACTGCCGTCCGCCCCATTGCCTCCTGCTGAGATGTAGTAGTAAGAAGGCTGAGTAGACGAGGTTATGGCCAAACAGCACTGTGAATGATACGAGGCGGAAGTGGCAGCCAGAGTTCTCTTTCTTCTCTCGCTCCAATTGAAGAGGTCTTGCTCAGCCATTGACCGCTAAGGAAAAGGCTTTTAGAGCTCTTGAACTTGAGAGCACCTGAGGGAGAGAGTCAGTAGATGGAGGGAGAAAGAAGAGTCGGCTGTGGGAGCGAGAGTAAGTGCTATGAGAGGATCAACAACAGAAGCAGATGAAAAACTAGTGGGTAGAAAATATGCAAAGGGAGAGAGCTGGCGAACAGTGGTGATATTCTTTATTTCTCTCATTATCAACAAATGGAAATACCAAAAGCAAACAATCAATGGCTCATACTGAAAAATATTGTCTGTGTAGCCAAGCCCTGAATTACGGTATTTCTCCATGCCAAATGCCCAAAAACCATTAAAATACCAATGAGCCACACTGGCAAGAACATTAGCACTGCAATGAATTTTCAATCAAACCCACATACACCGGCCTGGTGCTGTAAATAACATAGACTGTATATTACAAATTAACATAGTCTCCCATTATCCCACAACTCTGGCATTTTGACCGTCGCCATCTTAGTTTTTTTGAGGGTGGACCTAAGTGCAACCTTGTTCATCATAAGGTAGCCACACACTTAATCATACTCTGCTTTCTAGTTTATTTTTCTCTAAATCTGACCAAAGATGACTAAATTAACATTTTGCTGTATTCGAGAACTTGTAAAAGTGATTGAGACAAGAAACGACCGTAAACCTTTAGTAAGGTTAAAAATCAAGAAGTAGGGTCAGTTTCTTTTTCTTTCTTTTTTTGGACAGGAGTCGTCCCAGTATTGCCTTTAGAAATAATGCATGTTTAAAACACTTCAGCCTTGGCTTCTTTTTTCAGAACTAGAAGTTGCTGCTTGGTAAATACTCACTAGCTCACCAAATCTGCATCTGAAATTTCCCCCAATAACTCTATTTCCTCCTGTTTGATTAATGGTTGCTAAAAAACTGCAGTGCCCATCTGTTTTGGGGGAATTGAAACCCTTTGCAATACCTCTGACCTCATGCACAGCAATGTGCACACAGGGTAGGGAAGTCAGAATGAGATGGAATTTTCCTTGACAATAAGAATAATACAGAATAATGCCAGCCTTGTCCTTTAAACAAAGACCAGAAGGACTAAGCTGAATTAATGAGCTGTGGTAATATCGGATAGTAATTATAAAGGGATGATAGATTGAATTCACAAAGAGAGATGCAAAGGTGTTTTGCCTGCGTGTGTGTGTGTGTGTGTGTGTGTGTGTGTTTGTGGCCACCCTTGCCAGCAGTCACAGCATGCATAACCTGCTGACATGGACATGTTGATGTAGTAATAGAAGGAATAGGCACCTCCTTCATGCAGAAAGGTGTGCATCCATGCTTGTGGGGAGAGAGAAAAAAGAGAGAGTGAGCAGCACAACAGATGCAAACAGTGAGACGATGATGTGCATTGAAATGGATTGTGAAGGTTGGAACAGGGAGAACGAGGAGGGAAGGAATTCTAAACGAGCTGAGAGGGAGACGTGGAATGCCAGATCAGGAGGATGGGGAAGTCGAACCATGCCGTTGTCGTGTGAATTACATTCAGTCCTCCTACTCGTACGCTCGCTATTCAAATACACATTATCAACATTCAGCCCTCTTTCCACAATACAGAAACCTCAAGAAGAATCTGGGATGTCTATAAGCGCCTATAACTCATTCCGGCTGCGTTTACAGCCTTCTGCCAATAAGGGCCGACAGTGTCTGTTGTCAGCGCCCTTTACTCCCCGCATGTGTTCTGGCCAGGCCTGGCCTGCGTGTACAGCATCGTCATCCTTCTGTAGTGGAAGACTCATCAAATATTAACAGACCCATTAGAAACACAAGAGCTCCCCTTCATGCACTCGGCGCAGAATGAGAAAAGACGCCGGTTTGGTAAATGGGTTGCAGTTACCACCGAGGCAGGAGACTCCCACTCACTGAATGTGGTCTGGATGCTGATTGTGCTTTAGGGACAAGTGGATTATTCATTACTTTTAAAGGTGCTGTGTTCAGCATTCTAACTTCGCAAAAATCTGTGCCACATCAATTTTTTTGTGCTTACGCGACGTTATGTACTTGTGTTGTTTGTTCGACCCGTTCATCCGTCCATCTCAGTTATGTCTACGTTATATTTCTTCATATTTGTCACAAACCTCCATTTGCACTCAAGGTTGAAGTGATTAGACTGTGGTGGACAAAGGTCACTGTCACTTTGAAAAACACTGTTTTTAGCCACAACACAATAATTAATATAATATCGACAATTTCACACAGGATACAATGATGCCGTTTTATAACTCTAACTTGACTGGTTGACTGAGGCGTACAAGTGGGTGATTCTAGTTTGATATGCTCATATAAATAAGGCTATTTCTTATGCTGGCAGGCTTTATTGTAATACCAAGATGAATATGAGGGCAATCTACTGGATTGGTTTCACCAAACAGGGAGTGGGTGGAATTGACTCTTTGAATCAAACCTCTGAGAGTAGAAGAATCCTGGCTGTAACCAGCAGAGGAAAACCAGACTTCCAGTCCGGGGTTTGTTTGAATTAATGATTGGTTTTAGGTTCCCTATCTGAAGATGTTACTGTCAGAACACTTCAGAGATTAAGCTTTGCAAATTATTATTGAGCAGCATAGAACTCTGGTTAATTCAAGATAAAGGATCAAAATCGATATAGCAGAAGCATCGATTTTTCTTCTTTGTCAAAATCCACTTCTAGCCTCAACCAGAGATGGGCAGGATACAGAGGTCTGAGCAACTCCACACAACAAGACATCATTTTCAAATTCGTAGTCTTCAGCCCCAACTGGCGCCGAATCAAGCGCCATCTAATGAAACAATTTATCAGATTTCTCACAGCTCCCTCTGGAGCCGCAAAAGGCTTTACACAACTTTTTTTTTTTTTTTTCCCTCCACGAGATCGTAGTACTCCCCGAGAACTGTAAACATACTTTGATGTGTCAAATCAGCGCCCCCCCCTATAAATTTGAATCATGAATAACGGCTGCATTGGATTGAGGCTTTCCGTTTTTACAGGCGCTGGTGTTGTGCATGCTGGCCCACCGGTATATTTTAAGCGGCACACCAACAATTTAGTATTATACTCCCATTAACATCATAAAAAAAAAGTGGTGCTTTGTGTGTGTGTGTGTGGGTTACTTATGTGCCTTCAGAGAAGTAACGGTATCTTGATTGCATCGGCAGCAACAAGGGTCTAACGGAAACAGGGTCTTCATTTTGAGGAACATTAGCGTTAATCAATCCACTTGTGAGCGATGGAGTTTACCTGTCATCCCAGCCATGATCTCATTTGTTACAGTTATTATATTAAGGCATCACAGTTAATTTGACAATGATATATAATCAGGCTTTAAAATTAAAATTAAACAGCCATTAGTCCTTCTGAGTAAACACACACACACACACACACCAATATGCAGACATGAACAAAACACAGTACACAGACACACATTTGAGTGGGATTGCTCACTTTTCTCAATGCAGTTTTTAAGTATTTACTTAACAATAATACCATATATAATACCATATTTTTTCATAGTTATAGACTTACCTTGAAAGTCATATGTCAGTAAAGCGACATATATAAGAGAAGTCGACAGACTGAAGTACTTTTTCCATTAAGAACAAATAAAAGTCGAGAGGAGCGATGAATTTGGCATTATATCTGTTGCACAATGCTTATGACTATAAAACGAAGCTCATTTAGTTGTAAAAGCTCACACAGCCGTTTTACTACTCCATAAAATCCGTCTCCAAATCTCTGGTGAGCGAGTCGCTCCAGACTATTTCTCAGTCACAGATTTCGGTTTGTGGTGTTTATTACAGAATAAGTGGTTTCACAAACACAGTTTCATAATAACATCCTGAACCACTTCACTGATTCCACTGTACAGCAACTTCTGTGAAGAAAGTTCTGAACTAATGGCCTTAAACCAGAGTGAAGGAGGTTTTGAACTCAATATGTCATCAAATAACACATTAAACAATTAAATTAAAAAAAAAAATCACCATATTGACAATCAATTGATATGAAATGATGGATTATACGACTAGATTAGATTTATAGATTTTACAGGCAGACAGGTTGATTTCTGTAACACATGTTTTACATTTCATTCTGTCAGAATTCATATGAAAACAAAAAAAAAACAAAAAAGAGAGTCAAATATTTGACTTGTCATCTACACTTTTCAGTATGTGGCATCATATATACTGTATATTGATATTATGGATACTTTTTTTAATTATTATTCTCCAGTTAACCAGACTGGATGTAATGTTTGCTTTACTTATTCATGCATTCAAGAATATTCAAAGTTCACCAACTGTGTTCAGTGACTCAGCAGAAGAGAGTTATAAATGATAATTTCTGGTGCTGTTGGATTGTTTGTGGTAATTGTTGAGTTGATTAGATCTTTATGGCTGATGTTGACAGGATCAAAGCAGCCATTCAAGCCGTGTTTGTGTGCGCACTTAACTCAGCATTATATTCCCTTATGAATGTACATAAATACTTGTAATTACAACTGACTTACAATTAATTTGTCGTCGTGCATTTTATCTATTTCTGAGTCTGTCTTCACATATACACTGCTATTTGTTTGTGTTTATAGTTGGCTCTTAAAGTATGGTTACCAGCTGTCATTGCATTTTAAGTATGTGACCGTAGGGAGGGTGAAAGTCAAGAGGATGTCACATTCAAGTAGGCAAAAAGCATCTGAAAACACTTACTAATCACACAGGAAAAACTGTGTCTGCTGGAGAATAGCCCCTCCGCTTCTCAAGTGTTTGAAGAGGTTCTTGACACCGTGACCCGGAGCATAGGTGGATCACAACGCAGCCGCATCTTACATTCGGTGTTATCAACTCTCCTGCTGTCAAAATATGCTTTCAAAAGTTCATTATTGTGAAGCACTACCTGCAACAGCTGACTCAATGTTAGACTAGCTCGAACTTCCCACAGCTTTTACGTGACAGCTGGGCTGGATCTATGAGTGACTGAAGAATACAAAAATTGCATAGCAGGGGAATTTTTGGCATCAAAACTATTCACACCGGCAGCTATTTGATTGTAGCTCATTTAAAAGGTCGTAGTGCTTTTTCTCTGAGCATCAGCCTTTATCAATCTAGTGTATTCATCCAGGGTGAAAAAGGTGCTGCACACCCACTAACAAGTAACAAGTGCTGGTGATTTCATTGTAGAATATGGAGAAGATGCTTGTTTTGTGTCTATACTGAGCTTTGTATCAGACAAAAATAACGATGATGTTGTTGATATGTTGTCACGATATTGTTGTCAAAGAAACATATAAACACTTTTTATTTTAATGAAACACTGAGATGAAGCACTTCTCAGTACTTTATATGGGCACAAGCCTTAAGTTAATGTAAGCTATTGTATAGAGTTTCAGTGAATTTGAATTCCCACTGTTATGCAGTGTACAGTTTATGTCTAGGGCTTAATTAATTTGCGGTCTGAAAGCTCATAAACTTTGTTTGGCTGAACTTTTTCACCATGTAACCGTCATTCTAAATGTCCCTCCTGTGTGAAGGCCTTTTGGAGCTAATGCTAACATCTCTCAGACGTAAAAACTCAAAGGAGCCTAATCAAATTCAGCTTGATTTCATTTCAGTACGTGCACCTGTGCTTTTCCTATTGTGACGTGCCAACATGTCATCCATGAAAAGGGCCTATTGCCCCAAATAAGAACCATCCCTCCTAATGAGACTAATCATATTCACCATAATTGCCTAAATTAATTTCAGGTGTTGTTGTTGTTGGGTTTTTTTTTTGCTGAAATTTAATACTGAAATACTAAAAGCAAAACTGCACACAGTAATGCTGTGTTCCAGACAGCTTTGGAGGTCAGAATTCCTGTTGTATTTTCACCGTCTGGGCTGCCTTTGTTTCCACCTGACCCCAGCCTTCAGACCTGCCAGGACCACAATGCCAAACAAACAATAACCATTGATTATTGAGTGGTTATTTTGGCAAGTGTAAATGCAATTGCAGCCTCCAAAATTTGGCATTTTTAACGTTTTATCAGTGAACTTTTGTGCAGAGAAAATAACTTTCAGACATTGTTCGCCGTAACCAGCTACCGAATAAGATGGCCACATATTTGCAGAACAAGTTTTACTATATGATCGTATGTATTATTCAAATTAAATCAACTTAAAATTGCTTATTAGTTCATGCGCACTTCCATGTTGTAGCACATGGATAATGAGAGAAAAAGACATTCTATTTTCCTCTATTAAAGGCTTCCCCAAACAGATAATACTGCCATGTGAGAAGGCTAAGAAAAGTTCAGGATCATATTAACCTTTTATGGACAAGCGCATTTTGAACAGGCTGCTTTGTTGCGTAAAACACTGTGAACACTCTCCCAAGTCACGTCGCATCACGTTACATGCGAAGTATCATTTATGTGGCCAAAGCTTTAATTGATGTTTGTTGCATTGTCTTGATCCGGCTGGCTGTGAAGATTTCATAGAAAAGTTATAGACTGCATGTCTTTTAAATCCGGTCCATCATCACTGAAAATGTGCTTTATTTTGCTATTTGACACACCAATGAGAGATTAACTACTTATATCCTGACCACACAATAACAGTTATTTCACAGACAGATGAAACTCTTTTCAGCTTTTGAGGTCTGAAAACTGAAGACATTGCAATTTGCGAACTCCCCAGCGGGTCAGCACAAAATGTTTTCATTATGAGACGAGACGACACATTATAATGAAAAACAAATTGGTTGAATTTAACCTTGAACCACCTTTTTCTTCACACAAGGTAACATCCGGAACACAGAGAAGCTGAGCTACGACCGTCAGCAGCAGTACGAGATCCAGGTGACGGCCTGGGACTGCGGCCAGAAAAGGGCCCTGCACAGCATCCCCGTCCGCATTGACGTCAAGCCCGTCTGCAAGCCCGGCTGGCAAGGTGAGCTCTCGTCACGTAGACGCTGGGATTGCAGACAGTTCAGACTGAGTGCCGTTTAAACACACCGAGATGCGGATGCACTTGGACCCATAGCTGTGTGTGTGTGTGTGTTCTCTTTCTGTGCAAACAATCACATCTGTGTATTCTGAAACACAGATGTGATTATTTGCACGTCAGTACCTCAGCTGTGTGTGTGTGTGTGTGCTTATGTCTGATTGTGTG
Organism: Chelidonichthys spinosus; assembly: GCA_029853015.1. Classification (NCBI taxonomy): domain Eukaryota; kingdom Metazoa; phylum Chordata; class Actinopteri; order Perciformes; family Triglidae; genus Chelidonichthys; species Chelidonichthys spinosus. The sequence continues at coordinate 8,907,327 of CM056828.1, read as the reverse complement.
ATACTTGATGCCCCTCATTTTTCTCCACTTGTGCTTATTGGCGTGTCTCTTTTCCCTCTACATACTTTCTTCTATTTTTCTGTCTCTCTCTCTCTCTCTCTCTCTCTCTCTCTCTCTCTCGTTCTCCCCTTCCCTCCCTGAGGAATTGGCCTGTCATGTTAAGCAGGCACGATCAACAGCACTTTAGTAAGAGCCCCGTGACACAGCCAAGACGACTCTTAGCACATCACAAAGCAGCCATGGCAGCCTAAACGGGGCCCAGAGTAAGGCAAACACCTGCATCTGCGGCGAGCGCTATATGACAACAACACAAGCGGCGCTCGGGAAAACTATATACCGGGTGCGATATACACTTGTCAGAGAGGGGAGCGACTCATGCGAGGAGAGACAAACACACGCCGGGCGCGGTTTAACATGTTACCGCGTGCAGTCTGTCATTAACATGGTGATTCATGTGCTGGATGTCTTTGGCGTCTGGCCATTTATCGTCCCGAAGGACGTGATGTTAGCTGGTGGTGATAAACAGCGGCGAATGAGGACCCTGGCAGCAGCGACTAAGTTGTTGGGCTCACATTCAATCTTCCAAACACAAACCTGTGGTTTCAGATGAATTTACATGTTTCTAATCTGAGAAATCTGGAAATCTAGAAAGGGGAAGTTTGCAATCTTAAAACAAGCTGGAAAAAATCTATTAATTTTGCACCATGACATTATAAATAATTCAAGCACCGTCTTGAAACTCCTAACATTAGTAATCTCTAGCCTAAATAATATCTTAAGAACGGTGCTTTTTGCAGTTCAGCAACAGCTCTACCAGACTGATTTTAAGATTCAGAGGAATTAAGGTCAGCAAACCAGCAAGATAAAAAAAAGAATACAATTTTTACCCTTTGTTCTCAATTTCAAAATGCGTACATGTGAGTTGTAGTAAGAAGTAACTGTGGCGGCACTTGGCAGCATGCTGTCGTTTGATTTTGATTTTTTTATGTGCCTAATGCCAAAAGGCAAAGTTCCAAATAAGGAAGATGGTAAATGGAATCCCAGATTTCAGGATGTACAATAAAAGCACGCAGAAAATACACACACACACACACACACAAACACATAATAGAGGGTAGGCTACACAACGACATTTGCACGCTCACAAAGACAGAGTTGTACACTTAATTTCAAAATGCTCTCACATGAATAAAAAAAAAAACTCAAACATTTGAGATGCATTGATTTCATCTTTACACTGTGGGAGCATTCGCCAGTTCATAGGTCTGCACATGGCACGCATGCATTCACACAGAGCAGGAAGGGCTGTCGTGGGTGTACACATCGACATGAAGTCCCTCTCCAGGCTCTCAGCACTAATCCTGTCTTTGAAGCCTCAAACACACGCACACACACACACACACACTCACACACACACGCACACACAGATACGCTCTCCATTGATGAAAGGACAGTTGTCCCTATGAGGGTTGTTTGGCAACAGGGATGAAAACGAGGATGTAAATGCAATGGCCACAGACCAGGGGATGTTTAATAGGGCTAGAGGTAGTTGTATTAAAGGCTGGCTACTGTTGGAATGTGAAATACACACACACACACAAAAGAAGTGCTTTCTTCCGTTAAAAAACAGTAATCTGTCTGTTCAAATTAACTATGGTCTCTGACTCTGGACAGCAGGGCTCAGCTGTGTCTTTTGTGACTAATCACGTGTCCTACCTTGGCTCGTGGCCCACTCTCTCTCTCACACACACACACACACACACACACACAGGAATAAAGGTGTGTGCATCGCTTTATCAGCTTCTTTTTTTCAATTCTCTATTCTCCTTTCCCACTCTATACTAATATAATACCTTTATTACCATATTAAAATAGTATAACATGACAGGTGTGATTTTGCTCAATTAGTACTTTTGTACACAGGAACCACCAAAATCAACACAAAATGTTTATTTCCTCGTTTAAAGCAGCATTAATCCATATTTGTATTTCATTGTGTCAAGTGATAATGTGAAAGCTCTCAATTATAGCAAATATCCTACAATGAATAATCACCCTAATGTGCAGGACCCCTCCCCACTATGGATCTTTGTAATAACTTTCAGTTTAGTTTAGGCATCTGTCCACAACTTTACTTATTCGGTTTCCTCTCTTAGCATTGTTTCCAGCTGCAACAGGCGTCTGTTTTCAGCAAAATGGGTCTAGAAAACCAAAAGTTGGTAGAGACGGAGCTAAAAAAAAAGTTGATATTGCACTAATGCGGCGTTCACACCGGACGCGATAGACGCGAATACAATCGCGTGAGACGCGTGTATCATTCACGTCATTCGCGTCATTCGCTTCATTCACGCATGACGCTCATTTTTGAACCGGTGCCGATCTAGGAAAACAAGGGCAGCGCCGGGGGGGAGCCGGCGGGTCTCGTCGGCGGACCCTCCTCCTCCGCCTCGGGGTACCCGACTGCCAGAGTCCGTGAGCCTCCTCCGGGAGCCACGTCGCCTCGCTCCCCCCCTCCCACAACGGGGGGGGGGACGGGGTCCACATTCGACTACGACCTCAGATCAGACGAGACAACCCGCTGAATTTAAGCATATTACTAAGCGGAGGAAAAGAAACTAACCAGGATTCCCTCAGTAGCGGCGAGCGAAGAGGGAAGAGCCCAGCGCCGAATCCCGTCCGACGGGCGGGCGGACGGACGTGGGAAATGTGGCGTACGGAAGACCTATTGCCCGGTGTCGCTCAGGGGCCTGAGTCCTTCTGATTGTGGCTCAGCCCATGGACGGTGTGAGGCCGGTTACGGGCCCCGTCGCGCCGGGGTCCGGTCTTTTCGGAGTCGGGTTGTTTGGGAATGCAGCCCGTCCATCTCAGCTCATCTGTCTGTTGGCTTGAACTCGTCGCTGATTGGATGTCGCTGCGCGATACCGCCTGAAAAGTTTGATATTTTCAACTTTATTTACGTCGCTTCAGACGTGCCATTCGCTTCATTCGCGTCTGACGCGCCATTCGCTTCATTTGCGCCGCTTCTCATCGCACCAGACGCTCCATTCGCGCCGCCTCCGCCTGAATCACGTGTCATCGCGCCATTTACATTGATTTTCAATGTAGAGTCGCTGCTCAATTCGCGTCTATCGCGCCCGGTGTGAACACCCCTTTACATTAATCTGGGGGACGGAAACATGGCTATAAATCAATAATAATGTTGCTTCGTAGCTGCTGGATGTGTAAATAAGCAACCATTTTCTAACAAGTTCACATCTGATTGTGTGTCCATATGTCCTTCGCACGTCTCAAGAACCATTCACGATCTTCTTTAACCTTGGCGGGTTTTTACATCATCGATGTGCCTGGTGGTTCTCTTCTTGTAGATTCTTGTGATACTGAGGAACATGAAGACCCTCCATGGAGCAGCCAGCCAGAATGAGCACTCATTGCAAATGCCATCCTTCACTCCACCACTTGCTTCCTTCATTCAGTTCTCCCAGGGGACGAGGATTTGATCGAACAGGACCACTTGCCTTGCAGTGTCTGACATCAGGACTACGTCTGCCACATCTACAGTGGTGTTTGGGAACTTGATATCTTCGTATCTCTTCCTGGATCATGTCACGCCCCTCCTCCCTACTCTATATGTCCTCCTGTCAACATACCATTCCCGTCATATTCAGTGCTTGAATTGGAATAAAAAAGGTGCCAGTACTCTAAATCAGCAACTGCACAGCACGCGCGCTTGTGGCTCTCGTGGATACCATGTGTTTTTGCCTGGTTTACCTAGATAAACCCTATACTAGTTGATCATTTTCACACACACATTTCTCTGTAAAAAAAAAAAAAAAAAAGATATATCAAATTTATTTTGTTCATATTTTTGTACAGGAAAATATTGTTTGTCTAAATGGATACAATGTACAGTGAGATGGCAACTATGTGTGGTTTTATTGTAGCTACTTGCTTTCTGCTTGCTTGTTTGCTCTGTCTCTCAACTTGCTTGCCCTAGTCAGAGAGAGAGAGAGAGAGAGAGAGAGAGAGAGAGTGAGTGTGTGTCTTGGAATAAAGATAACACAACTTAGATACTCACTCTCCATCCAGAGAGGGTGACCGGTTTTATTTTTTCATTTCTGCTCCCTGTAGATAAATAACGGCGGAGGTAAATAACGGCCAGTCTCCAATGGAGGTCGGGGCAAGTGTCAACAGGCAGCGTTATTTCCACGCTTCCCATTTATTGTCACGTTCGCGTCGCGAAGATTTTGGCTGAGGCTATATTGGAGGATTTACGGTATGCCTTGAAATGCATTCGACTGACGGCAAGTGTGGAGAGACGGTGCGCCGCAAGCTCTCGAAACTCTTTTAAACTGAACCTTGTCGATCCAAAATGAAGACAGATTCATCAACTGCATAGGTTATTATAGGTATCCACAACATGATAAAAGAACTACAATATGCGTACCTAGATGCGTCATGAGGTGGCGGTACGCTGTAAGAAGTAACGGTACGCAGATGGGTAAAAATCAGAAGTCCCGGTACTGCGTACTGGTGAGTACCGGCCCAATTCAAGCACTGGTCATATTATGAAAAGCTATTGTGGTCGCATTTGAAACCATGGAAACAACTTTCTGGCTTTGGAGTGGACACAAAATTGGAGCCCCATTTTTTTCCCGCTAGTCCAAAATAATTAAAAACCTTTCAAACAATTTGGGTCCCTCTCTTATCGAGCCTCTTCATCTCCCTCCTTCCCGCTGTCCACACAGAAACACATTCACATCAACACAAGTAAAACTAATAATGGAATCAGCGTACAGATAGGACACATGTTCTCCTCATTCGATGGGATTTTTATCAGATCTTTTCGCTGATAGAGTTTGTTTCCAACCCTGCTATAGACAGATTGACAGAAAGCTTTAATGGTCATTCTTCCAGCTTGCAGACCTGACCCCAGCAGTTTGAGAAAACAAACTAGAAAATAAAAGTGTAATCTTTCTGTGTTCTTGGACACAGTTTAAATGCACAAATAGCTTAGCAACACTATCTTTAAATTGACGGCTCGATCAGATAACAGAATGCTGAAATCAGCCGAATTGTATTGTGTTGTCGCTTTCTTCTTAGGCTATTCGAAAAGAAAGTATAATAGCTACAGTGTTGACAAATTGATTTTCGTCTCAAAGTAACTATGTTGTGCATTCGTATAAGTTTGAACAAAACTTAAGTTGTCAGCTGCATGGTTATGCACAGTCTCCGAACCCCCCCACTGCATTCCAGATATCACTGTCACAATATGTTTTACTCATTAATGCAATATTAACTAGGATTGGGCATCGAGTTCCTAACCTCCGGTTCCAGAACCGTTAAGATGCTGTTGGAATTGCGATCCTTTTTTTTTCGGTTCTTAAACGTCCGCACTAGTTTGTTTGTTTTACTCCGCTCGCACTAGTTTGTTTGTATTACTCCGCCCGGCGTGCAGAGACTCCACAATAGAAGTTAAAGTTACTTATCCAAATACACGGCGCGTTACTATTTTTGTCAGTAAAAAAAAAGATCTGCTTTCTTCTTGCGTCTCAGGGGGGTGATGTATGTTAGCCGACACCTTCACGGACGGTCGCGTGTAGTCGCTATACTGGCAGAAACGTAAACAATGGAGGGGGAGAGATACGCATTTTCCAGCTGGAAATACAAGCATTATTTCGACTTCATCTCAGCAAAAGATGGCAACATAAAGGTTCGTTGTACACTCTGTGTTAACAACAAAGTGTTATCTACTTTCAAGAATACAACGTCAAACTTGAAAAAACATTTAGAGTCACAGCATGGCACAACCACATTAAAAGAGCAGGTCCTGTCCGGTGACGGTGAAAAGGCGCAGTGTGTGAATAAACAAGACGAGTTCTCGATTTCACGGAGCTCCTGCTAACTCAGTCTGTGCTGAAATGCGAGCGGAGTCTCTCTTGAGAGTGTTTAGTGGAGAAATGTCTCGCTGCTTGCTGGCCCCGCCCCCTCCCTTCGTCATCACGCCGCTCATACTTGAGGACTGTGCTCATTTGTTTCATAAAACCAATCCTTTCTTTTCTAATGCCGGTTCAATATTTATAAAATGTTAAGTGAAGTCAAGAAAGACTGCCTTTAAATTTTATATAAAAACATGTATTTTCTATCAGGACATAGTTTTCAAGTGCAACTTAAAATGGATACATTGTTGATGTTACTGTTAAAAAAGCACATCAATAAAGCAAAAATCGGTAGTCGGCAGCTGTTGAATGTAACTGATAAAGTAACTTGTAATCTAACTTAGTTACTTTTAAATCAAGTAGTCAGTAACTTAACTAAGTTACTTTTTAAAGGAGTAGTCAGTAGTCAGATTACTTTTTCAAAGTAACTGTGGCAACACTGGACCTGTTGACCTGCACCTCAAAGAATCAGAATCGAGAATCGTTTAGAACAGGAATCGAAACAGAGGATCGAAATCGGGATCGGTAAAATCCAAACGATGCCCAACCCTAATATTAACGGATGGTAATTGTCTTTATAACTGCTTCAGAAATGGAGGTGTCAGAAATCTACCTTAGAATAAATATATCACTAGCCAAATTAAAAATGTATGGGATATTCAGCCTTCAGTTCATTATAATACTTCCTTACCGGGACTGTATTTCCTGGTAAAGTCCTGTTTTTACGTGGTACAACACACCATATAGCAAATAACTACATGTTTTGTTCCTTTACTCTTCCTCTTAACATGTAACATTGCATGGAATTCTGTATATAAAAAAGACAAAATAATGAACCACACACACACACACACACACACACAGACTTGCAATTATCCCTCAGTGCGAATAGTTTTTCTGTGTACAACTCAAAAGAAGTTTTCTACCCCCCCAGTAACCCACCCACCCCCTTCCTCTATGCAGAAAAAGCCACACACACACACACACAGAGAGAGAGAGAGAGAGAGAGAGAGAGAGATTGTACAATCTAAAGTGACAAATATAGTTTAACACAAATCTTGAGTGACACACTGATGAAAAAATACATTTGCATATTCATATCCATCCTTTGTGTGTTGACTATGGCTCTGAGCCTGTGTGTGTGTGTTTTGTGTGCCTTAGCATGCTGTTTTTTTTCACTTGAAAGAGCCTCAAATTAAAACTCAACCCATAGATATTGTCAATCAAGGCAATTAGTCTGAACCCCAGACTGCAGTTCAGGCTTCGAAATGATATTACAGATATTACAATATATAATATATATGATATTACAGATATTACAATAATTACAGTGATAACGAGACATCATTATTGTTTCTTATGTTGGAAAGAAGTGGAATATTTACCTTTGACAGCAGCACTATAGCATTTAAACAACACACAGTCTTTACAGAAGTATATATTTGCAAAGCTATTATGGAAAAAAACCCACATTATGCTCGTTTGATGTCTACGCCTCTCTACAAACTGTAAGTGAGGAGTAATTCATTCACAGGCCGGCATTGATGATCCTGGAGAAAAAGGTTTTAGATTAAGGAGAGCTGAATCAAAAAAACAAACACGTATATCTTTGGAAGATGCAATATAGAGGATGTGACTGGTTATTAAAAGTGCATGCACCACACATCAATACTACTTGTTAGGAAAGAAGTGTTTTGAAACACTTTGGACCGATGTTTGGGATAAATAAGCATTTCCACAGGTATATGGATTTTCTCCACTGTTGGGTTAGCCTAAAGACATCACTTAAACAGTGGCATCCATAGTAAAGGCATCCTAAATTATTGTTATGAATTACGTTTTACAGTCAGAATCAGGAGGGTTTTATTTTAAGTCGGTCGCCCCTGAAAATGCTGAATGCAGGAGAAGAAACCCAAGTCAACTCTGACGTGAAGATAAAGATGGAGAACCATGGAGATGGATGATGTGATTGAAGCTATTCTCATTGCAATTTAACTTTAACAGCTATCAGCCTCTTTAGTTTAATCCAAATGTCCAGGTGTTAAAGAATGACCAATCAACACGGGGGGAAGCACTAGTGATAATTCACACATAAATCAAAAGGGAGAGACTAAACCAAGTTACATTTTATAGGATGTTTCTTGCTCTGAAAAGGTTTGACAAATGTGCAAAAACACATGCAATGAAAATAAGAAATTCAAATCTGACAACAAAACCAAACTAATTGTTCAGAGATTTGAACTTATTGTTTTGGAAACGAGAATGTACTGAGAATTGTGCGAAAGCAAATGAGAAAAGCCGTACGATATGATGTCATGGTATTCTTGCTAAAAGGGTGTCAGAGACTCACAGTGACCGAGTGTGTTAGCAGTGAAGTTGGTTGTAGCTAAACCTCAGGTGGACTATCTGAAATCCACACATACTCTCAGTCCTGCTTCGCTCTTTGAGGCGGGGAGCTGCATTTCCTGCTCGACTCGACAGTACCCTATTCTTGTTTGTGTGTGTGTGTGTTTGTGTGTGTGTGACAGCCAATGGTCCTGATCTCTGATAAGAGTAGGACGAGGAGGCATTAAAGGGAGGAAGAAGGAAAATAAATGGCTCGGCACTTCCCTTTCCCATTTCCTCTAGCCTCCCACTCCTTTCTTGCTTCCTCTCTAATCTCAGACGGAGCTGTCTGTCTGCTGCCGTAGCACTTTCCATCCCCTCTCCGGTATTACCTTGTTTTCCTCTATTACTTTCATCGTTTCCTTTCTGGCTCCGTGTCCTGCTTTTATACACGTGTGCACATCCTTCAGGATCATGTATCCTTCAGCGCATCCTTTAGTGAGCGTGCACCTCTGTTTCTGTCCGCGGCTAATCCCACCTTCTGCTGCAGCAAAATGCATAATATTTTTCTGGGTGCATCATTATGGCTGAATGCTCCAGGACTTCTCCTGGTTGTGGTGACTCATGCTTTCTGTTATTGTTTTGGTTGGTGTGTTTGGCTAACAGCTAACCGAACTCCCAGTACGATGTACCTCAGCCGCTCATCTGCGAGCAGAAAGCTCGGTGAGTGTAATTTTTTTTTTGGCAAGACAACAGGACGTGTCTTATACTAGGACTTTGAGCTGATTGACTACGTAGTTTGAGTGAAGTGTGTTTTAATGCCTTACACTTCATCAGCGTTTAGACGGTTGGTAAGCCAATTTGTGTTATCCTTTCAATCACAAACTACAGCAATGTTGTTGCAGACACACCTGGCTGGGATCTGCTGCACTCTACTGAGTGCACCTCTATACTGTAGTTGTTTTTCTTCTTCCCTTGGCTGGATGATTTTCTTACTTTTCCCCCTTCGCTTTCCTCTCCTCTCATCTCGCCAGCTCGCTTATCAGTTCACGCTCATGTTAGCGTTTCTTTCATTCTCTCGACTTGTCCGTCTTCACTGATCCACTTCTAGTTTTAAGTAGGAATCTGTAGTCTCCACTTTAAACCACATTCACCCGATTTCCACTCACTCCATGTTTCACTGTTATTGCATTGCACCATGACACACACACACACACACACACTAACTGTCAGGATCAACCTGTGAGCCGTCCCACACTCCTCCCTGGCTTCAGGCAGGGATGGGTGAATGGTCGCAGGGGTAAAAAGATAAAAAGGAAGTGCGGGTGTGTGTGTGTGTGTTTCCATGTTTCCAGGGTATTGTTTAGGAGTGGGAGAAATATAAACACACACACACACACACACACACACACACACATCTGTTGTAAAAAATTGGAGATGCACCTTGACACAAACACATTCATATGCAAACAAGAAATGGACAAAGAATAGCAAGACCCCCACACACACACACACACACACACACACACACACGCACACACACACCTATGTAAGAGTGATTACTCTCCCTCAGTACTCGTCTCCCTGCTTGTTGAGATTGAAGTTTCCTTTATAGTGCCACTGCAATGGCAAGGCGTCTTTGAGCGATGATTGCAAAGACAAAGGGAGTGAAATGGAGTAAAAGAGGTGGATGTGAGAGGGATAAAACGGCAGGGAGTGACCGAATGGGAGAGAAAAAGTGCAGAGTTAAGGGAAAAGATAAAAGATAAAGTCCAGGGTAAAGGTTTTGCCAGGGGGGGGGGGGGGGGGGGGGGGGGACTTTAAAGTGTCATGGTCTTGTCAAGCTGGTGCTGCAGTCGTGTTGACATACATTGGACGGCTCTGATGTCAGTTTACCAGCCGATCTACAGTTCTGGCCCTTACCCACGGCTATGAGCTCTGGATAGCAACTGAAGAGCGACATGCTGGGAAAACCTCCCAGTGGGGAGAGCCGACATGCTGCAGGGATTACAGTGTGTATACCAACTATCGCCTAGGGCATTGGATGTCTGGAGTCATCCTTTAAGTCTGCTGCCATCATGAGGAGGATGGGAATGAAGGTGGAGAAAAGATAAAGTAGAGAGACCCTCGGAAAACACTTTTTGGCTCCTTTTTTTTCGCAATTCAGCGTCTCCATTCTAAACTCCCAGATTAAATTGTCATTTCACTTGATCCTCTAAGCAGGAAAAAGAATTAGAGTTACACTAGATATGAAATTGGGGTATTTTGGGAGGCTTTACACGGAATCCAGCAGAAAAGAGCAATTTCATTAGGAATTATCCCATTAGAGACTTTTATAGGAATATTGTAATAGAAGTATGTGTCTGTCAGCTCAGATGCTGCACAGAACGCTGTGATGACGGATGACATTGGCTTAGATAGACAGTAAGAAGATCCAAACACCCACATCCATTGATATGATTAAATGTGTCGGGATGGCGTGTCAGTCTTCGCTTGTGGATCCTTTCAAAATAAACTTCTGTCAGTGTGTAAATATAGCGTACATAAAAAATAACAGCATGCATAGCATGCATTCTGATATTGTTGAGGATCTTATATTTTATATGGACATATCACATTCTCAAAACCTGCTGAGAGTTGTATAGTAAGGAATTGGGACGCAGCTTATGTGACATGGTTAAATAACTAATGATCTAGTCTATATCTAACTGACTATGTGAGCCATTCTCACTCCCAACGCATTAAATACAGATGCTTGGTCAGTGTGCCTTGGCATCTTATATTGCATTGAGGTACATTTGTATGAGACACACAAGGCTTTCAATGTACTCAATGTATATCCAGGAGGCTGATGTTAATGTCCCGTGTGAAACCAAATCAACAATTTATATTAGCGTTTGTTATGTAATGTATCTACTTAAGAAGACACCAGTTATGTTACATACTTATTTTAAGAAACAAAAATATTCATTTTAACCCACACCAAAATATTTTACAAGCCTAACCAGGTTATTTTGTTTTGTGAGAAATCTTCATCAAACTAAGTTGGAAGTAAAAAAAAATGTGTTACAAGCAGAAAACTGTACTCTTTCTGTGAACACGGAAGATTATTTTGAAAGGACACTGTAAGTAATGAGCAGAAAACAACACGTAATCCTTGGCACTTTTTAAACCTGTTAAAAAAATTACGGCAGAAGCGGGCTGTTAGCAATGTGTTATCACATCACATCTGTTAATGTGATAAATGCAACCGCAAATAGCGAGGAGCAACATTACCATTCATTGAGATTCTTCCACGTTTTGATCCACCAGAGCCAGAACTTGCTCCGTGCAAAGAAGATATACCTCTATCACACGCTCCCATCAAGGCACGTGCAGGGTGTGTGTGTGTGTGTGTGTGTGTGTGTGTGTGTGGACAATAATATGGTATGTTGTAGGGGTGTCATGATTTCGATTTTTCATCGAAATCGATCGAAATGACGTCACGATCTCGAGCATCGAAGTCAAAGAGAGGATCGACGATCCCCCCTCCCCCCGTGTGCAAAGCTACGCACACTACGCAAAGTTACGCAAATGACGCAGCACATTGTAGCCGACGCCGCTAGTTACCTATCCTGCAGGTTATGACACGATGGCGAGTGCAGATGAAAGAGGAGACGCGGCACCGGAGCTTGAAGCAGCTCCTGCTTCTCTTAAATCACATGTATGGAAATACTTTGCGTTCCCGGTGAGTTATGTCGACGACGTTCGCGTTGTTGACAAGAAGACCACAGTGTGTAAGATATGCTATGCGCGTGTACCATACCCGGCCACGGGAAACACTACGAACATGGCAGGACACATTCGCCGGCATCACAAAGATGTAGATTTGACAGCTGGGAAAGCACCATCACTGGTCCAGCCAACTATTAAATCCTCGTTTGCAATAAAACTTCCACAGACCTCAGCTCGCGCAAAAGCTATAACTAGCGCTATAGGGCTATTTATAGCAGCAGACCTGCAGCCTTACTCGGTGGTGGAAAACACGGGATTTAAATATTCAATTAGCGTACTTGAGCTACGCTACAGTATGCCCTCTGTGACCTCTCATTGTTGTTTGTTTTTGTTGTTGAAAACAAGATTGTTACTTTTATATTGCAAATAAATAATTTAAATTTGACCATTAGTGCCTAATGTGATACATTATGGAAATTGCATCACTTATATGTAGCCCAACTTTTGAAATAAGATTTACTGTACAAAATTTGATGAATAAAACCAATGATCGTGGACTAGACTAGTCTGAAAATGGCATAGGCATCTGTGCTGTAAGAAAAAGAAAAAAATCGAGAATCGAATCGAATCGTGACCCTAAAATCGAAAATCAAATCGAATCGAGTATTTGGAGAATCGTGACACCCCTAGTATGTTGTGATTTGTAGAAGAAATTGTGTTACCTTAGAATTCTTATTTGGTTTTGGTATAATGTTCCTTTCTCTCTAAACATCAAATGTCCTGCTGAGCTGTTTTCCATTGTGTTAACCCTTGCCGTCTTGATGAAAAGACTCTTTGATCTTTCCCTCTTCCTGAATGGTCTCTGTCTCAAATACATTGATCAAGGCCCGATGAGTGACCCCTGTAGTGACATCGTCTAGCTCTCCCAAGAACGGTCACACCTTAACAGATGTCTCTTCCTCTGCAGAGAGACATGTGCTGATTCAATGCAAATCCACTCACGACGCCTTCCCTTTTGTTCTATCAAACTGTTCTGTATAAATTCAACTCAGCCAGGCCATTCCTCAGACTGGATCTTCATAGACACACTGTGAATTTCTTTTCTCCACTGTCAGTGATTAAACCTCATTTGAACCAGCCACTGAATTGGACCTGAAGAGTTTTCTTCCACAGATTCCATGTTACATTCCTTATGAATATGGGCTGCTCCCATTTCACCGGTTATATTGCAAGGTATGTTTCTGTGTGGTGTTTCAAATTTGTGCTCCATGTGGCCCCTTTTAACTTTGAGCACCTGCCCCTCCAAAGGTCTCTGCACAGCCCTGCTCTCACCGTGAAGATTCAGGAAAACATCCCGCCATTTTGTCATTCCACCTTTAAAAAGCCCTTCATTTCTTTTTTCTGTTGCAAACCTTGCGTTCCAACGAAACAAATGAAAGCTCTATATATACTCAAGAAAGAGAGGCACAAAAAGCATGCATGAAAGCACTAAAGTGAAGGCTTTTGGGGCATGGTTGGGAGAGAGAGAGAGAGAGAGAGAGAGAGAGAGAGAAACGAGAGAGGAGGACAGGCTAGGAAAGAAGAGGAGAAACCAGAAATATGGCACTCACTGGAGGGAGATGGAGGAGGACAGAGGTGGAGAGCGAAGGGGAAGGAAGGGGAGCAGAGTGCTCTTTTAAATGGAAATTGGCTTTTGCACTGGTGGCTGGGACGAGTAATGACGAGCCCCCTCCCCTCTCCGACTACTTGAACGTGGTGTCAGCACTTTTACATGCACATACACACACAATGTTCACACAACTATCGTCCTACATGTCCTCACATCTTCATAGACATTTAAAAGCAAGAGATTACTGATGACACACACACACACACACACACACACACACACCACCTCCAGAGACGGGAAACAGCGTGAAAGTGTGATGATGCATCATTTTCTTAAGCACCTCTATCCATCTCCCCTTCACTCTCTGCATTTCACACCCTTCACTTTAAGGAGGATGTTGAAAACGCGTATCTCAGGTGTGTGTGTCCGTACATATACAGTGGTGTGCCCACATACCGTACATTGTGTCTGACTGAGTTTCGCTATACAAGAGACACAATAGTCTGTGTCACTACCAGTAGTGGCCAAACGGTTCTTTTTAACTTTTCTAAAGGTTATTTACAAATCATCATATAGTGGGTGTCAACATGAGAAATGAATCTGCTTTTTACTTGTGCTTCACCACGCACAGACGATTTATAAATTAGTAATCCTGCCATATTTATAGCAAACAGCCTACTTTATCCGCTGTGATAAACTATACCTTCCAGAGATCAACGAGGAAAGTACAACTCAGCAAATTTCAGCAGAGTTGGAGTTCTGACTCCATCTGTGAGACTCTCTGGCCTCAACTCTTCTAAATCAATCCATTGGAAGCTGCTCCTGTGCTGCGTGTGTCTATAAAGGGCACAGTATATTATGGTGTCCTAAGTCCTATTCAACCAAATGAAGCCACCTGCACTATTAATCATTTACGGGTGCAGTATGCTTCGAAATAGTGTGTCTTAAAAGGCTAGCGTGTAGTATTTCACGGATCTTTTAGCAGCAATGGAACACTATATTCATGTTTCATTAGTGTATAATCCTGAAACTAGGGATTGTCAAATTTTTTTTACCTTAGAATGTAATATTTACATAGGGAGTGGGTCCTCTTCATGGAGTCCGCCATGTTGCATTGCCACGTTTCGACAGTAGCCCAGAATGGACAAACAAAACACCAGTAAATCCTACACACTTGCTCTTTAAAGGCAAAAGTGTTGCAAAGTGATGAATCGGATAAATAGAGATAATTGTGCCCTTTCGTATTGTCTCTCTTCAAAGGCTATCATGGAGTTGCCCTTGGTTGTGCACATAAATCTCTACAGAAGAATAAAAATAAGGGCTTGAGGTCACATACTGGATACTTTTTCACCTCTACCAACTTGACCAATCGCAACGTGACGTGCTTGTTGCTGCTGACACAAATTGCCAGATGCAGCTCCAGATCCAACACCATAGAGCAGTGGGATGCTGTTGGATGAACCGACGAGTTTGTTTGTAGCATACCAACACCTTTATACTTTCATGCAGATTTGTGGTACTTTAAATAACCACACTGTACACTGTTTCCCCAACAGATCTTGTCAGCTTAATGACAGTAAATGGCAGTAAAGTGACCTGCATGTCTCATGACATTTTGTACACAGGTCAAAAAGCAAAGTGGACACATAGTTTCATAGTGGTTATAAGTATAAATATGATGATATATTTTTTGTGTTCATTTTTACATGAAATAGTACTACGTTGTTTACCTTTCAAAGAAATCTTCAAAGGTCATTTCAAGATGCCATAAATAATGGCTGCATTCTATTTGGTCGCTCCTCTTCTGAAATGAATACACAGAACCAGGACCTCCTGAAGTGGAATGCAGATATCATGCATGTAATAAATGCATTCCCTGCTATGAACTGTCAAAATGTAATTCGGGCAATTTGTCCTTGGATAGTGCAATAGCCAATCAGTTTCAGGAGGCTTTTTATGTACATACTTTAATGATGGCTGACGTTGCTTGCACAGATATAGACACAACACATAATGGTGTGTTGTGGTAAAATACAAAGCTACAAACTTGCATGCGAAGATGTTGTGCTATAGGTTAAAGCCCTGCATTCAAAATATTGAGTTAAAGTTTAGAAGTATATTTGAGCAAAATGTACTAGAAGTATGAAGAATAACTAGTACCTACTCTTTGGTATAGAGAGTAAAAACATACAATATTTCCCTCTGATTTTTTGTGGAATAGAAGTACAAAGTAGTAGCCTCAGCTTGAAATCATCAAGTAATGTAATACCATCAATTTAAGTACAATACCTGAGTAAGTGTACTGTACTTAAGAATACTTTACTTATAGAGACAGCACAATCAACCTTGTAGTGCATTTATTCCTGGCATTGTGAAAAGCTTTGAGGGAGAGCTTAAATAAACCATGCAGTGTTCCAGAGTGACTGGGCCTTTTGAATATAACGATGCCATTATTTCAATGTCAGACAGTCATAGACGAGCACAAGGCCGGACATTTCAATGTAAAGGTCTTCAGGAAAAAGATTAAATAACTCCCCCTCAGTGACAAAATACAATGTATCACAATACACATGCCAGAGTATTAATATTTTACAGTTTTACCTGCGGACACTGAAATTGGCTTCTGTATTCTGTTTAATTCTACAAAAGGGCCTTGGCAAATATGTTAATCATGCACTAACATACAGTGAGACATACCTGGTAATCACAAAGGGAGATAGAACCTCCATAGTAAATCTACCACCTGCTCCATCACAGACAAAATGGACACAGTATACAGAGGTCAGCTTAGTGTACGAGCAGCACTCACTTTTAAAACAACTATTTTTAAAGGCCATTTTACTTGAAATCAATATATTGACAGGTTGGTGTAGACATAACAACACGGTAAACAAAACAATATGAGAAGAAATGGCATGGATGATTATAAGGATAATAAATGGGACAAAATAAATTACACTATCATACCCAGAGAGCAAAAGATGGATTTACACATAACACAATTTCTTGCTGTTACGGGTGAAGACGTCTATTTTGAGAGGACATAATGGATGTAACAAGCAAATGTCGGCATGCTGTTTTTTAAACGGTATTTAACAGTGTGAATGTGTTGATGATCATTAACACGAAGTGTCTGTAGTATCTATCTGCTATTGAATTCATGTATAACCACCTGTGAGAGGAGCGCATTAATGCTTTAAAATACTATGTTGGGGCGATAAAGTTTTGGTGCTGTTTTTGTGTCTGCCAGTAATGAAAACGATTGGGAAAGATGCCATTGTTGCCATTCAAATTGATTCAATACATAGATGTTTTGTCCCTCTAAATACCTCACTACAGTCCAGTGGTTTTTTGGCCGTTTTTCATTTGTTGCAGTGTTTCCCATTATTAAAGATGAATGCCACTGCAAAATATGTATCAGTGATATTAAGTCATTTGTTTGGGGTCTTATCTAAACAGAGGCTATACGAAATGAAGACTATGAAATGAAGTGTTTTTTTTCTTCTCCTTTTTGCCGAGAGTGTATCTATGTTCATTTTCTTTTCTTTTCCTTAGCAGCTCATACGTCTACTTCAGTGGTTCCACACTGTTTCAACACTCTCTACATCATGTCTTACCACAGAGGGGAGTCCTGTCTCAGAAAGAAATGTGCCTTTTGGTGTGAAAGAACATCTGCTACTGTACTTTGTCTCGTGATTTGTTTCCACAATATGCAGCACCCACGCTCCTTGTAACTCATTTGCCTTCCTACCAGCGGGCCCAATTCCTCATTATATTGGAGGGTGGTGCACTCACGCCTTCTGCGTACATTCATCATCGGGTTCTGTCACAGTGGGGTCACTCATGGACTCATTACCTACTGTTTTTCAGTAAATCTTTGTGTGCAATGGGCATCAGAGTGGTATGACAAGGTGCGGTACTCAATACATTGACCTCTGTTCATGACAGTGGACTCAAGGGGCCAAAAATGCAAATACGGGGAGTTGGAAAAAGTTCTATATCAGTATCTCACAGTGGTTTCAACAACTACACTAGCTGCAGTCTCTAATAGTATTTCATTTCAGGAAGCAACAGGGGAACACCAAAGTTATTATCCTTCATCCTCTGATGAATGGGAATGTCTGTACAAAACTGTGTGCCAATGTAATTATTTTAGCCTAGATGTGGAGGTATTTCATTGGATAGTGCTAGATGCCATTTGGGGTTCATCCTCTGTGGCCAATGAATGTCTGGTTAAATTTGCGCGCAGCATTCTATCAAACATTGTTGTAATATTTCAGTGTGGAAAAAACTGATGATCAACTAACCAGTCAAACCACAAAGCAATCCTGAGCAGGCTCTACGCTCTGGCTGGAGACAGCCATTGTATCCATCTGAAGGCAATATTAGCAAACGGATGCTGGTCACTGCCCCCTCTGGACAAATAGCATACAGGCATTCATTCTGGGTGTTAAGATGTTATTTAACAAGTTTCAATTAAGCAGCGGGTCATATGCCAGACTGGAATTCCTGGAGGCCAACCATCACCATGAAGTTGCCAAGCAAACAGCAAAGACTCCTTTTAGATGTGCTGGTAGTCAGACTTTTACATCTTCGGATAGAGCCAGGAACCGGTATCATACAGTGTGGACATGGTGTATACTGTAATTGCATGCGGAGGGATGTCATGAGGGAGAAAAATACAGAAACGCAAATGAGTACAGCCTTTTGTGTTTGTGCCCTTTTCTGTGTGTGTGTGTGTGTGTGGGTGTACGCTCCAGCGAGTGTTTTTGATCTGGTTTAGCATGCGCCATTGTTTGTGCCTATTCTCATCACTGCCATGAACAATCCCGTAGTAACAGTGCTGCAGCAGCCCACAGCGTTCGCAGTCTGGAGGAGGTAAATCAACTGCAAAACAGATGCAGCGTGTTTTTGTGTTTAAGAGCGAGGTGGTGAGTTTGTGAGGAAGCGAACATGGCAGATTTAACAGGCTGGTGAGCAACAAAGAGCTGCTGCCTTTGCTTCCTCGCCAGTCGGCTCGCCTTCTTGCTCATGCCTCCAGCTCCTAGATACGATGATGGATGGATGGATAGGAACTTATTCGCTAGTTAACACTACTGGTTGGATACGGTTGAGTTTGCTGCCCAATTAATTTTGAGGCGATAAAGTTCGCTCTTAGTTTCATACAGTGATGGTGCAATGATGCTCCCGTATGACAGAAGAAGGCAACTTGACTGACAGCCGTCTGGCTGTTAAATGTGTGAGAACTGTGTTGACAGCATCTATGTAAATGCTTGGCATGCAGTTTAAAATTCTGATAATGATTGAGATCCACTCACTGTAAACAAAAAATAATAAACACTCTGGAAACAAGCAACATAATTCTACAATTCTGTCAGGAAGCGGATGTGCAGACAAACACAAATTCACAACGCAAAGCCTTGAAAAAAATGAAGGGAAAAGCAGAAACATCACTTTGGCACAGAATAATAGCCCGCTCGGACCGAAAACACAATTTGCAGCTGACGGGACAGACAGTGACAGCATAATGACTACTGCCGCTAATGCAGGCAGTGCACTGCACTCCCAACACAACAATGCAGCAATTTCATTAACCGAGCACATTCTGCCAGAAGGACATTGAGTTGTGTCAGCAACATTGAAAAATTGGAAATGGGGTCTTGTTTTTGATGGCAGCCTGAGTGGACAAAATGAGGCGAAAGAAAAACAAACATGCAATTACAAAAGCAACAAGTGGGCTCATGACGACCAGATATCTTTTTGAGATTATCTTCTGCAGCAGTGTTGGTGTTTCCATGACAAACTGCCGTTTTATCCGTTCCCTCTGCCATCCCTAACACTATCACTCCGTCTCCCTCTTTCCCCCAGATTGGAATAAGAGAGTGGACTATGAGCCGGGAACAGGAAGTAAGCAGCTGTTTCCCAAAATGCACCTGGAGACCTGTGGCGGGCCGCTGTCGTCGGTGAGGACCACGGTGGAGCTGCAGACCAGCCACATTGGGAAAGGCTGCGACCGCGAGACCTACTCTGAGAAGTCTCTCCAGAAGCTCTGCGGTTGGTGGAGACATTTCCATTTATGTTTTTGAATACCATCATCGTACTTGTATGACCAGAATGTCAAGCGTCTTAGATCGAGGGGGGCATGTCCGGTATGTAGCATGGAATGAGGTGAGAGTCGGACCTGTGGCTATTAGGATGGCGATGGACATGTAGGATATGCGGGAGATGGCTGATCAAAGATGACTCTTGACTGCGGCGGGCAATGAATTTCAAGTGAGCTGCTGCTGCTAAAAGCATCAGTGGATTCCACCGTCTGAGTACCAGGGTCAGACACAACCTGCAGCATCGTTCTTTGCCCCCTTTATCTTTTTTAAAATAACATCTGAAAGCTCCCGGTCCGCGTTGCGTTCTTATCTCCGCTCGTGTCCCTGATAAACCCCTGTGCTCAATGAAGGCGCCAGAATAGCAACTTAAAGCTGTGTCACTAATGATGTGACAGGGTGAGGGCATTAGCTGCCTCAGATGCAACCACACTTTCTCCTCGCTGACTGATGAACAGCCGAGCTGCCGTATCGGTGCCCAGAGCGCCAACAAAGCAGCCGAGCCTACCCTCTACCCCCCCCTCCCCCCCACACTGCACCGCCAGCAGGGGGGCTGGAGTCATCATCTTTGACTAACGGCCTTCACAAAACCCCCATTCCAGCTCATCTGAATGCATAACGTCCACCCGCTGCCTCCCCTGGCTCCCGGTCCATGCATGGTTTACCACTAAAGAGTCCTTTTCAGGCACCTCATAATCATTATCTGATAGCGAATAGAATAAATTGTAATTGCTTTTTTTAAAGCGCAATCAATTTGAGATAATGTACAAAGACATCGGGCAAAGAGGAGGCTGCAGCTGGGTGCCGGAGAAGTCGATCCGTATTTATTTACTGAGGGAATCTAATTACTGGATTCGGAGCTTCGACACTGGCACGAGTACAAGGTAGAGAAAAACAACTTTACAGACGGTGGAAAAACATCAATTAATGTGCTAATGCGCGTTATTAGCAGCATCGGACAGATGCATGTTCAAATTGTTCGCCGGACAAGAGAAATACAGCAAATTCTGACAATGGACATTTTTTTTTTCACTGAAACAACATGGTTTCCCGTGTCTCTGATTTATTACCATCCATAAGCGGTTACAAATGATTTATAAATGTGGTTTAAACGCCTAAACCCCATGTATTTGTCACTGTCACACCGGTGGTCACAGATAGATTGCGAAGGGCACGTCAAATACATGGAGGTGCAGGATGAGCAACATGGCAAAAATAAGGTTTGTCAAGGTGCCAGCGAGAAAGCAAAGATCACTGAAGTCTCGACATAGTGATGTTATTGTGTCAGAGGAATGATGGAGCGGGCTTTAAAGGGAAGAGGAGAAAGGGGGTAGGATGGCTCAATGCAATGCGGTAATGATTGATGAGTATTGTCAGGATGTACAACATGAGTCGCCTGTGTGAATAGAATGACAAGCAGCTGTAAATAATTAATGCGACTGGCTGATTGACTCCTCACTGCGTCCTTTTCTTTACCAGGACGTTCCCGTGTCTTTTTCTCGCTGTGTTGTAGCAGCTCTCGGTCAATATGTCCTCTCTGTTTCCACAGAGGCACACTTTAGCTGTGAGCTACGTTCCCAATTTGGGAACAATGACACATTCCTTTTTTGAAAGTCAGTTTCATTTGCCATGAATCAATACCCACATCCTCTATCCATCTCGGCCCATTGATTACATATTAAGCCCCGCCATCTGCCTCACTCATAAGTAATCATAGCCAAGGTTAGGCCAATATACGCCACATATCTGCCGTGATTGTTATTGACACGTCTTTTGTTCCCCCGGTGATGACCCCCAGGGGCCTCCTCGGGCAGCACTGACCTTCTGCCTGCGCCCAGCGCTGCAACCAACTGGACAGCTTCCCTGGTGTCTGACAGCGGCAGGGACAGTGACTTGATCTTCAGGTTTGATGGTCATCAGGCGGCCAAAATCCCAGACTGGGTGGTACCCCAGAATCTGACGGACCAGTTCACCATAGCAACCTGGATGAAGCATGGACCCAGTCCTGGGCTCAGAGCTGAGAAGGAAACACTACTCTGTAACTCTGACAAGACAGGTGGGTGTGAGCCTGAAATGACATATGTGGACTTTCAAAACTCATACATCTGTTATTATTAGCAACTGAGGGATGATGCTGGCTATATTCTCTATTTTTCTTATCGTCAACAAATCCTTTGAAAAACCAAAAACAATGAAGTGTCAGCATACCCAAAGCCTGATGCCTTATTTCTATGTGCCATAGAGCTCCATTGTTACCCCAAAACACACCAATGGGTCATGTGGTGGTGACATGTTCCTTCATTATAGTAAACAATGGCACTGCAGTTGACTTTAAGATAATTCTACATGCATACACATTCTGTCTGCACTACTGTACATGCTCACTAGCGCAACAGATGCATACTAATCTGAATATAGTCTCCTACAAATGCACTCTCTGGTCTGGTTTGACTGATGTTTATTAAACTACAGTGCCCAGCTTTTTAAGAAGCTTACGCTTTATAAACTATTATACATTTGGAAAAGAAAACTGATATACTTGTGACCCATTTTTGAAGATTTAGTATAGGAACAAATAAACTAAGAGGTCAGCAGGTTAGAGAAGTCAGAAACTATTGAGAGACCAACTATGACCATTTTCTGGTCATAAAAAGACCACAGAATCCATGAATTACATTCCCCAGAAAGTTAAGTGCTCTTCTGATATGAAATTCTTAACACTACTTACTATAAATCAACTGGGAACTTCTGTGTGTCTGATTTGTGATTCAGGTGAAATTTCAACTTAATATTATAGCCTAGTTCATCCTCTTTAATGACCCAGCATAACAGCCGCAGTAACATTAAGGATGATTTTATTTTAATTTTAATTCCAGATAAAAATGATGTGAGATGACCTTCACAAAGTTGTCCTTTTTCTAAGACGTGCTTCTGTCCCAGTTCAGCGAGGTTTCACGAGGCTGCATGTCTTTTTTTACCTGACAGTGAGTAGGCGTGATGATTCGCTCCCTGGTGCCTACTCCTCTTTCTCCCTCCCACCCACAGAGATGAACCGTCATCACTACTCACTGTATGTCCATAATTGCCGCTTGGTGTTCCTGCTGAGGAGAGACTTCACCCAGGTGGACACCTTCAGACCGGCCGAGTTCCACTGGAAACTGGAGCAGGTAAGGGGCCGTGATGCCCTGGGACATACACGACAAGACAGGGGAACTTGTGTGACTATTAACACAAGTGTCCAAAGATTTGATAATGGGTTATGGGCACATCTCATAGATTAAACCTATATTAAACTCTTGGCTTCATCCATATTGGTCTGTATCTTAGATTTATAATAGAAGACATCCTGGGGGGTCATAAAAGAGTGTGGCATAAGGTTCATAAAGGAGTGAGAACCACAGATCAGTCCATGGAAAATCACTAGCTGGCTGCCTGTCAGTCTTTTTGTGTGCAGACACAAGCACCCGCCCGTATGCATTTCTATTTAGTGCTTAACTGCACTAGACATCCTCCTATAATCCCCCCAAAAAGCCTAACCTTTAATTAACCCCAATTAATGGAGAGCTCTCAAAACACTCTACATAATATCCGTGCCGTTGTTTAATTGATTTAGTGACTCTTCAATTAATATTTGCCATGGATGCGAGGAGTTTCCTGTTAATATTTTCTATCACAACCAGAGTTGTCATTTTTCACTTTCTACGTTTTCCTCTGCCAATGCTTGATATGTCAGATCAAAAATTCTAGCAATCAAATATTTACAGAGATAAAACACTGTATTACCTGACATGAGATCTGAATTGGAAATGATGGCAAACATGATTTCGGGAGGTTTTACTTTGGCAGAAGACTTGGAACGTTTCGGATATATGCAATTTTAATCCATTAAAGGGACAGTTCACCCCCCAAATCAAAGTGACATATTTCCTCTTGCCCGTTGAGCTAGATTGTTTTGAGGTGAGTTGCGTATTTTTGGAGACTAAATTAGCTGATGAGATGCCTCACTCATCTTCAATATAATGGGACTAACAGTTACACAAGATAATCAAAAGAAGTTGTTGTGAGCAGTGTCATGGCGTTTATACTGTATGTGCTATTGATTTCAGGGTGAACTGTCCCTTTAAGTGTGATTTCATTTTTCTAGAAATATTTTTCAGTGATGGATTCTTGAACAAACAGGTAGGGCAAAAAGAGGCAGAAACATGCTTGCTTCAGGGCCGTGTGTGTGTGTGCGTGTGTGTGTGTGTGTGTGTGTGTGTGTGTGTGTGTGTTTGTGCGTGCGTGTGTGACGGCAGCTGTCTGTTGATCAAGGTTGCTGTCTTAAAGTCAGACAGGTCACCTCGACTTGCAAGACCCCGCTCTCACCCAGCAAGGACATTTGATCCAGAGGAGAGACACACAGCTGAGACTGGACATCCAGATGCAGCACCCGGGGCTAATGTGATCAGACACGTCCCCGGTTGGGAGGGGGGTCATCCATCAGCCTCCGTGCAGTACATGGTGTGCGTGAGGCATCGTCTGGAGGCATTTAAACACACAAGTTCCTACAGAGGAGCAGTCCACGTTTCTCACAACCCCGCTGCTTCCTTTCATGAAGAATATATTTGCCTCATCAGACACATTTTTAATTATTTTTTTATCTTTACTCAAGGTTTGAAAAGTGAATTTAACCATGAGCACTTGTCAGGCAATGTTGATTCCTGTGAATTAATGCCAATGCCAGTGAATACATATTTAGCGTTTGTTGGGCAAGCTGCTCTTGCAAGGATAAAAAAGTTGAATAGGGTTGAATTCAAAATCTAGTTTGAAAATAGTTTTCTTTCTGGCAGAATGGGGAATACCTTATGCAGGATTAAGATTTTCAGAAAACATGCAACAGTTGGCTAAATAATTTCAGAAATATATGATAAGAGGAGGTTTAGAGACCTTGTTGATGTCTGATCGTTTGAGTGGGTTTTTTTAGGGCATGGTAAGGGGTCTGTTTGGGAACTTGGACTCATGACCTCAGTGTTTCTAAAAGCCTATACTGCCTTAAGCATTTGACCTTTTTACAAGCCTCACTAGGAGGAATGTTGGTCTGTAAGTCAATCCACTACTTTGGTCTGGACTGGAATACATGTGCATACTAACAACTAAGAGGGTTAAGATGGAAACTATACCTGCTAACCATCAGCATGTTAGCATTGTCACTGTGGGCACGTCAGCATACTGGCATTAGCATTTTGCTCAAAGCACTGCGGTGCAGCGTCACAGACTTTTTAAGCATGGTTGTCAACTCTGTCAAATCTTGTTTAAACTTGAAATGTCTAATATAGATTTCTCATAAACCCCACTGCTTCCATTCACACAAAAAAAATGTGTGGATTTGCCATATCAAGGCATCAAAGCTGTTCTGGCTGTCACCTTTACTGAACTCGATAAATGTCTTAAAAGTTGATTTTACCATCTGACTTTCATATTTCTGGCACGCGGCAGTTGTTTGTCTGCCCTGAAAAAAGCAGCCGCCTCTCCCTGAGCTGCTGTTAAGCAATGAGGCATCTACAACCTGCATGGAGGCTTGGATTCCGTTTAGAGGCTGGAGGGAGCAATTTTCTGTGTGATGAGTTTGTTTGTTTGTTTGTTTCTGGTGTCATTTAAAGTGTAATTCACCTATGATAAAATGTATCACATCACACCTTTAAATTGGCCTCCTCACATTTGATGAAAGTCCACATAAAATAAGTTGGCGCTAAGGCTGGATGTTGACAGTTTTAAAGTCACCACTAAGATTCAGACAGTTAGGCAATTCTACGGTCTTGTCTAAATTGATCTCAATTTATTTATTTTATTACTTTTTGGTGATAAAACTTTCTGCGGACTTTGCTGGCACCACATACATCTTTGAAGCTGAACAATAGCTGTTAAACTGGAGAGTTTCCTGAGCACTTTCTGAATCTCCTTCTCTTTCTTACGCCGTCTCTCTCATCTTCCTCCCTTCTTAATCGTTGTCTCTGAAAGCTCGGGGCATGAAAGAAAACTTCCATTAAGTTGCTATCTCCCATTGCTTTTTTTCTTTTTGCCATTTCATGGCTCATCTGCTAATGTCTTTAAAACCAAATGAACTTCTGAATACCTCTAGCCCAGAGAATCCTTCCACAGAAGAATCACCTCCTCTCCCTACGTTGGTTTATCACAGAACTCCAATTAATTTCTCATACAATCCAATCAGGCATTGTGAGTCACCACATAATTACCGGAATGGAGGCAAAGATGGTTGTAGATATTAGTTTTACCTACTGAAAAAAAATGTGTACTATCTGTTAATAACAGACACGGAGTAGTTTAAGGCGTTATTGCTTTATGCGTGCAAACCTATTGTGTTCATTGTGATATTTGTATTTAAATCTTCACTCTCTCAACTCTGTGCAAGGCGCATTGTTGAGCGAGATAGCGTAGCTTGAGGTTTTTATTGGTTTAGCTGAAGCATTGTGCATTGGGAATGTATTCAACATATCTTTTGCTCACGGTTTCATATTCTTTAAATGCGGACTTGCATTCAAGCATCTAAAATGAGACTGTCGAAGCTGTTTGCTGCGTTAGCCAGTACTGAATGAGCTCCTGTGTGTGTTATTACTATGTGGAAAATTGGATTGAGTCCGCATGGTCCAAAAATAATAGCCTTTGGCTCACACAGGTGTCAAGGAAATTCACGGTCTGAAAGAAGGAATCGCACCCTTTCGCTTTAACCGTTCATCCACCGTGTATTAATTGGCGGTATATTATTTCATTGATCGAAAGAAATATGACTTATTTGAATTTAGTCGACAAAGCCTTTCTTTTTCAAAGGGTAATAATGAAGTTGCTGATTGATAGCATATTTATAGGCTCAATCATTCTCTCGGGGATTATTCAATGCATTTTATGGTGTCTTTTAAAGCAGCTTTCACCGTTTTCAGCCTAAATCTTTTTAGACCTCTTTTTAGAGCTTTTATTTTCTCAATTCTGGCCGTTCTTAATGTGTGTCATGGTTATTGTGTAGTCTAATCGCCAGACCTGTTTTTAGAAATTCAGGGAAGACATGTTCTTCACAAGAAACGTAGCCCCTGGATAAGCTGTTGCAGCTAACTCAGCAGGGATCTACTTGTGCATGTGAAGATGATAGATACCTTTTACAAAAGTTGCTAACCAGTGGAGCCATTTTCTGTGTTTACCTGTGGAGATTATTTTGAGACTCACACTACTTGCCTGAAGTACAATGATAGCATTTAGTCAGAACAGCACAGTGAGAAAAAGACCCAGGTTGAAAAGAACCAGAATAGTCCTTTGAGTTTTAGTAAATTAACCTTTTGCTCTTGCGAGCACAGATGAGGACGAGAAATTTCCACCAGTAAGACACTTGTACCTTGAACGTTGGAACCCAAAGATCCATCCATCCATCCATTTTCTACCGCTTATCCTGCATTCAGGGTCACGGGGGGGCTGGAGCCGATCCCAGCTGTCATTGGGCGAAGGCAGGGTACACCCTGGACAGGACGCCAGTCTATCACAGGTCTGACATGTAGAGACAGACAACCATTCACACTCACATTCACACCTACGGGCAGTTTAGAGTCATCAATTAACCTATCCCTGGAACCCAAAGATCTTAAACAATAATTTGCATGATAAATTAATAAACATCTTTTAGTTTATGTCTCACATTTCCAGCTATGCAGGTCCATCAAAATGCTGCCAGTGGTGGCATTTTCAGTTTGAGGCTGGCAGCATTAGATGACAGTGATGGTGTTTCAACGCTTCCGTCATGCTGTAGAGTTTGATAACATGTCCCACGTAGAGAGATCAATGGAATAGCTGTGCATGTGCAATTGGAACAAAGGCTGCATTGTGTCCACATCTGATAGGGTGGGGTGGCTTTGGGTGAGAGGAGAAATCCAATGATAAGTCACCTCGAGCCTCCGAATACCTAGGAAAAAACAAGGATAATTGAGATGGAAATGATGTTTCCACCAAGAGTCTAAATTGAATAGGGAAGTTACATCATTACCTCTGGCTTACCAATGGAAAACACTTTATTTTTTTCAGTAAAGGCAATCACGCTTGTTGGGGGTGGTGGGTACTTTCTCTGATTTTATAAGTGGACAGCAGTAGGAAATATATGTCTCCCCCTAATGGAGTCAGGGAAGGTAAAGCAAGTGAGACAGCTATATACGTGTAACTGTTTACATAAATGGTTGCCTCATACTCACTCACTTAGTCCTTAACTGTGTCGGCTGTTTCCTGCTCTGTAGTTTTTCTCTCGCCGACACCAGCTTCCAGTTGTTGCTGAGAGTAATGAGACCGAACCAAAACAGTACAGTTGAGGGCTGTAAAACGCAAACATTGAGCTGAGGGCAACTGCAGAGTTGGGTGAAAATGACCTTTGGGGTTCATGGCATATGAACAATACCTTTCACATCACACATAGTCATTTGACAAATTGTTCATATAAAAAGCTGTTGACTGGTGCAGCTTTAAAATTAAGGAAATGCACCATCACCAACCAACACAGGAAGAACCCAAACGTGTTAGCATGCTATGAAAGTAAACTTGGGTTCATGATACCAATTCAAGCACTATTTTCTTCATGTTCCCTTTCCCATCTTGTGGGCGTAGACGCTAGCAAGACTATCTCAAAGTGGGAGCTCACATCCATTGTGCTCATCAACAATGGCTGAATGTATTCTCAATCGTGAAGATAAAAGATGGAGAGTGGCATATTTTTTTTCTCCCAACCATATGGCATGATCTTCCCGCAGAGCTGTCTCCTAAATGGTCCAGGCTAATTGTCAAAACAATCATCTCCAGAGCACAATTTGAATGCCGAGCATCTGGCATTTTCAAATTGCCGATGTGCTGCTGTTTTCTGCTGTCATCAGAAATTCCTTGTTTGTAGATTTCAAGATGTTTAAGGACTGCACTTCCTGATGAGTTTATGAAATTATCTGTTTTTTTTATTATGAATTGGGCAAAATAAATATGGGAGTAAAGACAACCAGCATTCACATACGCGGTCTGTCTCTCAGGTCCAGACCTGCTTTAAAATGACGGCAGCAGCAGAAAAGGCAAATCAATATGTCAGTAATTCTTTTTTCAAGTATCTATTTTACTTAAACACCAAGCATGTCATGTCTTTCAAAACCGTTATTAACCACGATTGAAAAAATATTTCTTGATATGAAAATGCTGGTTGTTGGTTTGGTGAGGTTTAGGAACAAAATCAACTTTGTTTAGGTTTGGGAAAGATTTGGGTTTTAGTTTTCGGTTTGGTTTAAAATAATGTTAAAAGCAGAATTAGAGCGATTTGTCAGGTGTGGTTTGTAAACGCAACTGTTGAAGTTGACCTTTCCACCACTGCTCAATCATGCCAGAAGGCTACGACCCCAAAAAAGACAACTGTAGACTCTCATACCATCTTTTTGGATTCAGACAGTCGTGGTTTATTTTGCTAGCTCTTTGTAGCTCTTGCAAAAAAATGAAATCAACGTCACTGGTGAATGCCGCTGCCAGAGTTGCTTGATCTGAGGTTGCTGTTGTTTCCCAATTCAAAGGGAGTTAGAGAATGGAGACATAGAAAGTGGAAGGGAAGGAGTCTGACTTCCTTCCCCCAGGTGTTGATCCTGAGCCTTCACTTCCTGTTATCTAGACTAGTCACTCTATAACAATGTTACCTTGTTCCTCCAATAATGTCATAATTACTACAACATCTAGAGGTCAAGAAAATCTGTTGTCATGATTTGCTGAATTGACGCAGTCATTCCTCTTGGAAGGACAGTCTTGTGGTGCCCTACTTAATAAATAAAGTGTTCTGTTCATTCCTTCCTCCATCTATGAGCTTTACAGCTGACAAATATATTTCAGATTTCTATATTTTTCAGATTTCTATATTTTCGACAAATCCTGTAGTCTATATTTAGCATTAATCAATGAGAGTGCAGGAGGCTTTGTGTTTCTTACCTTATCTGTGTCCGTCCTTAAAACACACACACACACACACACACACACAGCATTTCTCTCCTCATGGGAGGTGCCATGTTGAATGATAGATGACTCCGACTAAAGAGTCCGCTAAATTTAGAGCCTTGCTGTACCAAAGAGCATGATGGGCGCACGCACACACACACACACACACGTGCACACACACACACACACACGCACACATATTTTGGAGGGGCTTTCTGACTGTCTATTTGAAGTGCAAGCAGACTTTAGCCTCTCACAGTTTTACCCAGTTTCACCCTATTTTTTCTGTCCTGTCTGTCTACATAAGTCTCTAGGCCACATGACCACATGCCTGCACAAGTATTAAGCTCTTACAGATGTTTTTTTTTTATGTTGTGAGTCCAGAGGCATCATCGAGCTCTGGGTCAGGACTAAGATCTCACTGTTTACACAAGGCCAGCATCTCCCAGCTTTATTCTGCTTTCAAGCTGAGCCTTGAGACTGCTGGGGAAACTAACATTGGCCTTGGTACACGATCCATCCATGCCACGCTACCTGTAAAATTGCACAAGCGGGGCATAAAAATGTGTCCATCAACTGCGTGGTGCTGACCCAGCGCATGTTACCATTAAAATAGTGGATTTATTGCAAACAGCGGAGTAATCCCGAGATTTTTGATTGATTGGCAGTTGTGCAAATGGCCTTGTTTGCATTCTGGTGGAGGATCTTATTGACAGCAGGAATCAATAACCACAGAAAGATGAAAGGGTAGAGACAGAGGAAGAAAAAGAACGAGGAAAGAGATAGAAAAGGGTAGGTGGAACCTCGCAAGGAAAATTAGTGAAGAGAATAAAGATGGAGACACAGGAAAGACATGTCAGAAATGGCTTCCCACTGGACCAAACACATGCCTATATAAAACATTGGTGGGAGAAACTGAGACAATGAACAATAAACAATGGAATAAAATCAGCCCTACTTCACTCAAGCACAATCTCTCTGGATTTTGTGATGCAGAATGATAGACAGATATGAGATTGATGCAGCCACCCGGGTGTGGGTAGCCAAAGTAATATGCAACATAATTTGGTTTACAAGTGTAATCAGAGCAGGCGCTGCTCCGTTGTTGCAATCCTCTCGGGTTGCTATCACTCACTCATCACAGACATTATCTTTCATCATATTCTGCTGAGGTGTCTCAACCTGCCCTATCACAGTCTGCTTCACAAATGAAATCAGCCTTTATTACAAACGCACTTTCCAAAACCCTGTTCCATGCAGTTTTCCATCACTTTTATTTCCTTCCCATCCCACCATCCCTGGATAATATTACCTCGCCTTTATGAGAGTGGGAAGCACTGTAGGTCTTAGATAGGCAGAAATCGTGCTGGAGAGGCCACTTAATGACAGGGCGGAGGAGCAATGGCTTTTATTACCCTGACTCACAGGTGTGTGTGTGTGTGTGTGTGTGTGTGTGTGAGACTGCATAGGCTTTAATGTACTGTACATGTTTGTTGGATATTTCTCTGTGTGTATCTAGCGAAGGTGTTTATTCAAATTCAAGTAATTTCTGATCACCGCCAAAAAAAATAGACTCAAGTAATTCATAAAAAGTCATGTCGGGAGTCGTTTAAGTCATGTTTTAAGACATTTGTGTCAGAGAGTGTGGAAATTGTGTCTCTGAGTATGTGTGTAAGGACATGTATATGAAATCATATTTGTATATGTCCCTATATCCCTCAGTATGTGGGTCTTTGTGTGTGTGTATTATGGGGAAAGTAGACCCATTTGTACAACATACAGTCATGCATTTTGTTCCCCACAGCATTTGTGCAGGTCTGTGTGTGTGTACGTTTCTGAAAAACAGAAGACCTTTGATTTCACTTTCTGTTAAAAGGCAGAACAAAAGCCAAGTAACAGAAAATAACAGCACGGTAAAAACTGCTGCTCTGTGCCATTTGTCATATTAATCTGGAACAAATAGGTTCGCTGAATCCCCTCTTCTTCCAGCAAATCTATCCTTTTAACCCGTCGCCCTTTCTTCTCTTTCACTTTCTTTCTTTTCCCCCCTAAACCATTTGTCTTTCTTTCCGGCTACACTACCCTCCCAGGCATTCCACCCAGACTTTTCTGCCTACCCAAATAGTTTTTAAGAGAGAAAGTTTATGTGCAGTGCAGCCCTTCCCTCCTACTGGCTGAAGCACTCCCTGGATTGAGGGTGGCTGTCAGAATCCGCCGTGAAGATTTATGGTGCACATCCCACCCTGACCTTAAGTGTGGTAGGATAAAAGGGTGAGGAAGAGAGATGAATTGATGGAGAGATAGCGACAGAGAGCCAGAGGAATAAGTGGGCCTGGTAGAGGGCTGGTCAATTTGGCGTAGGAGTATCGGCGCCGTGTGCATTGTCAGGCTTCAGGTAATCACGGGGAGGCGTGTGATGGATGGAGTGTGGCAGTAGGCGAGATGGCACCATGTCCCCAGCTCCCCCCTCACCAGTATGTCTCCTTCCACTGCTTTGTTAAAGGTATGTGGCAACTTTCCCCACTGCTTGGTCTGTACTGACAGTTTACCTGTGGGAAAATGTTTTTCTTTTTTACTTTACTCGCTGGCTCTCAGGCTGCTGTTGTTTCACTATCATTCACTCTCTCTCTCTGTTACCCGACTCCTCTCTTTCCCTTGTGGTCTTCTCCCCCCCAACTGTGATATCTACTGCTGTATTGTAGCATATGAATATAAATAGCACTTACCAAGAGGCTCCAGGAGTGACTGACTTACTCCGTCTTCCCGGCTCATACAACAAACAAATCCAGCGTCGTGCCTGCATGAATTAAAGAATGTAGGCCTTACCATCATCAGCACTTATTTCCTAGCCTGCATTTCCAAACAAAACACTGTGAATTTACCTAAATCACCCGACAACAGGAACATTTCTTTAGAATTTAACAAGCGCATTGAGTTATTCTCCATTTGTTTTGGGGGTTTTATTTTTAAATGTTTTTGACGTTAAGTGATGCCATACAGGACAAGTTGAGACATAAAAAGACCAACATTATGAGAGACAAGGCATTGAGAATACACAAGTGAGACTATAATCATACTACTACTAATAATAATGATAATACTAATAATAACCTGAGAAGGGAAAAAGTGTTGACAATAACTACAAAATCCAATGAAGATGATCAAATTATCAGTTATTGTAATAATTATAATAACATACTTGAAGGAATTATAGTAATAATAACAATTTTAATAAACACAGAAAATAATAATTCTCCATTTATGAGCTTGTAGAATTAAGACTTATTTCAGAGCGGAGATTTGTGCAAACATGGTCCACATGTAAAGAAAACACTACTTAAAAATATGCCACCACCAACACTAAATGTCGACATGGCACTTTTCTCCAGCCAGTGGAGCTAAGTTGTTCTGACCTGCTTACTTTCCCTTTAAAATGATATTTACATGCAGGAAATTAATGAGTTATGAACAGGACCGTTTCAGAAGATCACAAAGCTATATCCCCATTTGGGAAGATGAGTTAAAAATCAGTTAGTTCATATGAATTTATAAAAGCTTTCATAGCCATCATTTAACCCCATGGCTCCACTGTTTTGTCCTGTCTAAAAAGTGTAATTATTTGAATACATCCTTGAGACTCTCAACATTCAAGGCCACAGCTCTCGTTTCTTACAAATCCTGCTTAAACCCTGGAACACACTGTACACACAGCGGAGACACCAGTGCCAGTGTTGGAAGTTATTGCACTCCTCTCTGGCCTTACTCCAAACTAATGGTTAGGACACTCGGATCAGAGGGATTCTGTCTGATTGGGATTAAAGTATTGTAGCAACAAGCTTAAGTGTTGCAGCAGTTTGCATTTTTATCGTACCAGACTTGAAAGTAGAAAGAGAAGGTGATGAAATAGAGAGGATGATCCTGTAAGGACAGACAACCGTTAAACTAATTGGCCGTTTATAATTCGGTTTTATATTATTCACGGCTGATATGAGAAATCACTCCATCGCAGTCAATTTAAATCGAAAAATACAGAATCCAATCCAAAATACCTGTCCAAATACATCCCCATCAGTGCTCAAACACTGCATACTGTATACATGCTGACAGACTGATCTGGTAATGTTTGCCATTCACCACTTCTCATATCAGCAAACAAAGTCCTGCACACAAACCTGGTTTTGGCACAAATCAATTTTAAATTAGAGCAGCATTAGATTTTCTTTGTTTTCTTCACTCTTTTTGTGACACCGTAAAACAATGACTCACTATTTTGTGTTGGATATGTAGCTCATATTCAAAATTTGGATAATGACTATTCCACACAGATTTAGGAGCTATATGGAAATTTAAATTGTATGTGATAATGTAATGAAGGGGCAGGACATGAGAAGCATCTTCCTCCTGTCCCTCCTCAAAGTTGAAAGATTTTATTGATTTATTTTTTTGTATTTTTAATAATTGTATGATGTATTTCATGTCATGCTATTATTGCACTTATAAAATAAAGATCAAATCAAAACCATGACACTCTAGAAACCAGTGGGTTATGTTTAGTCGGAAAGCAGATGAACAACAGTAGATAACATGTTTAACGATACGGGGGGGAGATATTGTAGCTCCCCAATTAATTTACACCAAACATGAAGCCGTTCTGCAGTAAGTGCATGTTTAATATCTTTCATTTTCGATTAGATTTTATGGCTTCAAATGTTGTCCTGCTGGGTTTCAAACAGTCTGTCTACTAATTTTTTCCTTCTGACCTGCTTTGCACATTTGTTTTCTCTGCTCCCTCCCCTGTTCTTGGTTTGTTCTGAAATACAGGAAACATGCAAAGTAATCAGGAGCGCTTCTGATAATTAGCTGCTGTCTGAAAAATCAGCACCTCCAGCATTTGTAATAATTAAGTATTTGCATAACCTGTGTTTGAATTGCTGGTGTAGCTTCCTGTTTGTAATGTACGAATGGGTAGGGACAACTATCACTGGTTTACTGGTGTTGTAATGATGGTCTTCTTTCTGTGACTTCTAAGCT
This sequence comes from Chelidonichthys spinosus, assembly GCA_029853015.1. Classification (NCBI taxonomy): domain Eukaryota; kingdom Metazoa; phylum Chordata; class Actinopteri; order Perciformes; family Triglidae; genus Chelidonichthys; species Chelidonichthys spinosus. Next base: position 8,872,633 of record CM056828.1, on the reverse strand, counting down.
GATTTTTGGATGTTTATTTGCATTGGAAATGATGGCATCGTGTGTCATGTCTTTGTGTTCGGTTCAGTTTTATGGGAATCTTAATTTTTCAGGACAAAGGTTTGGACAGGTTGTCCCAGATATTTAAAACAATGTTTATTTTGTTGATTCACAGACATTGTTGAAGAGTAATCTTCACTGGTAATCACAAAAAAAAAACCTTATGAAGGACACAAAAATGATTTGAATGTGAAAACTGATGGGTTTGAATCACATAACTTCCACTGAGCATTATGTGTGTAATGTGCTCTTGCATAAAATATAAAGATTGGAAGGTAAAGCCAAGCTTTTCTTCTTAAGCTACTGAAATGTCAGGAATGCTTACACCACGTAGTGTATTCAGAGGACAGACCTGGCTGCCAGAATATTCATTGATGCTCAAAATATGGCAAAGGGCAGGAATATAATGATTTACATAAGGCGTGATGGCGTTGTTCATTCCACTTAAGTAAGGCGCAATACAGGATGAATAGAACCCATTTTTTTGTTACCGTTATCTTGACTGTAAGTGACCTAGCATAGATCTTATATCTGAGTTTATGTAGTGACACATAGGGGTCCTAATCACCTGTTTCTGTGACCTCTCTGTGATCACCAGTAAAGATAAATGAGGGCAGATAAGTACTGTGTCACTTGATGTCTGGCACCAAAATTACATTTGATGCTGATGAGAGGAGATCCCACCAAACGACTCTTTGTTCGCTTGTAAAAAATGAGCGTGAGCACAATATTCGGTTGAAACCCAGGACATTACAGCCTACTGATGCACCTTGGACCACTGAACCACTAGGACGCCCCTAAATGTGTCATATCACACAGCATTTTCTCCACTCTGACCATTCTGTTGCTCTATATAAACCCTGACGCATGAACGTCAATCAGTCTCAGTAAAATGGCCATGCAGCCTAAAACCCTTTTGCATATTACCGTGTGTGTGTGTGTGTTCATGAGCGCATGTACGTGTGTGTGTGTGTGTGTGAGTGTGTGTGTGCGTGCATGCCTGCGTGTGGCTCATTATGGGCTTGTAGGGAGGTCATTTGGCTGTTGACTCCCAGTCCCTGCCGGGAGCGGCTGGGTAATTGCTACTCTAATTAGTCACTTTTGCCAGCCGGTAATTCATAGTCACCTTCTCCTCACATACACACATAGACATGAATACCGTATATCCTGTGTGATTGATATATATAATATATATATATATATATATATATATATATATATATATACAGACACACGTCCGCAGTTACTTCACTATCACTCTCTTTTAATTGTTTCTTCTATGTTTGTAATTATAGCCTTTCAGGCAGCCAATTTTGGATGCTTACAACAATTGACATGATAATGGCTTCCGTGTTGATGCAGAGCTGACGATGATTTATGGCAATTATGTGTTAGCAAACAGCACTTTTGTTAATGAATGTGGAGGCTAAGTAATTCTGAGGCAATTGTGACTGGCTGAGAGCCTCAGCTTTAATGATGCTGACATTCATTGAGCTGTTAAGACAACAATTTTAGGAAGTGAACAATAATGTCTGTGGACGCTACATGAGACAAAACACCTCAATATAAGGCACTTTACTTTATTTTTGCTGTGTTTTATCCTGTTTACAACACCTCATTCACACTGCAGTCACTGCTGACAGCCTTACTATGATGGCTAGTGCTAGTTAGCAAATTAGCTATTGCTATGTAACTGGTATGACGTGCGCGCGCGCACACACACACACACACACACACACACACACACACACACACGTAAAGCAGAGCAGAGGAAGGCAAGTGAAGTTAAAATCTTTACCAGTAGCCATACATTTCCCACAAATATGTAATTTTAAATTAAATTTAAATGTACATTTTTAAGAGACCAGGCTGCTCATTTCTAAGTATTTTAGCAGTGATTTGGTGGAGTATTTTTGTCAGCATGAGTTTTTTTTTTTTTTATTTACAAGTCAAATAAAGATATAACCTGTTATTAAGTGAGCTAATGAGGTGCTAATACATTTGAACAAAGCCAGTTGTTGGTTATCATTTCTTGTCTATATGCTTTGCTAAGCTAAGTGGCTGCTGACTGCCCTGACATTCAACTGGGAAATATAAGAGTGGTGTTGATCTTCTCATGTCATTTTGCGAGAAAGTGAGTGCGTAACAAAAAATAAAACTATTGTCTGAGGGAGCAGTTTAGAGTCTAACTAATGATCAATTATCACATTTGAACAAGTGTTAAAAGCGTAAAGCTTTTCGCCTTTGCATCGTTTTTCGGCAACACTGAATTATTACACTGATTAAAATTGGAAGTGTGCAGCTCAGGATGGCACGTCATTTTTAGAGTGCATCTTTTCATAAACCAAAGCATTGATCATCTCAGAGTGATTTGCATCTCCTTCAAGGCTAGAGCCTTTGGTCAAGGACACCGGCAAAAGTCTCTCGACCACCTATTATTAGTCAGGGCGCAATGAAAGTAGAACACCTTGAGAAAACTTAAGACACACAACTCCAACCAGGACAGCTAACCACTGAGCAACATATATATGCTTAAAAGTTGTTATGTACTTGTCGTCATCTGTGCATTTTTTTACTTCAGGTCTATTTCTTTCACACGAATGGCACCGATGCACACAATCGTGACACTAGAGTCATCGAATTGAAATAAATTGTGCGACACGTGTAGTTACATTGATGTCCCTCTACCTCTCACTTGTCATTATGTGATCATTTCCAGGTTCTTTTGCTAGCCTTCCATCCAATCCCCCCCCCAGACAGTCCAATTCCCCTTTCACTTTGCCTCTGGAGTAACTTTTTCATTCCTTCCCTGGCTCCTCCTCCTCCCCACCCCATCCTTAAAGTCACCTTGTTTCCAGTGCTCATCAATCTCTGTTGTGGATCCTTACTCCAGCAGGCCATACAGGCCCTCCTCCCCCTTTATCTCCCTCCACCTCTTTCACTTCCTCGTTCTTCCATCTTCCCCTCCCTCTCCTCGAGCCACACATGCTAAGAATAACTTTGTGCTTATGGGAACAATGTCTTTCTCTGGTCTTTCCTCCACAGTCTACTGCCATTGGGTACAATCTAAAATTTAATCAAAAAAAAGGTTCTCCTTAACCTGGATATAGATTAAAAATTCAAAACTGGTTCCCAAATGACCTTCATGATGTTCTTATTGGTATACACATAGCAACAGGACAACGTTGGGCCGTGTGCTCTCATGCTTTCCACCGTCTTGTGATATCAGTGAACACTAACAATCTACATCCTTGCTCGAGGCTCCACGGGGCTCTACTTTCTTCTCTGAGTCTTCTATTCTTTATTTCCCTCCACCGTCTCAATCCCCCCCCTTCCTTTCATCTCCACCCTCCCTCGCCATCCTCCCCCTTCCCCGCCACCTTCCGATCTCGGATCACCTCCTCTCCGCTCATTCTTCCACCTTTCCTATTTCGCTCCTGCGTCTCTTGTTTGAAGTGAGAAGGTTGGATTGGGTGACAGATCTCTTAAAGACTTTCAACTCCAAAGGACTTGAGGCAACGACTCCCACAGACAAGTTCTAATAGAGAGACGGGAGGAGAAGAAAAGAGACCAAATAAACTGCAGAGAGGAAAAAGAGAGTGAGATGGAGGGAGGCAGATAGCAATTTTGTTTTCTTCTCGCCATCGAGTGCCCCAAGAGATGATGGAGGGTCTTTGATGTGGGATGTTTCCGTTCTCTACCTCTCCCTCTCTCTATCGCTTTCTTTTCCTTTGTCCTCTGGTTGTTTCACGTCCTCCCTCTCCTTTGTTTGTGTGGTTATTTATTTCATTCGTTCCTTCCCGTCTGTCAATTTGCATCAGGCAGAGACACGGGAAAGTGGAGGGATGGGGGAATAGGAAAACTTTTTGCTTTGCTTTCATAAACAAGGCGAGCAGATCTGAACTTTAACTTCAGAGCTTTGAAGTTTGTGAAGTTGACACTTAATGGTGCCGGATTGATGTCTGTGCATTCATGTATGCATGCTCGTTTGTGGGTAGGTGCTGTTCCAAGTGGTGTGTCTTTGAGAAATCGCTGTCTTGCTCTTTTCTCTCGCTCAAAACGCACGCTTGTGTGTACACGTGTGCACGATGGCTTTGTACCGATTTGAGATGGGGGCACGGTGAACAGAGCTTTTATAATGGACACTGGTTCACCTACACACACACACACACACACACACACTGCTCTGTCCAGCTGGCATCTTCTCATGCATAGCAGTGCACCTGTTCTCTCAAACTCCAATCATGATTTTCTGACAAGATGCCAAACTTTTTCCCGCCACCTCCATCAACTGCATTTCCCTTCATTGTGGTCTAAAGGTTAACCTTGGAGTTAGTGGAGTTTGTTTAAATAATGGAGGAACATCTCAATGATGGTTTGAATTTAAATCCTGATTTCGTAAAATATATATATATATATTATTCACACAAGATCCGTATCATTTATGCACAAGATTGGTCTAATATCTTGCGCACAAGATAATACAAAGCCCCCGAAGTCCTGAAAGATTATGGAGTTTCTTTTATCAGCTGGGCCAAAGATAAAAATGTGCGAGCACAAGAAAATAACATGCACAACATATTATCTTGTTCACACATGATCCGAAGCTTGTTCACACAACCATTTTATGTCGTGCGAACAAGATAAATAAATTCCATGATTTTCAGGTCTCTGTAAAAAGGAGTCAGTAGGGCAAAACATGTCAAGATGTAAATTAGTTCTGCTGACTACATTAACAAGTTTAAAATTTAAGTCTGTGTATTACAGGCCAGGTCTCCTCAGGAGGGTTGCTTTTTCAGAAGGTTGTTAAAAGAGAGAAAAGTGCTTTTTGAATATTAAAGCATGTAAACATGTTGTAGTTGAAACCCAAATCATAAGTCCCTATTAAATTAATATCTCATTGCCACACTAACTGTGTCAAGGGCTTAAACTGTATGTCAAGGCAAAATATTTCCCAAATTCACACCAGATATGAGACACCAACAGCTTAACTGTAAGCATACTGGTGTGCAAGTCTTAAGCCCTTGATTATAAATGTTTCGACAGCATTTTGGGTGCAAACTCAGGAGGCTCATCTCGCTTCACAACATAGAGACCCATATACAGCGAGCTTGAATCCATCAAAAGGCAAAATCTTAAAAGATGATAGAATGGATGACATGCGTAGCAACATTTTTCAACGGGCTCAATACTCTAGTGTTAAGTTATTTCTGTGTGTGGTCGCCTCTCGTCACTGAAAACCCAGGAAAGCAGCAGACAGGAAACGGATGTTACGCAGGCCTTGATTTTTTTCAATCATATCTGGGGGGAATGTTGGCAAATGCAAGTAAAATACAGACGTTGCTCACCCCACACTAATCCCCCGCATGAAACACAGGCCGGGGGGTAATTTCAAAGTCACGTGAGGTCCCCATGTATTACTATTCCCATGCGAAAAGGGCTTTAGTCACAAGCTCTTTGAAAATCTTTACATGTTTGGCTACAATTCTCTCCCTCCTACTGCTCCCTGAGAGATCTCCAAGTGACAGCCCAGCCCAGCAGAGGCAGCCTCCTCTCAGGCAAGAACGCCATGCCATTTCCCCTTTGAAGCCCGCATGAGGAAGTCACCCACTAGGAACTCAGATCCCAAACGGGCCCGATTGCTCTTTGAAATACTGAACAGCAAAAAAAAAAAAACATGGAAGAAGCACTAGAGCTCGGGAGGGGACAGACTGTATGTGTAAATGTCAGAGGGATTAGTGTGTGTGTGTGTGAGAGATACTAAATTTAAAAAAAGAAGATCCAGATAATGCAACAGACTTGAGAACAGAATGTTTGTTTAAATCATTGAAAAAATGACATTTTTCATAAGAATGTGACATGATTCCAGTGTCTGCATGTGATGATTAAAAGACTGTACCATTTGACTGTACATTTAGACTTTATGAACCCTATATGGAGGTAAAATGCTGCCTCCTATTTCTTTCATGTGGCTACATCGTACGCGTTGCACTTTTACAAGATTAACCCATAGAAGTATTAGTAGTATTAGTATTAGTATTCGGGTCAAATTGACCTGTTTCAAGTTTTAAAAGAAGAAAAATTGTACAAACAAACATTTTTTCTAGATGAAACTCATTTAAAAAGTAATTTAGCACACATACTATACCCCACACATTTACATCCTTCATATGGTCTTCGGGTCAATTTGACCCGCAAACACAGACACACAGAAACATACCCACACACACACACACACACACACACACACACACACAGAAACACATTCAAATTAATATGTAATGAAAACATTGTCTCACTTCATTTTTTCCAAGACAAGTATGATTCATGGCACCCAAGTCTTGAGTATCATGGATTTGTTTAACATCAATTATGACTTATTTTCCAGAAAACGATCACACTTCCATTGCTAATTGCGTTCTAGTAGCGACTGATTGCAATTGTTAAACATATATGTCATCTCTATTGTTTGAAATTGAGATAAAGACAATATATTGTTTTGTTGTTACCCCAAATTGTTTTTAATTGTTTTTAATACCCCAAATATGTCCCGGGTTAATTTGACCCGAGGGATACCAGAGGGTCTCAAAAGTGAAGACCAGACGAGGGTTAAGAGCAAGAGTGCATTGCAACAGTCCCTCGACACCAAAACAACATGTACACAAAAAGCAATAGGGATTGCAGGAGCTCCCTTGTGGGCATTTTATGCATGTCCTGACATCCTAACGAGCCAATCAGTGTCAATTTCATCACCGTCAATCACATCCACAGCACCATCAGATCCAGGATCAGATTATCCCCACGTAGATTCTTAGCACCGACTCAGCACATCGACACGCTGCATATGTGTTCAGCAGCTGTGCGAAACGATCACCAAAAGGCCAGATGTTGTATCTAGCACCTCAATAGCAGGGAAAATGAACCGGATTGATTAGAGCTCCCATCTGCCGCGCTTGCACGGTGTTAATAAACCGGCTGGGGAGCGCTTTTCATTAGAGAGGGAGGTTACCCGAGGCTGAGTGCTCAAAGGTTACACCAGGCTATATCGGAGGGAAGAGGTGAAATATACGGCACTGCTGAGGTAAAGCAGATATAGATGGAAGGAGAGACAGATATACTCAGAGTCAAACAAACAGACCAGAGGGGCTTGTGCAATCAATTAAAATGCACAGCAAGGCAGGGAAGAGGCTAAAGCATGCTGAAGAGTGGCATGGCCGAGCTTTGTTTTCCCGGAGAATCTAAACGGGTAAGGGGCACAGGGGAGACTATCCTGCTTCACACCTTCACAAGCCAAGAATGAATGGAAAAGTACTGCTGTTGTATTACTGCAGCTGTTTACTGCTCCAAACTGAGACCGCATGTTGTACCATAGATTCCCATCGTTGGCATTGATTTAATAATGCCTCTTTGCATGATCTGGGTAACAGTAAAAGTTTAAATAATAGAAACCGCTATCATTGTTGGTCTGCTGAAGACATAAGAGAGCTAAGAATGAAGGGGGCATGCCCAGGGGGGAAATGGATGAGAAAATGATCATTGTCATTTGGCTGAAGACAGACATTGTGTTTTGCGGACATACAGTAGATGGTGCTGCATCAGATAATAATGCAGACACACCGCACACACATCATCACGCTCGTGTTAGTAGGCCAGTTACATCACCCTCCGTGAAGAATACGTGTCTGCTTCACATAGTGTATGTTTTAGAATAGCATCAGTAGATTGGCGCCAACATTGTGTGTTTTGACAAACTGTGAGGGAGCTTCCCATTACCTGAGGAGCACCAAGGTCAAAGCATTTTTTAATGAAGCAGGGTCCCCACAATGCATTCTTAATGAAAGGACGGGGGCTAAATGTTCTTGGTGTGTTGTCAACATTATACTATTTTCTTTTAGGTTGCTATTGATTTTTGAATAGGTTGAATAAGTCAACGAAATATACATAAGCGTCATCTACAAGCTGGAACATTAACATGTCATCCAGGAGAAACACTCGCTGGAAGTCTGGTTTTGTACATAGGAATTAGAGATAGGAAAAGTTAGTTAACGAATGTTAAATAAATGTAGGGGAGTTTAAAAATTGATACATACAGTTTATATTGACTGTCACCCAAAACTAACAGAAAGCGAAGTAAGTCTTGAGTTAGATCGAAGATTCTGAAAGTATTTCATCAATCTTCAATCTTTTGAAATTCAAACCTAGTAGTGAATCTTCTCAAGGTTGAGGTAGGATACAGTGTCCCTCAGCCACTGAGCGTGGTTGGGCAGGGCAGCGTCTCTCCATCTTAGTAATGCTGCACTTCTGGCCACACGAGAGGTGAAGGACAGAGTGTGATGTCTGGTGGTTCCACTAAAGAGCAATCAGAAGGCTGGGTTCGAGGTCAAAATCCAGCCAGAGAGTTAAGTTGAGGGTTATATTAACTCAAGTAAGTTAAATTATTAATTAGTATTCTGAATAGGCTGTTTCGTTGTGGAAACGCTGTGAACATCCACCTTAGTAATGCTACATGGAGGCACATGCAGGTTACAGTTTAATTAGCCAAAACTCTGAATAATGAAATGTTGTGGTACTTTAATATTTTTATATATATAGAGAATATCATATATTTCAGTGTGTGGCGTGATCCCTGTCTGTCATAGTTGTTTGAGCAAGCTCTTATGCCTTATTTTCTTTTTTCTTTTTTGATGCCATGACACCATGACCAAACAACTCAAATATTGGAGGTGTTGGTAGATCAATCTTGTGATGAATATGTATGGGCAAAGCTAGCTGGTTTTATTCTAAGTGTACATCACATTTAAATGATTATTTAGGATATGGATGACTTTCTGAGTTGAGAACCACATAATCCAATGACGACACGGTCACCCTCTCCCTCTCTGACAGATCTGTGACAAGGAGTGGCATTACTACGTCATCAACGTGGAGTTCCCGGTGGTGACGCTCTATGTGGATGGGGTGACCTACGACCCCTACCTGGTGACTGACGACTGGCCCATCCACCCCTCGCAGATCGACGTGCAGCTCACGGTCGGCGCCTGCTGGCAAGGTGAGTGGGCGAAACTCAGCGTCGATGGCGCCGAAGGAGAGGCGGTGACGATGAAACGATGACAAGCCTGCAACTGTAACAAAAGTTGGGATATAAAAGAGAAGGTTATTTTGGTCATCTGCTGATTGAATATGGTAAGTTCAAGAGTATGAATAATATTATTACTCAGGGACTCATTGAGTGTTGAACATGTTCTTTGGCCTTGAATGAGCAATTAAGAGGAGCACTTAGTGTGCCTTTGACAAACGATTGAACCCGTGTGAATGAAGGCGTACAATAAAACTCTCCCCTAAACTGATAGCTGCCACTAATTGCACAAGGGAAGAAAGAAAGGGCACTTTTTCACACAGTGGATCTTACCGTTGATTTGATCGGCCGAATAGACTGCGCAATGATGCTTAGCCTCAGATAAAGACTCAAGATTTCTTTTCTGTGCAGGGAGCAGGAGTGGGTCATCTTGTGTCGCTTTCTTCTCCAGTAGTGAAACCCTCCTCCACCTCCACCTCCCCTTCCTCCTCCTACCCTCCCCAGTTCTTTCACCGAATACCAGCTTTTAGGAGGATTAATAGTGCCTTGAATGGAAAAGAGAGACTATTCCTGCTTTTCTAGTCGTGGGCTAAGCCTCAGTTAGGAGATGTAGAGGTGATGCTGGAATCTGAACATTTGCCATTAGTTACAACAGATTTCCTTTTCAATGCACAGAGCTAAAAGTGTCCGACGTGTTGATTGCAATCACATTGCAAAGATGAGCTCATATTTTGTCTAAGTGGCTCCTGGAAGAAGAAATTCTATATTTGCAGAGATGCAGTATAGTTGCTTTATCTTTGCTTTACTGTGGCATTGCTGAACGGCATCGCAGTTAAGATGCAGATGATGATTTTAGATTGATAGCATGCGAGCGGATGGCAGATTAAATTAAAAGATTTGTCAGTTCACAAACACTATGGCTGCAGACAACAGCGATATTTTTTGTCATAGTTAATGAAATAGCATGATATCATTTCACGGTTGGTAACATTTAACTGGTCAGTCAGTATCGTGTGATGGAAAAGCATTATTTCCTGACCACAGTCAATGAGTGTAATTTAGAATCACCATATTTCAGATATTCATACGAAGAGAAATTTCTTCTCTGGTTTCAGCCTGTAAAATGAAACCTGCCATTAGGGGCGGTGAGCACACATGAATCAGTTTTTATTAGTAGGGCAGTGTTAGTGTCGAAAGATGATCTAGAATAAATACTTCCTCAGAAGCTATTTAAACCCTGATTAAAAAACAAATCTCAAACGATATGACATTTAAAGATATTGAATATCATTGCAAAGTTGGATTCTTGAGTTTAAAATGATTAGTGTAGTCTTACTTAACATATAGAAGCTGTTGGTTTAGAGGTATTGATAGTGACAATAGTCATATTTTCATTCAATTATCAAGCAAATGTTCAGCAAAATTCTGCAAAAAAAAGGAAACGTCAATTAGGCACGTTTCAAACAAGGAGGTGAGTTAAATGTTCACTACGGACTAAAATGACATGATATATGGTCTGTGGATTATCGTGAGTAACCAGGTCATCATTTTTGGAAAGAGACACATGTTTTTCAAACATGTATTTTTTTACAAGCCTCGTGCCATAATCCTGTTATATTCAAGAGAAGGTAGGTATCTCCAAAAATAGGCAACTCACACCAAAACAGTTTAGATTGCTGAATAAATCTACAGGTGAGAGAGGTGTGTTTTTAATCTGCACCTTTTAAAATGAGTAAGTAAAACAACAAAAGTGTGAGAAAAGCAGGTAACAAACATCATTAACATAACTTAAAAATAACAACGCAACACTTTGCAACACAAATAGACGCTCCAAGCTGTCTTATGAAACGCTGACATCATGTCAGTATTTAACACCCTTGGAATAACATTGTTAACACTACGTGCAGTAATTAAAAGGCGTGAGATACTGGGACTCTCTGCAGCACCAAAGCGGTGAATTCTCCAGCTGTAAAATGTGCTTTTATCCATTTTCATTCTCTCTTAATCTCTAATAGAAAGGTTGACACAGCCCGTCCTTCCTTCTTCACCTTTCAGGGTAAATGCTGGCTACGCAGTTTTCCGCACAGTCGGCCTATATTTATGCTTTGACCTGGCGGAGTGTGTTCATGGTCAGAAGTGTGAAACAGTCAGGCAGCAGAGAGCAACGCCCTCATCTCGGCTTATTCTTCTTTTACCCTCGACTTGTGTAATCACACGCCGCTGGATTCCCTCATCTCAGCAGGCGACCATGCACAATTGACTATTAGTCACATGCGCAAATCAAACCATATATATAGCTGTGTGTTTACATCATAATGGCTAAATGCAGGCACAAAGACGCCGAGACCAGGTACACTTATCTGTTGCTCTGACGCAAATACAGCTGCCGAAAAGGCAGATTGAAGATCTATTGAGCAAGAAGCGCTGCACAGAGTCAGCAAATAGAGCTGACGCCACGTAAAAAAGCAGCCTCTCCCGAAAGTGGAATGATCAGCGGTTTTATCACCCATATCATTCCCGCTCCGCAGCCTCTCGCTAATCCCCTTCCCTCTGCCTGGGACCCTTAATGGTTTCTCTGGCCACGGCCTAAATTGATAACATCTGTCAGGCAGGGCCCTAGCGGATAGGTGGACATCTAAAGAGAGGGTGTGTTGGGGGGGGATAGTACCTGAGTTGAGGGGGGGGGGAGCAAGTCAAGCATAAAGTAAGTAAATGCAAATGTGATCTTGTTGTTATGAGGAAGCCTCTGCTCCCCTGGTACCTGGCAGGGGATCAGCAAGCACTTACATGTTGGCTTTAAATATGCAAAGCAGCCATGGGTTGTTTTTACTGAACTGAAACCAAGAGCTGGATCACCAACATTCAAGTGAATTCACGGCCCCTTTAACTTGGGTCCTTGCTTGTAAACATGCAAAGACAGAATTAGGCTCCTCATTTCTAGCCGACCAATTAAAATTTTAATATTTGAGTGGTTGCAGGTGATGGAGGGATGGAAGGAAGGCAGAAATAAACTGTATACTTAGGATCACTAACTAATCTGTAACCTGTAACCATTGATATGCTTACTCTTGGTGCAGTTATGGCACTGCTGAAGGTAGCACCTTAACTTTACTTCTATCTTTCATCTGTCCAGTAAAAAAATGATTTGTCCGTCCCTCATCTGGGAAGGCAGACGGGTAGATGAACAGACAGTTGGTTCAAATGGTCTGGGTAGATTTTACAATCAGGACGCAATAGGACTCCGCTGGAGAGGCAATAAGAGAGCGCTATCCAACTGACTGTGTACAATCTACCTGCAGTTTAGCAATCACAGCAATGGCTCTGACTTGAATGTCTTTCACTTTCACACCAGGAAAATAACACATAAAGTGTTTCCAGTAGTGGTCAGATGTGTCTCCACCTGCACAGGCGGTACTTTTCAGATCCTGGACACATCCATTAGGGCAGCATGTGTCTGTATCATCCACAGGGACTTAAGGTTACCTGTGTCTAGCTTTGGATCATCTGATGAAGTGAAGCCAATGGGGTTTTGAAATGAGGATTCCCCTATTTCAGTTACTGTAGAAGATTACATAGTATTTCTTCAGTCACCAAATGGATTTCCTGGTTCAAACACTATATGTATCTGATCCAGCAACGGCATGCGTCTGGGAAGTCACTCAATGCACAATCAGCACCCAGGACCTGTTACATTTCTTTAAACGGGGGGTCATACTCAAATCATGTGGAAAGGTCAAGAAGCGTGTGGACAGGATGTAATGGGTGAACCATCGTCAGGTGGCTTTAGGGTTAGACGGTGAGTTAACATGGGAGCTACTTTCCAGTTCCACTATAATCTTCAATCCCAGTTCATTGGGACCACTTCCCAATCGTGAACTGGAACGTACAATAACTCAAAGTAGGCTACAGTAGCCAGGAGGATCTCTTCTTTAATGCAAAGATAACGGACACACATGCACAAACTCAGTGATTGAACATAAAGCAACTGGCAATCAGACTGTGGCTTTTAGATCTTTTTTTTTGTTCCTTCCTACATTCAAGTGTGTGTCTTTTCAATTTGAGAGCCTCATTTCCCATTCAGAATTTGTAGCACTTTCCCATTTGCACTGGGATTTGCTCTGCTTCTGCTCTAACTGTATAGGCGGGTCCACACCAGACCGACTGCCCGACTTGCGTCGGTAAATGAAGCCTGGCTACTTAACATGGCCGACTCGAACAACGACCTGGGCGGTTCACACCAACGGAACTACAGCCGACGCCATACGTTCCGCGCTTGCGCGAGATGTAATGTCTCCAAAACAACAGGCGGCGCTAATCTGTATTGTGGGCCAAAAAACACGAAAACCGGAAGTAGGCGGTCCTCTCTAGACCACCTTCTTCGATTCCACTGGTTATCTTGTATGTTTACTATCGTCACTTCCGGGCTTCACTGATTCGCTAGTCAAGCTGCTAGCCTCCACCAATCAGAATGGTAAAAGAGTGACCGACTCGCTTGCCGGATTACACATTTGAATCGGCGAGCGACCACACCAAGCAGACTCGTGTCACGGACGCCGACTCTCTCAAAGACGCCGATTTTCGGTCCGGTGTGGACTCGCCTTTAGTTTGTACTCAGATATAACGTTGCTTGCACAGATTTTTACTGTCTTATTTATGAGATCTTTTTTTACTATTTTTATAAGTGATGATTGCTATATCTTATGGTTATGGTGAGGTCTGCCTTCATTCTGTGGTACCAAACCTGTTTGTACATCACCTCAGACAAAGGCGTCAAGGTGTCAAGAAACAGTAAAGTAAAGTAAAGTAAAGCACCACATGTACACACCTTCCTAATGCTGCAAAACAAGTTGTGAAAAGAATATAAAACCATTGTTCCCTGCTTGACTACAAGAGTCAATCAGAAGTGCACCGAGAGGCTAGATCGATACATTGATAGAGAGACAGACTGATGGGTTGAGCTCTAGCTGACGTGCATACCAAAAAGCAGGCACAGAAAAAAAAAATGTGTATGATTGCTTTTGGAGTGTTATTTGATGCTGTTCTTTAACGTCAGTGCTTTGGGAGGATTACTGAGTTGGAGAAAAGTGAAGTTTTCGTACCAAGTCACCTTTTAGCTAATGAGTGTTTTGGAGACTTCTCTTCGTTGGTGTTGGCCTTTACGGAGCTCAGAAAACATACTCTAAATATGTAGAATTGTTGCTGTGAGCAACACTTGCACTCTTGCAGGAGCACCCTGCTGCTTAATCAGCGAATGGAGAAACTGAGCATGCTTCGTAAGGCCAATTATGGCCATCATTTGGTCATCATGGCTCATAATTAGAGAGTGGATAAGGGCACGCTTAGTTTGATTATCTTGTAGCGTGAAAGGGACTTGTATAAGCCAAACATGACACTGTGGTGATACTGTGGATAAACCCTAACCCACTTATTAATATCTACATGAGGATTGTGTGACCCATGTTATGTTTTTAAAGAATGTAGCGGAGCACTTATTTCTGCTCGGTCTTCTGATTCATTATTGTACAGTCGGTTTTTGTTGCACATGACACTGGTATGAAATCACCAGGGTATAGACCAATAGACCTGAAACAATTTGCATTCCCAAAAGGCATTTTCGGAACTGTTTTACGAACGTTGTTTGTATGTTTGTGTGTAGGTGGCGAGGTGACCAAGCCACGGTTCACTCAATACTTCCGGGGCAGCCTATCTGGACTGACTATCCGACCCGGGAAGATCGAGAGTCAGAAAGTCATTTCCTGTCTGCAGGCCTGCAAAGAGGGACTGGACATCAACTCCCTCGAGAGCCTGGATAAAAGTATAAAGGTATTGTTCATGCTTTTTTTTTCAGAATTTTGCATACATCATGTGCACACGCACACAATGAACACACATTGTGATTCCAGATGACACAAAAAAACATCACCACAGCTAAATCACCAGTTGGCTTGTTTGCCACCCCTCAGACACCCCCCACACCCCCACAACACTTTCACCAGCTCAGCTAATCCATCTCCCTGCACTGTGGAAGATAGAGGGCAGACAAGATGGATAGGGGTTTGTGTAGACTCGAGGCCTGGCCCCCTCTACCCACCCATCGTCAGCCCCTTTGAGTATTTTTTTCTCTTTCTCGATTCACTCTTCTTCTCTTCCCTCACTCCTGCTGCTCTTTCCATCGAGCTCCCTGTGCTGTGATCCACAAAGAGATCGGCGCCAGCCTTTTTGAGAAGACAAGGTGGGATGAGGAGAGGGCCTCTCTGGGGCCAGTGTACTTTATCTTTTTGAGAGCGATTTCATTTTCTTCTTAGCTGAACACTCGTCTGGCTCAGCATAAGTCCGCAGGAGGCTTAAGGACAGCATTTAGCCAAGCAGGTGCAGGGCTGGCACAGCACAATCACAGGAAAATAACAGGGACAGAAGGAAAGAACCGGGGGTTGGAGGTGGGGGGGTGGATCGACATCAAGTACAGTGACAGAGGACAGAAGATGAGAATAGACAGCATGACAGGGGAAGGTGTGAAGGAGAAAATGACAGGGGAGAGAGTGCATGGAGAGCCTCATGGAGTGCCGAAGAACTGTCACCCTGCTGCTTGAGAGCCAGTTTTAGGAAATGGGAGACAGAGCCCTCCACAGTGCGGATCACTCAGGAGACCACTAAACCCTCTTTAAATGAAACAAGGGCCCCAAATCCCTACCGTCAATCCGTGCAGGGGAACACACTCCACTGTCAAACTTTACTTACTTTCCTTTAGTTTTTTCTCAGCTCTTGACTTAAAGGGCCTTCCACGTGTTTTCTACATGTTTTACACCATTTATACATTCATGCATGCTTTGAACCTTTAAACCAACCAGCTAAGATAAGTAAAATGTTTACCTCTCTTGGTGTCTTTGTGATTGATGACACATTAGAACTGCAGGTTAATCTTCTCCTGTCCAAGAGTCAGTTATGACAGGCGAGTCAGACAAAGCATCTTAATTGGAACTGATTGAATGCAGCCTAAAGGCTCAGGTCTTCTGATGTGTGTTTTCCCTCTCCACAGTTCCACTTTAACCCGGCCCAGTCTATCTTGGTGATGGAGGGAGAGGACTTGGAAAACATGAACGCCGCCGTGAGGAAAGTATCCTACATCAACTCCCGTCAGTTTCCCACATCAGGCATCAGACGTCTGCACATCTCCACCGCCGTCCAGTACGTACTACACCTGTCTTCTTTTGTTCTCCCTCCTTCCTCTTGTTGCTATTTAAAACTCTAACTTTCTATCTACACTTGTTTCCTGTTAGTCCTCCCACATTGTCTCGGGTTCTCGGCATTTCCTCTCCCAGATATGACGAATGCTAAACCACCTCGACACTTCTGTTAAGTGTTAAGAAAACACAGTAGATATCACAGTCTGACTGATGCATAATTCCCTTTTCCATGACTTGATCCCAACCTCTCTCTCTCTCTCTCTCTCTCTCTCTCTCTCTCTCTCTCTCTCTCTCTCTCTCTCTCTCTCTCTCGCTTGCTGTATCTCTTTTCCTCTGCTGTCACATTTCTTTTCCCTTTAATACACCATTTTCTGTTCGCTGTCGCCACCGGGGCCAGTTTTTACATTTTCATGTCGTGTATTAATAATTACGCCTGGATTTTGCCAGAGGAATGAGTGAAAGAGAGATAGAAAAAGGGAGGGGAAAACAGTGTGGAAGAGAGAGGGAGAGAGGGGGGGGGCTGGTGGGTAAAACAGCCTCCCTCGGTGGGTAACAATTAAAATTCATGATTGTTTTAAATATATGTAGACCCCTGCAGCGCAGCCCTGGGAGTTCACTCTCCGCCCTCCTGTTGGGTTCGATGCACGGCCACGGGACAAGAACTAGCACAGCAGTGTGTGTGTGTGTGTGTGTGTGTGTGTGTGTGTGTGTGTGTGTCTGAAGCAGAGTCATCTCAGCTAGAGGCACGCCGATTATCAAGGAATGCATTATGCTAATGATGGCTAAGCTTGCGTCATTTCTAAATGTTGTTTAAATGAAGTTTTTCTTGCAGACTGCTGACTGGTCTGCTCGTGGCCATAGCTGTGTTTTGTGTGTGTGTGTGTGTGTGTGTGTGTGTGTGTGTGTGTGTGTTTCTACAATGGGTGGAAACAGCACGAAACATGACTTGCGGATACGTGTGGCAAATCTTTGAGAGGGTATCCATTCAAAAACATGTGTAGAGACTCATTGATGAGGTGAATCTTAGCTTCCAGTTTATTTTATACTCGCATCCAGAGGAGACACCAGTGGAAAAAGAAATTCTCCTCAACTAAGTTAGTTATGCTGAGAGCCTGAAACATGGCCTCCTGCCATAACACGGAATAAAACTCCGTAAACCTCGCTGCTACCGACGGTACCGCTCCTCACAAATGCCCAGTGATTAAATATTTCCTGCCCATGCAATTAAACTTGTTTCTTGTTGACACCCAGTAAAAGCAACTGTTGCAGGCATCAAGATAATAATTAAGCAAACAGCATTAATATTAACAACAACCCCTGAGGAGCCCTGTTTTTTTTTTGCTTTGTTTTTTTTTTTTTTGGGGACAAACTTATTCCATTTCATTTTAATATCCTTCCAGAATTGATAAACACCCACAAATACTTTTTCTTTCACTAGTTCCTGTTAGAATCCTCTTTTTCCTAGTTAGTCTACCAGGGTGCTGACTGCTCTGTTATGAAAATCAGATTCTACAATTCGCATTTTTGATTCAACATAGGGGTTACGCCAGATGCTCTACCTGCTGCAACCCCCCTGTTCACAGCGGGGTATATGGTATATACTGTATGCTAACCACTGCACTACTAATACATGGTGTGAACTGTATGCTCCATATGAAAATATGGTTATAGAATGTAAAAAGACACTACTTTTTGCTCAACATACTGCCCACCATAGAGTAAACTACTGAGATATACTATATAGGAGAAAGTAAATGAGTGAATGAGGGAGTTATTTCAAGGCAGCATGTAATAAGCATCTTAGATCTTCCTCACTATTCATGAACTTCTCCAACAAAATAACTAAAAGCCTAATGACATATTTCAATGTCATGTAAATTATATATAAGAATACAGCGGCCAATACAGCAAATTGACATTTGTCAGATGTCTTGACATGTCTCTGTAGGACGTTGTAATTAATATCATTCATTATGTCTGCATAATGTGAACTAGATCCAGGTTTCAGCTACTGTGCATGCTGCCACTAATAGGGTTATTAAATGGAACTCAGCCATCGTTAATAACCTGTGTTTGTTCTGCATTTCAAGTAAAAATACCTGACAAATACCTGTTGCTTTCCTTGGCTGTAAATGTTTATCTCGGCTCAGATGTTGATAATGAATGATGAATGATGCTTTTGAAGAAAATGCAATTGCTGCGTATTAGCAGTGAAGAGGAAATAGCTGCATGATTAGAAAATGATTTGATATTGTGAGAAGCATTCACACGTAGTTGTATACATGGCATTTCTGGCCCGTTGTGCTCCAGCACCTGATAAAAGAGATTAATCAGAATTCAGAAGTCAAATGTGTGATTAACAGGGTAAACTCATTAGAGGTGCAACAGTACAACACACAGCTTTTGTAGGATCCATCCATCATCGACCGCGTATCCTGTATACAGGGTATTCTATCACAGGGAGACATGTAGAGACAGACAGGTAACCAGTCTATCACAGGGCCGACATGTAGAGACAGACAGGTAACCAGTCTATCACAGGGCTGACATGTAGAGACAGACAGGTAACCAGTCTATCACAGGGCTGACATGTAGAGACAGACAGGTAACCAGTCTATCACAGGAAGACATGTAGAGACAGACAGGTCCCATCCTGCATGTCTTTGGACTGTGGGAGGAAGCCGGAGAACCCGGAGAGAACCCACGCTTACACGGAAAGAGCATACAACCTCCACACAGAAGGAACCTGAACCCAACCCGGGAATCAAACCCGGGACCCCCTCACTTTGAGGCAACAGTGCGACCCACTACACCACCATGCAGCCCGCTTTTTTAAGGATGACCATAATAAATAACAATACAGTGAGACCTATGAGTTGCACTACTGTTGAGTACATAACAGACTTTACTTGGGACCTCTTTGCTTATGACTGGTCTTCCTGTCGCCGTGGCTTTGTGTGAGTGTGTGTTAGCACCGGAGAGTGTGTCTGTGTGAGTGTGTGTTAGCACCGGAGAGTGTGTCTGTGTGAGTGTGTGTTAGCACCGGAGACCATGTTACCGGAGTGCAACTTCTTTGTGTGCAGAGTGTCATTGATAACATGGGGCATTTAAAGATCCAATTTGTTGTTTAATTACTTCATCCAGAACACACACCATCAGAAAAGATTCTCTTCAGCTGAGTTAGTTTCATGGGGAGCCAGGAACATGGCCTCCCGCCATAACACGTCAGCAAGTGTTGGACACCCGTCGCCTCGCCCCCGCCTGCCACGCACAGCATCGCTCCTCGCAAATAAACAGAGGTGTTAATGGTAATTGTTATGTTAATTCCTCCAAATGTGATTACATTTGGTTCGTGTGGACGACTAATAACTGCAATTACTGCAGGCATGGAGAAAATAAAAGTAACCGGCGTTAATCTTTGCAACAGCCCTTTTAGCCTCCCCTGTCATATTTCTTTATAATTAAGTTGGTCTGGTTCCATTTTTTTTTTTTTTTTTTTTTCAGCTCGGCAGGCAAACGCAGCATCCGTCTCTCTGCATCACTGAGTTTGTATCTCCCACTGCTCACAACAATGGCTTAGTGCCTGAGCAGCTAACAGACACACACCACCGGCTGTGGCCACAGGAATGATAAGGAGAGATTGCACGATGGCCCGAAACCTGCTTTTGTCTCAAACTGTGGTGTCAGACAACTGACGGATTAGGAGACAAAAGTTTCCATCCAGCTGTCAGCCAAAGTTTTGAAAATGATTATTTTTTTATACTGCAAAAAATTGGGAATTTTTCTGGGCAAAGCTGACCCTCCCTCTTAATCTAACTGCCTGCTGGTTGGCCGGGACATTCTCCAAGCCAGGTGGAGGGGCGTGACCCCTTAGGTCAAACAGTACAGAATTATAATGAGTAATCAATCAATTGGCCAGCATACAAACCTGACCCAAAGTACACATGGAAATGATTGATCCAACAGGTGTTTGACAACTCCTTTTTCGTTAGGTGTAAGCAGCACGAACCACGCTGTCACAATATAAATGCATAGTTAGACTCTGTCTCGAATCCCTATAGCTCAAGGTATTAACCGTCCACCATGTCTGAATTTAAAGGACTAATTCAAAGCCACCCTCTGCACCCCTGTTTGCATGTCCATGTGGATGGTCCCCCATGTTAAGTCATTTAATTTTGTATGTGTTGCTTCTAGCTGTCCACCGCCTACATCACTACTACTTACAATAAAAATGCCCCTGGTTTGCACAACCCCAAAGGAAATATTGTAAAGAGACAGTGCGTATAATAACTCAAGCTAAGCAAATATTTCACAATAACGCAGCCAGTAACTAAAGCCATATTTCTAAATGTTTTGCTTTGACATCCAGCCAAACCTACTTCCTTTTCTACTGCTTTTCTATTCAGTTTTTCTAATTCTATTCATAGAAATCCTTATAAAACTATCCAGCTCGAGATGAGAAACCATATGGGAATTCATCATATGGATTTATGCATTGCAGCAAGGTTTACATCAGAATGTAGGGGAGACAATACCAGACACATTAAAGCTGAAATCTTGTAGCCCAGGTTTTCAGTGCAGGGAATGAGCTTGTCATGATTTCTTGCTACAGAAGCTACAGAAGGGAGAGAAAGCATTGATGTCCTTCCCACTGACAGATGTTTGTGTGCTTGAAAGGCCTTCAGTGAAATGTAAAAGCAAAAATTGGGTTGTTTGTTCAGCTTTCACGGCTCATGCCATCACCACCCTCAGCACCCACCCACTCTCTCTGTCTTTTTCTCATTTAAGTGTTTCTTGTTTTTCATTTGATTGATGTGTAATCTGCCGTCTTTACGCCGCGCGTATGCTTGTGTATCAAACTGCATCAGAACGGCTGCGAGTCGACAGATGCCCTCGCTCATTTGTGTTAGTATGGCCGTTCTGCATGTGTCTGCCCTCCCCCCTGTGTGGCTCTGTTGTGTGTTCACAGCTCGCAAGCTGGAGTCCTGGAAAGCTCGATACACGTCCGTCTGCATAAGGTTGGCAGTGGATACTGTTCATTTAAACACAGACTAGCACACGCTGTCAGGCGAGCAGGGAGGCAGGAATGTACGTCTGAGAACACATCAGGCACGCTGCTGCAGGTCGGCGTCTGCTGCCCGAGCATCGACGGAGCGCTGTGGTCTGGATTTACCAGCTTTTAGTGCAGCTGGTATCCTGCTGGTATCGATAAGCTTTTTATAGCTGCTGTGATGCTGCACAGTTTTACACTCTGACGCTCAATGGATGAACGTGTTACTTAGGGTCACCCTTTGGTGCTGCGTAGCAACTGGATGGTCCTCATATAAGACCTTCTCTTCACTGAACAAGATTCAACCGTGTTGATTTAAATCAGCATTTGGCAACACTGTCATTCACTCACAGAGGGCAACGTATACGTGGGCGGCCCACTGTGCGCGAGAGACTAAAGCCAATGTCACGGTACTGTGAAATAAAACCCAAAAACTGTGGTTGTAAGCCGCGATTCTTGACGATCACACTGCAACACATAAACCCCCTTTTAGGGTTCTACATGAAACTCTGGGAACATAAAAAAGGATGTCCTTAGAACCACCTGGTGGGGTTCTAGATGAAAATATTGGAATATAAAAGGTTTCTTGTGGGTAGGTTCTAGTGAGTACCTTTTAGAAGGGCTAAGGTTCCAGATAAAACCTTACACAATAGAAGGGTTATCTATGGAACATCTCATGACCCTTTGCAAGAGTTCTGTTGTAGCTATTTGGAGTTATCCTGAAACATCTTCATTCAGTGAAAAACAAAGACCAGACCACTGCCATGCTTGCCAGCTCTCACTCTTCTGCCTTTCCTCGCCTCTCCAGGTGTTTTGGTGAAGACACTTGCATCACGATCCCAGACATTGATGCAGTGGTGATGGTTCTGCAGCCCAGTGAGCCCAGGATAACCATCACCGGAGTGGAGAGGCTGAATCGGCCGGCGTCCGACTTCAGGGCACCGGGAGGCACAGCTCTGTTCCAGGACCTCCACATCGTCAGCACGGTCACCAGGGCGGACGCCGCCGCACATCACACAGGTATGGACTATCACACACCTCTGTGCTGACTAAGACATTCATCTAAAGTTGAAGGTGCTTTCATACTCAAAGCATGTTAAAATAAAATCGATACCAACTTTTCCAGCACTAGTTCATGTGCTGGTGAGAACAAGTCACGTTGCAATTCTTCAACTGGAAAAGCAGTAAGTAGGAAGCCAGTGAGGGATCACTTCCTTAGTGCATGTATACTTTTGCAGGCTAACTTTCCATGACAGGCTCATACTTCAAAAGGGAGGCTTTAAGTCTGAATGTACCACACAAAGTGGGAGATAGGTACCTCCCTGCAGGTGGAAATCTGTCTTGGCTAAATATTTCAGCAGAATTTCATATTGATAATGTGCTCACTCATTCATGAAGTCCCGTAGCCATGCAGAGCCACCTGTCCCGCCATCAAAACAAAACCTTCAGAGAAAGCTGAATGTTGCATAATGCCTCATGAGACTGTGAATCAGCAGCAGCAAGCATTCCTTTCATCTGGAACGCCTGTGCGGACATCAAACTCAAGAAAACAAAAGTTTTGCTTTTGCTCACGTGCGGCTAGCACTGCCAAACTCTCTCGCTTGAGTGGAAGTGTGTGCCATTCACAAGCATGGAAGTAGTGAGATCCCAACTCCAGTTATCAGTACAATATAACAGTATCTCACTTAAAGTCATTGTAATAATGAAGTTAAGAGTGTCATCGTCTTCTGGAATGGAATATTTGGGCTGGTAAAAGAGGGGCTTGATTCAAGTCCTCCAGATTTGCCTGGATCGCTCAAAAACTGGACGTTGCTCAGAAAATCCGACAGCACGTATAATCTGAAGCTGTAGTGTCGCACCTTCCTCACATGGTTTATGATGTCATTTTGAATGTAAACAAAGGCTCTGCCACCTGAGATCTAAATACACTCTCCTATCTACCTACGACCCATCTTCAGCTCGTCTTTATGTGATGGCCAAAGTCACCGAGATGCCCCAAATCAATATCCGTTTACTCTGCCCAAGTGGCCAACTGAAAACGCTATTATGAAAGATACTCTTTTAAAAATGTTGATAGGACACTTCCAAGTGCATTATTGGTCAAGTGAATAGGCGCTAATACAGTATATATATATATATATATGTATATATATATATATATATATATATATATATATATATATTAGGGCTGTCAAAGTTAACGCGTTAATAACGCGTTAACGCAACATCCTCTTAACGCCGTTAATTTTTTAAACGCGCGATTAACGCTCGGTATTTAAAAAAAAAAAAAAAAAAAAAAAACCTGCATTGTATGATTTATGGCCATCGGTGGCACCTGTAGTCTTGTTGCAGAGGGAAGGTGCGTGTCCACAGGCAGCTGTGTTTCCCCGCGTCCCGTTCATTGTCTATGTGAAAAGCCGTGCAATGCATTCTGGTAGCGTTGCGGCAAATGTCGAGAGACGGCCGCTCCTCATTTGCCGACATATAAGTCGAATCTACTTTATGCTAATCAGAGGCGCCGGGCTCGACTCGCCGCCTCGGGAACGCTCGCGAACGCTCGCAAAAATGTGTTGTTTGAAGGAGAGCGCCTGTCAATCATCCTCTAGTGGCAGCCCACCAAGCGTGCAATACTGGGAAGCGGCGCGTCCACACGCGTTTAAAATCGCCCCTGTGGACACGTACCTTGAAGGTGCGTGTCCACAGGGGCGATTTGTGAACGGAAAATTCACCTTCAAAAGACTGCCGGATGGTTCAGTCGATAAGTATGAGGGGCCGTCTGGGACATAATTCAGAATTACCTCTCACACACACATGTGAAATGCTCTCATATACTCTACTGAAACACTCTCACATAAACAACTGAAAAAGTATTTGCTCACACACACTACTGAAACGCTCTCACACACACTACTGAAACGCTCTCATACACACTACTGAAACGCTCTCACACACACTTCTAAAATGCTCTCATACATACAAGTAAAACGCTCTCACACACACTACTAAAACGCTCTCATACATACAAGTAAAACGCTCTCACACACACTACTAAAATGCTCTCATACATACAAGTAAAACACTCTCACACACACTACTAAAACACTCTCACACACACTACTAAAACGCTCTCACACACACTACTAAAACGCTCTCATACATACATGTAAAACGCTCTCACACACACTACTAAGACGCTCTCACACACACTACTAAGACGCTCTCATACATATATGTAAAACGCTCTCACACACACTACTAAGACGCTCTCACACACACTACTAAGACGCTCTCATACATACATGTAAAACGCTCTCACACACACTACTAAGACGCTCTCACACACACTACTAAGATGCTCTCATACATATATGTAAAACGCTCTCACACACACTACTAAGATGCTCTCATACATACATGTAAAACGCTCTCACACACACTACTAAGACGCTCTCACACACACTACTAAGACGCTCTCACACACACTATTAAAACGCTCTCATACACACTGTATGTATGAGAGCGTTTTAGTAGTGTGTGTGAAAGCGTTTTACATGTATGTATGAGAGCGTCTTAGTAGTGTGTGTGAGAGCGTTTTACATGTATGTATGAGAGCGTCTTAGTAGTGTGTGTGAGAGCGTCTTAGTAGTGTGTGTGAAAGCGTTTTACATGTATGAGAGCGTCTTAGTAGTGTGTGTGAGAGCGTTTTACATGTATGTATGAGAGCATTTTAGAAGTGTGTGTGAGAGTGTTTTAGTAGTGTGTATGAGAGCGTTTCAGTAGTGTGTGTGAGAGCGTTTCAGTAGTGTGTGTGAGAGCGTTTCAGTAGTGTGTGTGAGCAAATAATTTTTCAGTTGTTTATGTGAGAGTGTTTCAGTAGTGGATATGAGAGCATTTCACATGTGTGTGTGAGAGGTAATTCTGAATTATGTCCCAGACGGCCCCTCATAGATAAGACCAAAGTCATCTGCGCGTACTGTGGGTATGAAATGAACTACCATAGAAGTACGTCCAGTCTGAGATATCACTTGCAAGCCACTTATATCCTAACTGTACTTCTCTCCTGTTACACTATCTCCTGTGACATGTTCACTTTAATTGTTTGTGATATATTCTTATAACCCTGTTTTGATCCCATGTTTTGGTAAGGGGATATTTGAAGTGTTAAATAAACATTTTCATAATCAAGTATATTTGCCCTTATGTTGTTAAAAGTATTAAGAATATGAAAAAATACATTGAGAGTACATTAGCAAAAAATGCGATTAATTTGCGATTAATCGCGAGTTAACTATGGACAAAATGCGATTAATCGCGATTAAAAAATCAATCTTTTGACAGCCCTAATATATATATATATATATATATATATATATATATATATATATATATATATATATATATATACATACATACAGCTACAGTATAGTGTCCCTACTCACCCCAGGAGTAATCTACAGTGTAAGCAGTGCCTTCTGTTCTATGCCAATATGTTGAGTCAATTTCCTGCTACAGAGCTCTCCTATCTCTCCGTATGCGACTGCAGACCTCCCTCCTGCTGAGTAAGACCTGCACCTATCCACAAGACTGATTCCCAGCACAGGGGCACTGCCTTGACCGGCCCCCAAATGAGTATGACATTTAAATCCCGGGGGGCTCGAGTCTCGTCCGACGATCTGGCCACCGACGTAAGAACCGCCAGGCCGGGGGCCCAGGGCCACCGCCGACTCGCAGCCAATTAAGAGCAGATAAGCAGAGCGGGAGGGAGGTTTTTAGCCCGCCATTGTGTGTAATGCGGCGAAGGAAGAAGAGCAGAAAGTGGCATCACTTTCAGGAGTCGGTGGAGCTCTTTCTGTCGGTGAAATAGAGACTGCAGCTGGAGGGAAGAGATTAGCCGGAAGCCAGAGAAAGACACAGAAATGGAAAGAAAAAGAGATTGGGAGAGGGAGTGTGTGGGAGAGGGAGGGACGGCGAAGTTCCATAATGAGTAGATTTTGCGTTCTCTCTGGGGTTAAAGGATTCCAGATAAATCACATATTTCTTTTGCAGGGCATGCAGTAAGTTTCTTTTGGACCCTGTTAATCAGCCCCCCGCCCTCTTCTATCTATTCTCTTCTTCTTCTTCGTCTCTCTCTCTCTCTCTCTCTCTCTGCCATTCATTTGTCTTCTTATAGAGCCTGCTCAGCACTGCCTCGTTCCTCATCCATCTCATACCACGGTATCTTTCCAAGGCTTAGTCTGATGCCTTTACTCAAAGTCAAGGTCATCAATTCTCTCTTTAAACTCCTCTTTAATGCTCATCATGTTTTGACCCATTTGTTGTAATTGGCATTTTCTGTTCCTTCTCCCTTCTTCTGCTTTGCTTTTGTGGAGTTTTTTCTTCTTCAGCTTTCATTTCAGTGACTCTCCCAGTTTCTCTTCATCTCTTTTCCTTTCTTAGTAATTCTTTCTAGGGAGTCCAGCTTGATTTTCGGTCATCCCACCACACTGTAGATCTAAGATCAGGCTGAAAACCTGGGACAGTCCTGCACTCAGGCTATACTATTACTGCGTACTATTTGTGTTACTTTTTGGCCTTACCAATACCATTGCCTACCTGGTGTTTTTGGCTAACGTGTTAGCAAACATTTACTCCCTTATACTCG
Organism: Chelidonichthys spinosus; assembly: GCA_029853015.1. Lineage (NCBI taxonomy): Eukaryota > Metazoa > Chordata > Actinopteri > Perciformes > Triglidae > Chelidonichthys > Chelidonichthys spinosus. The sequence continues at coordinate 8,845,643 of CM056828.1, read as the reverse complement.
AAGCAGATACACAGCATAACATTATCAGCAACTTTAACCTGCAACAAACCAAAAAGCACCAATGCCTGTTTACACAACAATAACATTGAGGTATCTTCTGGACACAACTTCCTTATTATGTATTCTGCTCCCTCCCTCCCCCTTTTCTCCACCACATTACCCCCTCGAGACCCTCATCCACACACACACACACACACACACACCATGTATTTGTCTTTTTCCATTGGGAAGCTGTTAAATGAGCATAGCCGGTTCCTTCCCCGGGGAATGACGGTGAGGGAGAAGGCTGGGTAGCAGTAGAGAGGTGGAGACTAGTGCTTAGCAGACTGTCGAAGAGCCCCAGAAGCCACCCAGCGCTGCTGTGATGGGAGCTGTCTGAGGGGACTTGTTACCACGGCAGTTCACAGCTCTGTCTGTCTGTTGATGAATAGTCAGCAGGTGTGTTGTGTCCTGTACCGTATTGTGGTTCTTCTGGGGTTTTTTCCACCAGAAATGTTTTGGCATGACAACAGCAATTAGCCTGCCATGTGACACTTCTAGTAGTCTACATAGAGTATAATTGATTTACTGTATTAAGCAGTATTTTTTACGCTACCATCTTGGTCAGGACTGCCTTGTAAATGTAAATTACTCTGGTTTAATACAAATAAATGCCAGGGGATCTCATGTTATCAGAAATTTATGCAATTTGCATTTTAATTTTTACTCCACATATTATGGACATGAAAGATTAGCACAGGATCAAGATCATAAACGACCGCCTCAACCATTACAATTTACTAGAGGTCTCCGGGTAATTCTAGTCCCGTGTGAATGGGGCTTTAGCTTGGTTCATTTAGTGAGCAACTGCACTGAGGTGTATAAAAATGGGCTTCCAAGAAACTTGCACTTCATTAAGAGTGAGAACATATCCTAAAGCAAAAATCCAGTTCCTCATGTTTCAAAAGACTAACAACATTAAGTCAAGGAAAACTGATGCTGATATTCTCTGGTGTGTGTGTGTGTGTGTGTGTGTGTTTGTGTGTGTGTGTGTGTGTGTGTGTGTAGCACGTCGACCCGGGGTGCTGGAGGAGATTATTCATAACTTGGACTACTGTGATGTCCTGGTGTTGGGGGAGGAGCTGAGGCCGGAGCAGGAGTCCCTCCAACTGCAGCGCAGCGCTCTGCTGGGAAAACACCTTGATGCCACTAACTCCACCTCTGGCATGTCCATATATGGTAGGTTACCATGGTAGCCATACTAAAGCTGCATGCGGTGGGTTCTCATCCCAGCGGTTGGGATGATAACCCTTGGTAACTTTCCCTTTGACACCTCCGTATATTCCCTTCAGCCGTGTTCACCAATGTCTAGTTACCGACTACAACGTCCCCCTGCTGCCTCTCTTCTCCACAGGTGTGGACTCCATGTCCAACTATGAACAGGTGATCCGACAGGTGCGTTACGATAACTGGCAGCCTGGACAACTAACGGAAAGAAGGTTCCGTCTCACCTGCTCGGAGCTCAATGGACGCTACACCAGCAATGAGTTCAACCTGGAGGTCAGTGTGATCTATATATCATATAACTACCAACAATGTATACTGTATGTTGACTGATGTTCACCAACAGCCCAAATGTGAGGATTTTCTGTGTTATCTTATATGATGGTTGTCTGATTAGCTTTAAGTTTTGAATTAGAAAATTAAAAAATAAATCCAGAATTTACCAGAGCACCCTATTTTCAGTCATTTTACCAACACAAAATGGTGTTAATCAAGAAAAAAGATCTACGAATGATGATGACAATAATCGTTAGTTGCAGCCATTAAATTGCCCATATTCGCACTATTTGGCACTAGAGACGGTGCTGCCTTTTACAACCGGTTGGACCAGAGTGTTTGAACTGGCAGTGTAACTGAGCTGACTCAGCTCAGGTGTCTGGCAGCACTTTTACTCCGCGAGCAAATTTAAAACTGAAACGTGGTTGGCATTTCTGATGTTATCACTTTCACCCACAGTGGCAAGACTTCTTAGGGAAAATAGCAACTGAAACATGACACATTTTACAGTATGTATCCCAAATATGTGCAGGAAGAAGCATCAATTTAACTCAAATGCAATTTCACATGGAAAACATAATGTGATGGATTTAAAAAAATATTTTAGCAACAATCAGATTTCTTCCAGCCAAGTTAGAAACACCTTCAACAGCTGCTACACAAGCCTGGTTCAACACATCAAAAAGAAGGCACGCTGCAACACTGCACACTCCGCCTTCTCCTAAAGAGACCTTGAACTGTTCTACTGTGATTCAGGCTTCTCTGGCAGGCAGAAACATTGACACACACTCCACCTGTTATACAGTGTTCCTACTTGATGATGTGCCAAAAAAAAAGCTCAATGAACATAGTTTGACTTATTCATATATTCGCTTCCTCGCTAGTCTGAACACTGGGGTCTGTCCATAAGTTTACATGTAATTTCCTGTAAAAATCTTTAGTGATTCCATCACCTCTGCTCCTTCTGTTCTCAAACAGGTCAGCGTTCTGCACAGTTCGGAAGCAGGGGAGCATGTCAGTCACATGATAGCCCCGCCTCAGTACATGCAGATGGTCCACAATCCGTCCATGTTTCAAGACCTGTACCCCAGCCACAGCTCAGGTAAGAAAAACACTCAAATTCCTATGTTTTATTAGATTCAACGTCACCAATTGGTGGAGTGACATTTCAAAACTAAAAACAAAAAGCTGTCTGCAGTGCTCAGGCTTAGACTGACTGGTGTTCAATTAGTGTGGAGGAGATTCCACGTGTTCGCTTGTGTGGTGGTTGTCAATTTCAGGTATGTTTTGCACTTTCTATAGAAGTGTTTATTCTAAAGTTTGCATAAAATGTTATGGTTGAACTCACGCATCTGATGCAAGAAAGAGTGAGCAGTGTTTTGCTCAGAATGGCAAAGAAAGAAAGAAATGTGTGGGTGCTATTGGTGCCTTTTGTTGATGGCTCATCTACAAAAGTGGCGGTTTTGATGCCTCCGTCCAAGCAAAAAGACTGTAATAGGAGTAGTTGACACTGTGTTTGGATTGGACGCTGTAAATAAATGTGAGTTAGTGATGTAAAAAGATGTCACCTGAAGGTGGGGTTTGCTTTAAGAGCTCACATGTGAGAGCTCTACCCGTGTTAATGCACCTGTGGGGAATATAAATGTAGAAGATGACTTGACAAAACACTGATAGACACCTTCACAGATGGCTATGCTGGTGAATCAAACCCAGGAGTGTTTTGCTGGGTGACTGAGCCACAGCTGTTAAAAAAAAAGAAAGAAATTAAAGGTTTTTAGTTTCATTAAACATGACCAGATCCAAGGGAACATTCGGTTTCGCTCTCTAGTTTGTTTATCGTTGTGCTCATCTGACTGCCGCTCTAACACAGCGGTCCTCAGTGATGGAGAGTAGCGGTGTAAAGGGCCCCCTCTCAGATGATGCAGCTTATTCCCCTCACCGGGGCATGTGACTGATCTGAAGTAAAGAGAACATGGTGAGGAGCAGAGACATTGGTCTTAATCTACCACGCCAGATTTAATTATTCAGCAGGCTCTAATGGATTCTACTTAAGAGTCCTGGAGAGTTCAGTGGCCAATGCTATTAATGGCCCAAAGAGTTGGGTGTGTGTGTGTGTGTGTGTGTGTGTGTGTGTGTGTGTGTGTAAATGAGGTCAGAGGAGGAGCAGTGAGGGTGATGGTTGGTTGGAGATGTATGGCAAGACATACAAATTAAAAAAAAAAGAGATTTGCAGTTTCAGCTGCTGCGTGTTTGTAGCATGTGCAAATGTTCAGATATGGTGGTGCATGTAAATACATAGGCAAAAGAAAGCGCCAGGGTGTGTGTGTGTGTGTGTGTGTGAAAATGAGGTCAGAGGAGCATGCAAACACTCATCCAAGTTACTCCAAAAGGGAGATGCATGAAGCTACGCTGAAAGCGAGATCAAAGGCCATGGATTTAGTGTGAAGACTAGGGAACTAGACTGAATCAAATGATCATCTGAAGAGTCCTCTGTGAGTCTGACTCTCGTTAAACACACACACACACACACACACACACACACACACACACATGCTCCAGCAGTGGAGAGAGGGCACTTACAAAGAAGAGTTTTTTCTGTAGGATGGAGATCAGAGCAAACATTTTAGATCAAGAGAAATCCCTCAATGTATGTTGTGGTTATGCTACTAAATAGGGCTTATGATACATCTTTTGCAGACGTGTACTGCACTGGGAGCATAATTAAATGTGTTTAAGTCTATTTGAAACACTGTAGCTTACACATGGGTACCAGTTAAATTCCTCCCATTTTGTTTTGTGTCTTAAACCTTGGACGTGGATTCAACTAAGAGTTTAAACTACTGAAACTTGAGGCAAATGAATGTGCTTTTCTGCATACACTGGCAGCTATGACAGTTAAATGAGTGTTTAAAAAATGATGATCGTTTTTTATTCTTTTACTTGAAATGCAGAGCGAGGATCAGGAGCCATTTGTACCAAAATAAATAATAAATACAATCAAGATCTTTATGTACCACAATCAACTTTTTATTTGTGTAAACATTACATGCCCTGTCAAGAGCAATAGATGAAATAATGTTGATCACCACCTCTTGGAATTTTGGCGTTGCATGTCTTGCAAACAGCGAGTTTTACATCTTTTTCGGAAAGAAATCCAGACCGGAGAACTCATGCTGCCAGCCTCATAAAACAGAGCGTCAAAGCAGTCGCAGGTAATTTACGTCACGCACGGAAATCAAAACTCATATAATTTACATCAGGCGCAGAAAAACAGTCTCAGGTAAAACTATATATATATATATATATATATATATATATATATATAATCTGCTTTTCTGATCTGCACTTTGAGGGCCCACCGATCAACCTGTTTAGGGTCCATATCAGCCAATAACGATCGGCGGCCGATCGATCAGAGCATCCCTACTGCCGGTTCCTACATTACGCCTCCTTCTGCCTCCATAACCATTCCCAAACTATTAGGATTGTTCGAGACGGGCCAGGCTTGCACAGAATCAATCAACGGAAATTGCGGACCAATGCATGCCAGTCAGATTTGTGTCCAACTTAAGCCTGAATCGCTCCATCGCCGTGCACATATGGGCAGCAATAATCTCACAAGATTGAGGCAGCCGCGGTTTTTAGAGCCCAGTCCGCAGTTCTGGCTCAGAGCTGACTGGCTCTTAATTTTGACAACAAACTCCCCGTTGTGGAAAAAATCCCCCCTCAGCTTTAACAATCCTGCCAAAAACACACAGGTTGCTAGACCCTCCAATCCTGAGATTAGTGGATGACCCACAAGTCACCTGTTATGGACAGACAAGCAGACATTAGTATCCCTAGCAGGACTTTAAAAAAGAGGTATTGATCTGTGTTGGCATAGAAACACAGTGGAAATAGGCAGTTACAGTACAATAAAAATCTATTGGCTGTCCTACTAATAATCATTATTTGTTATATAAGGCCTTGTTCAATGACATGTGAAAGAATATCCAAGGGGCTAGAAAACCATAAATCCGTTGAAAAGAGGCCTCAGCTACAACAACACGAGATGAGAACACATACATCTGTAGCCAGGCGGGAAAACCTGTTTTATAACCGGGGTTTTGGAGTTGTAAAGACTTGGGCAGGGATGGTCGAAGATGGAAACATGCTTGTGAATTGCATTATGAAATGTGATTTTTTGTTTTGTTTGTATCCTAACTGGCTCAATACTTAATCCCTGGAATATCTCTTCAAGAGTAAATACAAAAACTTCCAGGAAAGTCATTCTTACTTGGTGAACGTCTTCTCACCAAAATGTTGTCAAACAATAAAGTGAGGACATATTAATTTCCGTACCCGCAATAATTTTACTGAGTCAACGTTGTCATGACTGCATTGCGTTTTCCTGACCTTTATTCCAAACATCGGTCCACGGCATTTCTCTCACCTCTCCCCGCTCTTCTCTCGTCTCGTTCACAGCGATGCCGAGCGCCGCCACCGTGGTCATTGTGATGTGTATCGCTGCTCTGGTGGTGGTCGTGGTCCTGGGCATCTACCGCATCCACTTGACCCACCAGCAGGAGGTCAAGCTGGCGGAGACGGCTAAAGAGGCAGACGTGACCTGGGACGACTCGGCTCTGACTATCACTGTCAACCCGATGGAGGTAGGAGGAAGGGGGGATTGGAGGAGGAGACCGTCAGGGAGTTGAATTTGAGATAATTAAAATACATTAGCGGATGGAATATGTAACAGAACAACAGGATAAACCCCTGTTCAGCTTCTGCTTTAGGAATACAATTATAAGTAATTATATTTTATTGCTACTACTTATTTCTAAAGATTTAATTGTTGAACTCTCTGATTATTTCTCGCCACAGAACGTGGCAGAGCCACAGGCTGCAGAGGAGGAGGCCAGCGAAGAGGAGGAGGAAGAGGAGGAGGAAGATGAAGAGGAGGAGGATGATGACATCACCAGTGCCGAGTCAGACGACAGCGAGGAGGAAGTGGACGTCCAGCTACCCAGGATGCAACGCCAGAGCAAGAAGGGCCAAAACTGGGACAAAGCAACGATATCTTATTGAAACACACATTCACAGGCACTCACACGCACACACATTCTGCATCGTCAATACGGAACCTCAAATCAGATGGTTGAAACAAAAAAAGACTGTGATGTTGATGCTCCAAAAATGAGGTAATATCGCCCCCTACTGGAAGACTCCATTGAAATACAGTGCAATCATTTAACCTTAGCCTTGTCAGAAAAACCTCTCGTTTTATACAGCTGATAAGAAATAATACGACACTAAAACTGCTTGTCAATCAGACGACTTTCATCCGTCTTAAAGGGACAGCTCGCCAAATTTAGGGCACCACCTGAGAGCTGTTTTTTTCCTCAAAGTATCTCACTCCCATTACAGTCCAAACCACAACTGCAACCTTTAGTAAAGTTGTCCGGATCGCATTTTTTCAGTCGAAACACTACACCATGCATTCAGTTTGATGTGTCACATGTGTTCCACGGTGAGATTTCTGATGTCCCATGAAAATGCAAAACAGTCTTTATTTAAGAAAAACTGCGTTGCAAAATTAAAGAAACTGTTTATTTTTGGTTTGTATACCTCATGTTATTTATCAGTCTTTATTCTAGCCTACGTGGCAAAGCCAGGTGATTTTACAGAAATAGCATATTTTCAATGGTACTCAACAAAAAAAAACAAAAAAAAGATGATCTGTGTGTAGTCATGGTGAACTAGCCGAAGGGTCTGGGTTTTTGGGAAAGACATGAGGAGTCTCCTTGTACATTTTTATACGCTCCTTTCTTGTAAATATTGATTATAGTAGGTGACACTCCCAGCCCCGCCCACCCCCACCCCCACCCCACACCACTTTCTCCACCCAGAAACCTTCCTCTCCACCTGTATACAGCACACATGCAACCTCTTCATATGTATGTATCCTAAACCGTTAGCCTGCAGGGGTCCTCTCTGAACTGACCCCTCAGTCCTCTATGTGTGTTTCTAGCTCAGTGTTCAGATCATTCCAGCTAATTGCGAGTTGGGTTTGTTAGGACGGATGTGCCACTGCCTGACTGGCTCAGCTAAAGCTGCTCTAGGCAAAATGTTCATGGAAAGAGACACTGGTCCATCCAAACCACACAGCAGGGATGCGACAGAGACGGGGGTCTCCACATATGTAGTCTACAAGACTTGCCCAAATGGTCTCAGGTGTGGTCACAGCAGTGATGTCCTCATATTGGAAGAAAGCTACACTATTAATAGCACATTGTCTCTCCTGATGGACATTAAGGCTGCATTACAGAGATGTAGACAGTGAGAAATTCAACTTTCTACGAGGAAACACAACAATGACTGCCAATCCTGGCCGATTCCCACATTATAAATGGACTTTAAACAATGTGATGATTCTAAATATTGAGTTGGTTTTTTTTAACATAAGACATTATAAAGTTTTTATCATTGCAATCAAAGATTATATATAACATGATACAATGTGTAACAGTTAACAAAAGTTAAGTAAATCTTAAATATTTAAAAATGCAGCCTATATTTATTTTTAATATATAATTCAATAAGAACACACACACTATATATATATATATATATATATATATATATATATATATATATATATATATATATATATATATATATGGAAGAAATTAAGAAATGTTAATTACAGCTGCACTAATTAATGCTTTTTATTAACAAAATGAGGTTATCAACTATTCAACAGAAATCCCTTGTCTTTGCGTTGAAACTCACAGCTTTAAAGCTAGAGCTGGTAATGTCATGAAGAAAAATATTTTGTTTTGTATTTGAATTTCATCCCGATAGCATTCATAAATCAAAAATGAGCTCAACCTCCTTTCCAGTAGCTCTGATAAACCTGTCTGTACTCCCTACCAAGCAAAAAGACTGATATAGGGCCACGCTGTTGAACTAAGCAGCGCATTTAGCAACTAAACAGCTGAATATTTTTCTATGAAAACAGAGCTAAATTGGAGTGAATATCGACACAAACACAACCTCATAGCATGCACATCACTTTTATGTCCATATCTCCTAAAGCATTTTTACCCATGTGGAAAAATACTATTATTAAAACAAAATACCTGTTATCTCTGACTGAAATGCAAGATTGCACAAATACAAGACCCTTGTCCAACTTCTTTGAATAAAATGCAGCATTAATGAAGGATATGTATGTCTGGGGGTTATGTTCATACAATCTTGGAACCCATCGGCTATCAGTGTGATGATGGAGGGGCTATATTTCTGAGATTTGTTCATGTGTGTTCCGCCTGTAGGCCTACTGCTCGCCACACAGGCTGTTCACCTGCATTTAACCAACCGTGATTGGTCAATACTACTCAGACAGATACTCAACTAGAACACTTTTCCTCCTATTGCCTATAGACCTGGCATATGCAGAATCTGTTTCTGGAGATTACGTCACATAAATCTGACTCCTTTACCAGGTGTAACTTTAAGATAAAAGACAGAACAAGCGAATGCATTCGGCAGTGTCACATTTGATGCAATCAGAGAAACCCAGTCGAAGGTTTTCCACCTTGAAGAGAAAGGGCATTAATCTCTGGCTGCGGCCATCATGAATCAAGTCTGTCTGTAACGTTGAATAGCAAAAAGATAAATCACACAAACACTGGAGAGTTTCCTCCTCCTATCCTAGTGAGCCTCTGACAGCTGTCCCATGGGTGTAGCTGCTGGGAGATCCGACTGTGTGTATACTGTAGCTCTATATTCATGTAAAGATCTCATGTTGTTTAAGAGTTTTCCTCATCTACTGTGACACCTGTTCTTGTGACGTCACCTCCCACCTTGCACCCCTCACCCCACCCTCCTGGAACCTTAGGTGGATTTTGCATCGGCCCAAGCCCTAATATTGTCCTGATGTTTGTTTTAGAAGAGGAGGACGACAAATTTAACATGGAAACCTTGTAAAATGTGTATGTTTTTTTTAGTTTCAATTTTTTTGGTTAGTTTTGTTTGTTTCTCTGGACTCTTTGGTCTGATTTTATTTGGAATGGTCACTACAGCACTTTCTGTAAATTGGCCAATAAAAACTTGTTTTGGAATCTAGCTGTGTGCCTCATATTTGTGTGATGTTGGGGTGTGTGTGTGAGTGTGTTTGAGCATTTTAACTTGAGATTTCTTTCAGCCAGTGTTTAATTTGTGTAACCCCACATTATGTCTTTGTGACAATTGGCCAAACAAGTGTTTGCAAAATAACATAGTACAGCATGTTAAAAGCATATTAAATAGTAGCATAGCGTGTGGTATAGTGCATTGAAAAAGTAATGAAAAGTCACAGTATAATATGTCTATAAATATGTATTGTAGATAGAAAAATGTTATCAAAAAATTATAAAAAGTCAAAGTATTGCATGTTGAAAAAATAATATAGTAGCCTATTTTTAAAAAAAAGTAATATAAGATAGTATGTTAAAAAAACGAATATAGTATATTAAAAAAAGGAGGCAGGATCAACACTGTTTGGACAGGAAGTAGGCCCGAGGATCTGGATCGGATCTCGCCATGGTGCATGTCAGAATAATTCAATTAAGTTCCCGGTTCGGAAGGCACCGGGGCTGGTTTCACTCGCATGCATTGAGCTCTCTGCACTCATCTGGGAAGAAAAGAACAGAAGGACGACAAAAAAGAATTTTAAGTACATGTACTACTGCAACAATTAGGACTACTACAAGTACTACAACAGAGTTTGGGTGGATCAGGGCCAGTATGTGAACTATATTCTGGTGTCTTGGGCAATTTTTTAAGGCATACTATTCGACGCCATTTTGTATGACATACTATATTATACCTTTTAATGGCAAACAATGCGTGGACACTTTTTTTTTTTTTTAACTTTATTTTTATTAAAGAGAACACAAACATTCCTTGACAACATCACAAAGTATGACAGTGCTAAAGACAAGAAAAAAAAAAAAAAAAAAAAAAAAAACCTTTTTGGCCCAGAAAGCTTAATAATACACATGAATGAAAAATAATAAATACATAAATAAATAAATAAGTGGACAGTTAAGACATTCCAGCATACTGTGGGGTTCCCCTCAGTTAGAGAGGTATCTTGCTATAGGTAGCCACCTCCTCATAAAAACATCAGACCTTAATTGTAATTTAGCAGTTAAAGCTTCCATTCCATACACCTCCCTCAGCTTCTGTTTCCACTGTGCCACTGTAGGTGGCTGTGGATTCATCCATTTTATTGTCACCATTTTCCTAGCAGTCATCAAGAGTATATGTAACAAGTGCTTTTGGTCTCTAGTGTACATGCCTTCAGGAATTAGGTCGAAAAGAAACTGACTTGGGATAAATGGTATATTAATTCCCAGAACTTTATCTATCTCGTTCTTTACCCCCTTCCAAAAAGGAAGCATCACTGGGCAATCCCAAAATATGTGTGAGTGGTCGCCAACCACTCCACACCCTCTCCAACAGTATATTGCAGCTGGGTTATCTACAAATTTAGAAACCACGGAAAAGGCACCTTAAAGAACCTCGTCTTCGTCTTCCAATCAAACTCCTTCCACATGTTACTATTGATACCTTTATGACATCCAATGCACATTGTTTCCCACTCCCCATCCTCAATTATAATATTTAACTCCAGCTCCCATTTGTTTTTAATATAAAAAGTATTGTCGGGTATATCTAGTAACAAATTTCTGTATATATGGGAAACATGTTTTTTATTGGGTAGTTGATGTTTAATTATATTAATAAAGTAAGTCTCTATATTTGTTGGAGCATTTTTAATTATATTCCAGTCTGTATGGTTTGTGATGTAATTCCTTATCTGAAGATACCGGAACATATCACTTTGGGGTAAAAGGAATTTGTCTTGGAGATATGAGATTGGCTGTACACCAGTGTCACATAACAACTGGTCAATAACCCTCAGATTTCTACCTGCCCACCTCTTAAAAGTGATATCTGTTGTTGAGGGGGGGAAATCCGGATTTCCAGTAATCTGTGGACACATTTTTAATAACATTAAATTATTACTTTCATGGTATATACATTTTTAATGACATTAGATTTTACACATACTTTAGAAATGGTTTCATAACATAGTGTTACAGTACATGAAATGTTCATGATATAATATAGTATTATATGTCATGAATATATATATATATATATATATATATATATATATATATATATGTTTACTATGCTTTTTTATATGCTGTTATTATATTTATACTGTACCCTAATTATATTTGTTTGACTTTCACATTTGTATGGCAATTAAACTATGACTTTTAAGAAATTATAATGTATACTATGACGTTGTTTTTATGGCATACGATACTATGACTTTTTCATAGCATATTACACTATATACTAGACTTTTTATATGAAATGCTGTATGGTTATTTTATGGCATATTACACTATGATCATTTTTTTATGATACTTTTATTACTATACTTGGTATAGGCTATGCAGTGACATTATTATTACATATATTATCATTTTTATGGTGTATATTTTATGACATGCTACATTTTTATTTGTATTCCATTCTATGACTTTTTATGACATTTTCATGATAAACTAAACATCTTTACAGCATACTGCACTTTGTTTATGGTGTTCTATACTAGGACATGTTTTATGGGTTTTTTTTTTTTTTTTTTCCATTATCTAAAGGCAGATTTGGAAAGGAAGCAAAGGGTCTTATTTGGAGGTATCTATAAAAGTGGGATTTAGGCAGGTCAAACCTCTCAGAGAGCTGTGAAAATGATCCAAATTTGCCCTGAAGAAAGAGGCTTGAGACAGAAGTAATGCCTTTTTCCTTCCATGTTTTGAAGGCAGAGTCCAAAGTAGAGGGTAGAAAATTGGAGTTATTGACAGTTGCGGAATGAATTGACACTGTAGACAGGTTGAAATGTCTTACAAATTGTGACCATTTTTTTTTTTATTGAATTGAGGACAATTGGAAAATAAATGGCTTTGTGGAGTTGGGGGGGTGGAGCGCAAATGACTGAACCATGGTGGACTGGGCAGCCTGCGCACTCAAGGTGTATCCAGGCCTCACGCCTGTCAGGGTGATAGTCCTCCGTCCAGAATAGCATTTTCTGGATATTACAGGCCCAATAATAGTAGATAAAATTGGGCAAGGCCAGACCAACTAGTCTCTTTCCAAGAGATTGCCGTTTACTCCTTTGTGATTTACCATTCCAGATGAGAGAAGCTATGCAATGGTCGAGAGTTTTAAAATACTTTTTCATAATCAGAATGGGTACGTTTTGGAAAAGGTAAAGAAACTTTGGTAACACAATCATTTTGATAAGGTTGATGCGACCAACCAAGGAGAGAGGTAAGTTTGACCATCTTGCCATATCATGTTTACATTTTTCTAAGAGCACGCCAAAGTTTTTATGAATAGAGAAAATGTGGGAGGGATTTCTACTCCCAGATATTTAAATCCTTTCCTAACAATGTTGAATGGAAAGTGTGAAGTAATTGAATTATAAGCGTTACAATAACAAGACGTCGGCATAGAGAGATCATTTGTGAGTCCGTCCACCTCGCACTATCCCCGAAAAATGGTGTTTCCTTACTCTGTGACTTCATGCAGCATCGATCTCATCTTGGAGTGCTGAGCTGCTTCCCATGAGCCTCCCTGTGGTTCTCCAGCTGCTCCTCCATAGTTTTCTGGAAGATGGAAAGCACATTGGACACATTATTCATATATAATATCATGTCACTGACTGTAGCAGTTTCCAGCTGTGTACAGACGTTGGTGTTTTTTTAGGTCCTCCTCTCCTCACCTTGACGTCCTCATGTTGGCTGCTCTTCCCCCAACAGCTTTTTCTCTGAGAATTAACCAAAAAAAAGACAAATGAGCTCCTTAAATTGGCTGTAATGTCACCTTCAGGTATTCTGTTTACCCTAAACATTAAAGCATGTGCACATAAGCTGCTGCATGTATCCAGTTATATATAAAATTAGGAGTTTGATTTTCTCTACAGCATCCATAAACGTTACATTATCACAATCTGCAGGAGAGCACTGAATCTGCAAGCAATGAAAATGATGATATGTGAGTTGCAAATTAGAGACACGGATACGGATGCTGATGTACAGATACAAATCCCTCTGCATTCATTTATGCAGGTTTTTGAGACACGAGTCACTTGCTTCCTGTGTCAGTGGATTTTATGTGTAGAACGGTATTAAATTCAAATGAATTAATTATGTGGAGGGTCACACATTTATTTCATTTAGAAAATGTTAAGTTATATATGGCGAGATGTCCAAGAGAGGCAAAACATCTTAAAAAACCTACAGTAAGTCCAAGTTTGCCTACGATAAAGCTTTCAAAGAGTGAAAATGTAAGCTTCTCCAAAAGGTACAGCCTTCTTGCACACATCGCTAAAAAAAAAAAAGAATGATCAGATTGTCACCAAATTTGGACTGGATGTACCCTGATGGTTATTGCATACAAGGTCTCATCAAAAGCTCCAGCCATCTGGAAGTTAACACGGAAGTATTGGTATGGTGTGCTGATGGAGATGGATGGGAAATGAGTCCAACATCAATAGAATGTCTCCATCTAGTGGAAACTCCGATACTGCAAAAGCACATACCATCATTTCCAGAACAGTGGTAAATGCTGCTCTATAGTCTCGGCTCCTTCAGCCTTCACTCCCACTCGTTGTCAGCAGGATTAATGATGATATTTATGATTTCCGCCTTTAGCCAGTGAAGGATTACCATGATTTTGAGAGCCTAGCGTTACTAAAACCCTGCTCTAAACAGGGTAAAGGATGGCCCCAGAGGCTTACTGCTGTATACACTGGGAGTAACACACCGACTGCATACAAAATAAATAAAACATTCACAAAACTTTTTATTTCCCAGCGTATAGAGGAGAGCAGGGGAAGCCACAGGCACTGTCACCTTCACTCTCGACTCACACAGCAAAAATAGACTTCAGATTCTGCTACGAACAAGAATTGTAATCTTTCAAACAACTCCAGCGTGCAGACTGCAGCGGATCTATAAATATACACTCATTTAACTCTCCTTTCATTATTGTATTCGTGTGTTATCGAGCCAGAAGAGAGCTGGACACATACGGTCTCTTTCTTGTCATTGTTGCTTGGATGATGGGAGGCGCTGTCAATCACAGAAGCTCCCAGCAAGTGGAAGTAGAGGCAGCAGCAGTATATAAATAATAAATATCAACTTGCCTGACACAGAAATAGAGTACATTTATTCACATATTAATTATTTAACAGGCTTCTTTAGGCAGTGAGAATGATTCTAACAGTTAATTGTAAAGCTTGAACAACAAGATGTAGCTTAAATCTGGCCCACTCTTTGAGAAAGCCAAAGCTCGCATTTCAGAAAAAGGTGAGTTGCTTTCCCACAACAAAATACAACCAGTCCCGTGATATTTGAAAAGTAATAGCAGATGGTCACACAGCGGCGGCTGGTGTGCAAAGGGTTTGGAAAGTTCAACAAGCGAGCCTGAGCACACTAGAGAGTTGTGAGCCAGTGCAGCGAACTGTGACCTTTGGACCTGCCGATGCCCTGAAGCATGAAGCCAATCCTGAGCAGATACTGTTTCATCGCTTTGGAACTGGTTATGAACCTTCTACTTTTATAAAAAGTGACCTGTGTGCATGTGAAGAAGAATTTTACATGTGTTTTTATATATTCCTCACAAAGGCAGCTCACACCTAGAAGAGAAACTCACCTTCAGGCTGTAGACAAACTGCAGACAGGCAGCATGGATGAACACACTCATATTAGTACCTTCGGTTACATGTTAGTCATACTACTCTAATCATGCGTTTCATTTATCACATGCCTTAAGATCTGAAACGGTTTATCTGTTTACATTTTGCGTCGAATCTGTTATACCGGTGTTCATAGCCATGGAATATTGGTTTTCCAATTCAGTCTGATCAGAACTCCCCACTCAGGTACTTGAGAATTGTAGTGTCAGCTGGGATCGGCTCCAGCCCCCCCTGGTATCACAGTTCATTGGAGGCAGACCTTCAATCTTTGGACGACAAGGCGAGACTCATCTCCAGCAAAATAGAAGGGAGAGTTCTTCTTGAAGTCGATGATGGCCTGATGCAGAATTTCCTTGATCTGCACCAAGATCACAACAATGACAGACAGATGCAAATGGAGATAAGTGACTTGAAAGCCAAGCTGAATAAAGCTCTGGCTCAAAAGGGCCCCCCTCCATCTGCATGTTTGAAAAAAGCTCAGAGAGATCTGCAGAAGCAGATCTCCATCAACAAGAACCAGCATGCTGAGATGCAAAAGATGAAGGCAGAGAAAGAGGCCCTTCTACAGCAGCTCAGCGCTAAACTTCCGTGCCTTGCAGTTGCTAAAACCAATGTGGAGTTGGAACTGGAGAGCTTCCTGACCATCGAGAGGGCTCAAACCCAGAAGTTACAACAAGAGTTGAGCAAGGTGGAGGCAGCTCTCCAACAGCAGGTTGAGGAGACTAAGAAGGCCCTGGAGAAACCCCAGGCTTCCCTTTAAAGTCCACACACAACCGGCGAGGACACGAAGCTGGTCAAAGACTCCTGTCAGGGAATCATCAGCGACCCAGAGGAGAACATCAAAAATCTCAGGGATGCTCTGCAGAAAGCGGAGCAGGAGCTGAAGACCAAACGTCTCCAGGCGATCGAGGAGAGATCCTCCCTCACAGCCCAGATTGATGTTCAGGCAGCAGCGACCAGCAGGATCGCAGTGGCCCTGAAAAAGTCAAAAGAGCTGCAGCTGCAGTTTCGGGAGGAGAAGTCAACCCTTCAGAAAAACTTTGAAGAACAGTTGGCGAGTGACCGCCTGGTATGGCAGCAGGAGAGAGCCTCCTTGGTGAAGCAGCACATGAAAGACAGAGCTTCCTATCAGGCTCACCTCCACAAGCAGGAGCAGAGGAAGAAACCTATTGTGGCTTCCATAGCAAAGGCTGAGCAGCAGCACAAGAGGGATCAGGAGGAGAAGTCATCTCTCCTTCAGGCCACTGAGAGCCTCAGACAGGCTCTCCAAGAAAAAGAAGAGGAGTTGAAGAACACAGAAAGCTCCTTGAGGTCCCAGCTGGACAAGGCTCAGAGCCAGATCCAGAAGAAGAAGAAGACATGGTTTAAAAAGCTCTTCACGGGACATAGACACTGATGACAGCACACACACGCACACATGCAGGAAATTTGGCCCAAAATTTATAATTTGGAAAATAATATATATTCATATATATTAATATTTTAAAAAAGGGCGGCACAGTGAGTTGCACTGTGTCGTGTGGGTTTTCCTCCGGGTGCTCCGGTTTCCCCCCACCACTCAACAACAAACCAATTTGGCCCTAAATTTATATGATATATTCCCCCCTTGTCCATGTGGGTTTTCCTCCGGGAGCTCCGGTTTCCCACAAAAAAAAAAAACCTCTCCGGGAACCATCACCTTAACGCGGTGGAGAGGTTTGTGTGTCCCTATGACCCTGAGGGCTGTGTTGTCCGGAGCTTTGTGCTCCTGCTAGGGTTTCCCATGGCAAATTGGTCTCAGGCGAGGGGCCAGACTAAGAATGGTTCAAGACCCCATTTATAAACAAGGAAGAAGAGGAGCAGAGATGGACAGAGTACCCGACCCCAGTACTCGAGTAAGAGTACAAATACTGCTGGTCAAAATTTACTCCGTCACAAGTAAAAGTAGCTCAGTCGACATGGCACTCGAGTAAGAGTAAAAAAGTACTTGCTTTTAAAGGTACTTAAGTTTTCCAAAAGTACATGCTTTTAAATGTACTTTAAGTAAAAGTAAGAGTAAGAGTAAATTTCAAATAAAATGAATGGTTCTAGGCAGCAATGTTACTAGTCACATGACTTAACTACAGTATCAATCAATATACATGCCCAGTAAATAATCATAACAAAAGTGACAAGTCTGCTATGTAGCTTATCTGTGTGGTTAGGAAAATTTTAACTTTTTCAAATGCAGTCTCACTCACATCCCGCTAACATAACTATGGACACAAACACTTAACTATGCACGTTAATCAATCAGTCAAATGCGCTGTTACACATCCAGCAGCAGGGTTATAGCCTTTCTGACAAACACATTTTCACTCATTTCACTATGTAATTGCAACAATATCACGTGAACATTCCAGGTCAACTTAAAACTGTTAAAGTCCAAATGCAAAGAGGAGAGGGAGGGAGGGAGAAGAGGGTGCTGAGTGGCTAACAGCCTCCTTAACAGCCTGAATCCCACCTTCACTACCTGGTCCCCCTCCCTCCCCTGCTGGGGCAACATTGGACCCATCACCTGCCTCTTTTCTTTTGATAAAAAAGATTCTAAAGTTATCTGCTTCCTTTTCATTTTAGTTAATTAGCTTAGCAAAACAAAAACGCTATAACAATAATGACCCAGCTCTGACCTCCTCGTCTCGTCAGGAGGGGCTGGGAGATACCACATTTCAAGATATGGAGGGGGGATACAAGTGTTGGGAAAGATAATATCGATTGTGTTGTTCTGATTTTTACTTGTAGTTAATTTATATGTATTAAATAATAGATTCATCAATACAAATTGACACAGAGTAATTCCATAAATGTATTAAAAAAACAAATATTTACATTTTCCCCTGGAGCCAAGGTGTGGCAGCTGCCATACCTTGCCATACCCAATTGACGCCCCTGGATGAAGTGATGGATTATTGGTTCAGAGAGAAAAAGAGATGCAGTGGGAGGATGGTAACGTGATCTGGCTCCCACATTCTGTGCTTCTATTTCAAACGTTCCTTCAAATGATGTTCATAATGTTATTTCACAGAGGACCACGTACGGTTTTATATTCTGACCACCAGTCTGAATGAGCAACTTCATTTCTCAGAAATCATGTTTAGTTATTCACTTTGGTACGAGGGAGAGGTCTTAATACTGAAACACCCATGAGCCTCTGCTTCTAATGAGAGAAAGCTAATGCAGTCAAAGGCCTGCGTGGGGCGGTGGTGAATTCAAACAGCTTCATCATCACCGATGTGAATGAAAGACACATTAATGTAGCTGCTGAATTCACCAACACATTGAGATTCTAAAGGGAACTGATTTAAGCAGCAGCTTGTTTTTTTTAACATTTTCTCAACAGCATCATCTTCAGCATTCACTTACTTTCATCTGCTAGCATGACTGAATTCTAACTCTGTGATTGGAAACATGAATCTGTATTGAAAGTGGGTCATATATGTAGTCGAAATGTAAAATAAATGTCGAATTCTGTGCCTTGTTGGCCGAGAAAAGGCGGACAATGACTCTTTGGCGCATGTGGATGGAAGACAACAACTCCCACAATGCACAGCTCCACAGGCGCAAGCTTCCAAGCAAGATGGCGGATGTTGCTTTTAGTTTCTGCAGGTCCGACTCACTGGTCTGTCATAGGTCTGTAGCCTCAGTGGGTCCCGTCCCCTAGGAAGGTTCCTAAGTGAAGAAGTGACCTGGAAGTAAACAAGTGGCCGCCATGATAAGAGCCGTTCAGATTCTCTAAATGCAAAGGAAAGGAGCTCCAATGCTTCTTTCAGATCTCCTTTAGCATAGATACAATGGACCTAAGGAGATCACGACGACCCACATTTCCTTGCGAGAGCAACATTTGAAGTGCTGCACACGTCGGCCGTTCATGAAAACTTTCATGCAGACATAAAGTAATTGGAATTGTGTTGATAAATGTGTGTGGACACTGATAATAATTTAATATAGATCGTTTTTATTTCTTTCAATCACGTTACAAATTTGACAAAAACGAAACCAAAACCACAAATGAAATGTAAAAACAGCCAACGGTCAAACGGGAAGGAGGAGCTGCTGGACCTGAAGTCGGTCAGTGAACCAGCTGTTTATAAAACCAAAATGGGGAGAATTGGAGGATGTGCTTTTTGTAGTCCATTATTGTAGTCCCTCCACCGCAATCCTACGTCAATCACCGGTGTCAATCATCAGTGGTCCTTCCAACTTTCCTTAAGCCTGTGACGTTTCCCCCAAGGCCAAGGAAAAGGCGTTAGGACCTGATTTTCCGACTATTCGACCACAGCCCCCTTCTAACCAAAGCCTCTGATGATGCAAAATGACGATATTTGCATCACAGGAGGCTCTTTTTCAGAATAGAAACAAGGAGATCTCCCGTCTCTGGACAAAATGAGGGAATGACACACGACCATTCAAAAATATTACCGGGTTTGTAGCATCACTTTAATGCTTGTATCTTCAATGTTTAATCAAACAATCTGATATTTTCTAACCCAGTTGTCCATCTTTTGTATATAATTGACCTGGAAAGATTTCATTCTTTAATTGGCTCGTTTGACTGTGCTTCTCTGTTTTTAAAGGGACTACGTTAATGATATTACGCTTCGTCTGTGCAACTAGCAACACCTTGTTTCTGTCTATCTGACAGGAGCAAGCTTGCTACCTCTCATGTTAGCCAGGCTGCAAGATAATAAAGTTTAAAGTAACTCACACATTTTTAAAACTAGGTTAACAACTTGAGTAGCTGTGTCTGCTTCCCATTCCCATTCTAGTAACCAAAAACGGGCCTAAACACTTGCTGCCAAGCAGAGAGCCTCTGGCACGGAAACCAGCAGGAGGCAGCAGAGGGGGTGGTAATAAGGGGGCATTATCTCATAAACCAATCATGCTTCCTCAGAACACCAGTCCGCTGTCCAGGAGAACAGGAGGAAATGGAAAAACCACCATCATAGCTGGCATGAGATGGACCCAAAACAACACTTAAGACCTGAGGACCCTGGAAGGGTTTCAAAGTCAGGGCAATCTCAATAATAACATCCAGTTCACATAAAGAGGAACATCTAATTTGACATAAATGGATGTAAAAAGCTGAAAGTGGGATGGACAGGTAGCCTGCAGAAAGACTCCGTCATCACAACAATAAAAACTGACTTTTCCCAGTCAGCAAAGCCAAAGAAAGGAAAGGGTGTAATTCATCGGAAAAGCCATGCTGTGCTCGTTACCCTTTGCAGTCCTTCCCTGAAATCTTCACCACTGTTATGTCGTCACGGTAACATTGACAAATATCCTCTCCAGAAAAACTGGCTGAAAAACCAAAACAATGAGCTTAAAAAAAGAAAAAGCTGGGCTGGGGATGTTAAATCCCACCGTGAGCGACCTCCTTCAACTATACATAGTCGTTTCATAAATTGTTATCACAAATCTATTGATCATAAGAATTTTATGACTTAACTGGGACGCATAAAATCTTAGAGGTATGAGAGGTTTTTGGATAAAGACTGAGCGAAAGCTCCACAAGTGAATCTTGAGCGGAGCTTGTCTTGTCAACTTCCACTTGGAGTCTCTTTGATGTCTCTTCTTCCTCCTCCACAGCCGAGCATCCACATCCCAAACCCTCTTACTGACGTTCTCTGGTTTAAACTGTCAAATCCACGTTATACTAACATAAGAGTAGCAGGGATTAAAACAAAGAGATGAGTTAACATTCTTCCGGTTCTCAAAGTCTACAGGCTTTCTAATAGGATTTGGGTCAGATGCGTTAAATAAGGTCTGTGTTTAACACAAACTTTGTTCTACAGCATAAAATACATTTAGTAAACATCCCTCTCGTGAATTTTGATGCTTTAATGTGCTTTTACAAAACTAAGAACTAAATAGCACTACAAAACGTCACATGACAACTCGTCCACTAGTGTTGTGTATGCTCTTGCGAGGGTGGGTTAGTTGATGTCATAGTGATGTCATCGGGGTTATATAGGACACTATGACCTGGGCTGAGTGGAGCATTTACCAGGTAGGGTATATTTAATGTTTAAATCACCCTTGGCTGTTAGTGACACAGTGGAGGGTCCCCCTATGTATAAGATCTTCTTGCTTATTAAACCGGCCAATAATAATGTGCAGTGCAGCTTATAGGGCCATGTATAGGTACTTTGTAATGCTGTATGTATGCAATGCTAAGCCATTAGAATAATAATTATAGAGCATATTGTAATTCTTTATTGGCATTTCTACATCACAATTTCACATAACACAACAATTAACATTTATAGTTGCTTATTAGATATTGTATTAATGTTAATGTGAATATTTGGATATATTTTGAATTTTGGAAGAAAAAAAGTTTGAGATCAAATCATTTTGGGGACCCCCTGCTGTAACTCAGCACACCTGCATTGCTCTATTTTTATAGACTGGACACTCAATCAATTTATTATGAAATACATTTTATAATAAAACAAATTCATCTCAAAACAAATGTTGCCCATGAAAGTTTTTTTTGTTTTTTTAAATCAACTATAATAAAGTGAAGTACTATTTCAACGGAATAACCCTTTAAATGCCTGCCCCTCTCACACAGTGTTTAAATGATTTCATGGTGTTGTAGTGAGTGCAGCTGACCAAAGGGTGGCAGCAGTAATGTAGCAAAGTATAACTGGAGTCAAAGCCACATATGGGGTCACTTGATTCACAGATGGGGGACCAACTGATTGTGTAAGTGATGCATTTTTAATGAACTAAAATGCGACCTGTCACCACCAGCCGCCACCAGGATCCAGTGATCTGTTGAAAAGCAAACACCAGGGAGTGTTTACCTTGAAACACACACAGGAATTGTTCTTTTTTTATTGCAACACATCCTCCAAAACCTGGAGAACCTCCACATGCCTGTTATCTGCTGCGTGTACACGGAGTGCAGCGTGCACAATGTGAAGGAAGCGGAACAGGCCGGTGGGCACAGACGACATTGTGCATCGTACGCTGCACCCTGACGTCACACACACAGTGAGTTTACATGGAGGATTAAAAAAAAAAAAAAAAACCTGTGGCACACAGCGGCTGCTGTTCGTGTCGCTCTGATGAGATTATGAGGTCATCCTCTCAGCCGAGGTTTCATGGAACCGCCATGACGCACGCGCACAAAATCTAAATACAATACACGAATGTGACACGAGGAGTACAGTCAGCTGTATTGCCTGCAGGCTGTGGCAAGTAATTAACCTAGGTGTGTGTGTGTGTGTGTGTGTGTGTGTGTGTGTGCGTGTGCACCCAGGGATATGTTATCACTAATTTTAGAAGCTTCCTTGCAGAAAGGTGGTTTGTTTTTGCCTAATAGACAGAGAGTGACATTTGAAAAGGTTGAGACAGCAGGCAGGAGGTCCGACTGGACCCCTCTGAAGATATTAACAAGCACACTGGATGGGAACTTCATCCCGCTTGTTTTACTTCTTACTCTTACTTTTATAAGTCAAACTAGAATAGCTGCCTCCGCCAACCAGTCAGTCATCCACGTCTGTCCAAAATGTCATCACTGCATCCTATTAGGCATTTCTGTGAAACTGTCACGGAGGCATGGAAATTAAAAGCATTTCTGTAGCAAATCTCATGCTTTCTCTCAACAGAAGAAACAGACATGCGGGGAAAAAGATAAAGTCAGATATGTACGTGGGGACATTGATGGTACAGTTGAGATACACAGAAAAAAGCTGAAGGATGGATAAGAAAGGACACCATGCTGTTATTATTGGGCCCCACACTGAGGTCCCTACTGTGAGTGTGCGACAGTGAGATAAGCGTATGACTCATGCTGCATACCTTCACATAGACTCAAGCGACCTGAGCAACAGTCAATGCCAGCACTGCTGATGTTACAATCTAATGATCTGGCAATTTTCATGCCCACAGAGCTGCTGTTTGAAAAATAAATAAAAAGCCTATTTTATTGTTATGCCTTTTTCCCCACTGTGAAGCATTTCTGTGTTACGTCTAAAAAAAAATAATAAAAAATGAAAATAGCCCTTCTTTCTTAACTCTTTGTGAATTTCCATCATCGAGATTATTGTTAATATCATCACAAGTGAATTGAAAAAGCTGTCTATCATGGTAGAGAAGTGTGAAATAGAGCCTGATTTAAAAAACACATTTTTTGATTTCATTGATCCTGTATTTATGAGACGTTATGATTCATGATCATCTTCTTTAAGATCATTTCACTGTTCACACGTGTGTCTTATCTGATGCAATAACATAATTTGTTTCTTAACAAAATGTAGTGTTTCCAGTATGTTTTAGTGCCTGTTTTAATCACATTTTTATGATTATCAGGATAATATTGTGAAACGCAATTACTTTGACCACGATATTCATGATATGACATGATCTCGTCTTCTTACCTTATTTTATTTCCCTATCCACTTTACTTCCACTGACAACACCAGATCTTTATTTTCAGAAACTCTTTAAGATGAAACAAAAACGAAAAAAAGTGAAACAGACGTACCTCGGATGATCCTCACACGTGATCTGGGAGGAGAGAATGAAGAGCGGCGAGAAATATGAAACGGAAGCTTTTACATGACTTACCAAGCAAAGCAAAGCAAAGCAGAATTCCTTTTTCCCCTCCATAAATTATGGATCTCCGCCTGTCTCGGAAGCAGACAGCCGGCCATCCATCTCCTCCTCAGCTCACGCTGCCACTCTCCATATATGCATATGTATAACATGCATTTTTATCCAACACACTCCTCGTAGCTCAAACACCTTTTTTTCTTTTTACCTCCAGTCAAAGCAGTTGAAGCAGAAGATAAAGCTCTATGATGGAAAGAAATGTGCTTTTGAGAAAAGGAAAACAAGGGAGGGGAGGATTTAAATATCCCGAGCAGAGCGGTGTAAAAGGGAGACACCAGAGAAAGTTGGCAGAGTGTGGCGGCGTGGAGGAGGCAGAGGGGGAGACGGCGGAGATGGATTGAAGTCGAGCCTCACTGTCAAGATGCGGCTAAATATGGATCCAGCAAAAGCCGAGTCACTTTTAACCAGATCAAACAAGTCATCAGCTTTAACTTCCAGGCTTGTTCAATAATCCTTTAAAAGGGGGGCACTCCCTGCATTATTCAACAGCACTATATGCTGAGGCAGACACTCGCTGTAGTGGGGGATCAATAGACTGGAGTTCGTAAGCAGCGTCAGTATCTTCCACCTTTGTGTTCCCGTTTATTTGGATTCCAAGGCTTTAATGAGCAAGTCTACTGGAGCACTATATCATAACCGAAGTCCATCTGGTTCAACGGACTCATCTTCATCATTATTAAGGCATTAAAACGTCCACGTCCATCAATTCCCCCCGTGTTAGTGCCGGTCATCTCCCTCCAGAGGTAGTGGAGGAGGATTGGCCTCTCACAGCGATTATGATATTAATCAACACGGGCTGCTCTCCGCCGCGCAACACTAATGGATTTTATGTTGCTCGTGCCAGGGAAAGCCGCGCTGAGCTCAACTTTGATCACACAACAGGCTTTGTTCTGTGTTCAAAGCCTGCCCCGGGATCGGGAACGGGTTTAGAAAAGGGATCATGTCAACGCTTCACCCAAAACCAAACTCGGCATCTGGGGGGCTCTGACAGCAGCGAAGGCTTTTCTGTCACAGCAACTGCATTTTGTTCCAGGGCTTTGATGTCATTCGTGTTATTGACGTTATCAGCGTTGCTAAAGTAACATGTTGCGTCCTCTCCCAAAGAAGTCAGGAGAAAACGGATGGTGCCTTTTTGTTGCGAGCAGTTTACTGCCACTTCAGTAAAGTTTCGGCTGCCGTGCGCTCCTCGACAAAGAGTTGCATTGTTAGTTTGTCCAACGTTCCTGTTCAGCCCCAAAAGGGTTTCCTTGCTGGACCTTTTCAGAATCACAAAACTCACTTGTGTTGATTCCGTCCCTTAAAGCTAAGGTCTACATTCTGAAAATCAGTTGAGCCTCTGAGACAGATTTGAGAAAAGCAGGGGACGAGGCGGGATGACGAGGAGCAGGGGAGACGAGGGGATTGGATGGAGGGTACGAGCCAATGGGAGCCTTCCGGAGCAATGGCTACCATTGGTCAATTTCTATGCGGGCCTATGGCTGATAGACTGAATGGATTTTTTAAAATTCCAAATAGAAATAGACCATAGCTTTAAAGGGACAGTGTGTATCATTTTAAGTAATTTATAAGCTAAAATCAATATCTTCATTCATAAATAGGTCCTCATAAGTACATCTTTTAATAATCTGATTTATCCTCATAAGCACATCATTTCTTATTTGTATTTACATTGGACGGGTAAGTCGGGTACTTCTACTGACTTTTTCATCCGCATGTGATGCATTAATCCTGCGGATCCCGGGCACTTTAGTCACAGTCGCTTGTCTGTTGCGTGTCTAGTTGCTAGCTGATGCTATGACATAGTAATGGAAGGCTACCAAAAATAAACCAATACAACATGGCAACATAAATCACTATATTGCTGGAGGAGTAATGACTTATTCAACCTCACACACGTTTGTTTGAAATATCAACCTGAAAGAATACTGGTGAAGTGGTATTGGATGACATGTTGTCATAGTTTCTTGCTACATAACGGCTACCGTAGTTGCAACAAAGCGATGCGCTAGAGAGCACTATTAGTCTGAATGCAAAATACAGTTTCACCACTAGATGGGAGTAATTCCTAAACACTGTCTAACTTTAATCCCAAAAAGATTTCAACATTTTATTTTTAGATTACTTTTGGATCACATTTCAAAGAGTTTTTGGTGCAATATAATTTATTATAAAAAATAATTAATAAATATAAGTTTAGAGTAAAAATTAAACTCGCGTTTAAAGACGGACTTAAATTGAATCTTTAATTTTAAGCTAATTTTAAAGTTTAACCACAATTTAATCTGGTATGAAAATGAAGCGCTTCAGTTAATGGTCATTTTTGAGACAACGGGCTTTGGAGGTTACACAGAAGTGAACAAACTCGGATCATTTCCAGACAGATTTCAGCAGCTGCAGCTAGTAAGTATGAGCAAATGCTAAAACTCCAAGTTAATACTCTCTAGCTGACTTTTTAATGTTTTCAGCTGGTTCACGTTTAAGAACCAGATGGACTCCGTTCAAGTGTTTGAAACGTACACAAAATACTTCATAGTGAATATCATGCTAAAAGACTGAGGCTGTAACGTTTCAGTCAAGAGATGGAAATAGAGAAGAGCAGACGCTCAAAGCATTCCCAATACTTATATTGCCGTTTTTGATTTTGGAAAGGTCAGACGGAAAAGAGCAGTGTCAAAAGCTTGATAGAGAGGATGCCAAGCTGTTATTGGAAACTCACTGTAAACGGTCTGTGACTTTGGATCAAAACATCTATGGTCTTGACATGGAGTGCTGCAGGGACAACACCAAATTAGCATCGCACTGGTTCCCTCGACAAACGCCAATGGGATCTTTTCCACTGGATTTTGGGTCGTTGCAGAAAATAACCTCGACAGCAAATCTTCAGGAACATTGAACGTTTTGTTCAGCGACATCATCATCATCTCAAATTATTTTTTAAGCATAAACGCAATCAGTGTTGAGTTGAAAATGCTATAAACCAACTACACCACAGTCCCATGACTGACGCATGACATCAGCACCACTAAGATCTAGTCTATCGCCTCTTTTAAGACGTGCACAAGCTTCAAAATCATGATATTTACTGACCTATTTTATATCGTTAAAATCCCTAAAAATCACATTAATTCCAGACCTTATTTCTGACAAAACCCATTGAGAGAAAAAAAATAAATACAAATAAAAAGACTTTGCAACTTTAGCCGAGTTTATTCATATTCACATTAAAAGACTCATGGCAGCACATTTTTCTATATCTATACCTACGAGACAACCTGTCCCGCAGACAAATCTCATGATCCATGGAATGGAGACCAAAAGGAATAACAGAAAAAAAAATCTCATAAGACCAGAATTTTTTCAAAAGTAAAATCAGGCATAAAAACCCACAAGGGTAAGACGGTGGAAGAAAAGTATGGAAAAGCAGCATTTAAATGGGGGTACACGACAGAAGTCTTGTCATGTGCTTTTGCTTCTGTGTGTGTGTGTGTGTGTGTGTGTGTGTGTGTGTGTGTGTGTGTGTGTGTGTGTTTCCGTCTCACGGCAGGCACATTAGCAGTCAAACACACAGCTTCAACCTTCAAATCAATCTCTATCAGCGTTACAGGAGCTAGAGAGCCGGCGAACAGCGCCCCCGGGGCCTCGGGGTTCACCAAACATGGTGGAGGCTTAAATCAAACGGGAGCGAGGGATGACGAGACGGAGAGAGAGAAGCTGGCAGGAGAGAGAGAGAGGAGGGGGATTCAGACGGTTCAAACCAGACTGGAGTTATTGTGGGGTTTTTTTTTTTAGCCTGTCGGTGGTAACTGCCTGCTCGTCAGTGAGTTGTCTTCTTACTACAGACAGCTGGGGCTTTGTTTGTGTGCACTCATCACACACACACACACACACACACACACACACACACACACACACACACACACACACACACACACACACACACACACACACACACACACACACACACACACACACACACACACACACACACACACACACACACACAGTAAGTATACTGTATGTAATCCATGTGTGCCCCACTGTGTACACACTAACAGAAATAGAACTGTGTGGACTTTCTCCCTCTCTCAAGCTTGCTCTCTCTCTCTCCCTCCCTCCCTCCCCGTCCTGAGGCTTGGAGGGATTGTTGCGTCTCCACAGAGCCTGCTGTGTTGTTGGGAATATAAATATAAATACCAACATGTTTCCGAGGAGGCTTCCACAGAGTCTGGCCAGAAAAGATGGCGGGGTACAACAAACCCACAGCGGTTAAGGCCTTAAACTGAGCACTCTGTGCATGTGATGAGCAGGAACCTGGGTTGCAATAGCTTCTTTTAAATTTCATTGCTTCCTTAATTTCATTCATGAGCTCCTCTTGTCATCTGTCCAGGAGAACGACAGCAAAAAAAAAAAGAAAAAAAAGGGAAAACCCAGAAGATACAAACATTCAAAATGGGAACCCCACCCCCAACTGTAAACAAAACCTCTTGCAGCGCCGTCTTCAACCACATGGTCCGTGGTCAATGTCATCGTCCGCATCCTCAGCAGATGTCTGATGGTTATGATTCAGTTCAGTTTGGAGGCTGGTTACCATAACAACAAACGGGCCTCAGTTTCTTGCCATCTGTACGTGTGCGTCGGGGTCACTGGTACTGGAGGTAGTTCTTCAGCGTCTGCGGCAGTGGGAGTGCGTCGATGTGATGGATGCGCTCTCGACCCAGAGCCAGTCGAGCTACTCGTCTGCACAGGTCCATGAGGGGGAGGGGCTCCGCTGTGAGGCACGAGAGAGGGCAGAGACATGGTTAGGGTCCAAACAGTAAGTGGAAGCTTTCATGTGTGACAACAGACCCTTCCAATCCCATTCAGCTGGTTTACAGTTTAGGCTGCGTGTTGTGGTGACTACGACGAGCAGACGCCAGCCTTTGTCCCTCCCCAGAACACCGCTCTTGAACATTGTGTAATATTTGGCACCTGGTGCACTAGAGGGAGAGGCATGGCTGGCAGAAAACATTAGTGGATAAAAATAATGAGGCTTTTGAAGCGTTTGCGTTCTCTTATCCAGTGACTTAAAATCCACACATATACATATATTATCTCATCAAGTTCATCATTTATTAGATAAAGACAAATGCATCCATACAGTTGGCATTAAACTGTAACCCAGAACCAAGGTACGTATTGAACCATGGGCTAAATGTATTGTTGCATCCCTAGCTGCCACCTAGTGTGAAAGCTCCGCTATGACGGTTAACAAGTAACGCAATGAACTATAAGGAAATTCATAAGTACACCATTGCAAAAACTTGCATCAGTCATTAGTACACACAAGCGCTTGAAAAACGATTTCTCATTTACTCAAACACATTACAAGGCAGGTCACCTCCATTTGTTGTTATATCGTTGAAAGCCGGCAGCGAGCACACCTGTTCCCCATCTACGATGAGGTTTCAGCTCTGGATTTAATTTGTGGTTACGCTTGTATAATGCTACAACCCTGGGTGTATGTTAATGACGAGCAGAGAGAGAGAGAAGCAGCAGCTAACACCATTCAAACGTCTATACACGGATATGTCATCACTGTTGTAAATATATGCCAGCAGAACGTGGCAACCCTCCCCTTCCACCACATTTTGAAGGCAAGTGATCGCTATGTATGTCAGACAGAAACAGACCCTTCGCTGCTGCTCCTTTACGGATGTCAAGCTGCTCCACCTGGAAGCACCAGCTGGTCGGGCTGACTTCCTGCTGTTCAGAGTCTACTTACACACTGTGTGAAGGACAGGAGCAGGGGCATTTACACTCGCAAACAAGCGGAATTCACACTTTGGTTGACACACGCACTTGAAAAGTTTCCATGAACTAGTCAGACCCGCAGTGCGTAACAGATCCACTTATTCCTCTGTTACCTTTCACAATAAAAAGGCCTGGACATAGATACTGTGAAACTAATAGGGGTGCTACCGTACACATTCACTGTTTGGTCCTTCCCTTGGTTTTGGGTCACAGTTTGGTAGGTTTTCAGTACAATAATGCAGGAAGTAACTCTTTGTTGATTTATTTTGAAAATTACAAAACAGTCAACAAATGCTCATTGGCCACAATGTTTACGGTTACAGTTAAGGCACTCCAATAATGGTATATCATCAATCAAAAATAAACAACGTGACAAAAATCAAATGTGCATAACCACAGACATGTCCAACTTCATTCAATGGCGCCGGCATGGAGATGGACACAATCCGTGGTCCACTTAGCTTAATTTAGTCTAACAAAAAAACAATGCTACAACTAACAACAACAACAAAACAACAACTGGTGCGCTGCCAACATTTTCGGTAAAACTGGTGCTCCAGAATTTCCGTTCCCTGTACAAGTAGTCGACCACAAACAGCCTATTTGGGTGACAGGGCGTACCAAAAGGATGTCTCGCATACCGAACTGAACATCCTGTACCGAAAATTTGCCGGTATGAATATGTGCCGTTAAACCATAACTGTGTACCAGAGGGAACTCAAATTCACACGGAGCATTTCTTGAAAAGGATCCTCATTAAAAACAGCTTATAGTAGTTCAGGCTTCACAACATTTTACCTCAGACAGGCTGCAGGGTGCTCAACAGGATTCCGTAGTTGATCTATTCAAACCTTTTATTCAAAAACTGTTGCATATTCGCATCGCTGCCGGTATGAATAGTTTTTATGGAAAAACATTCAAAAGGAATATTTCGAATATGCATGTCATTTATTCATCGCACCCCTAGTGTGTAACGGCTTCAACGCTTCATGATTTTATTATGTTGTATTATTATTATGTATACTCTGCACGACAAAAATACGTTCACTCCTGCAGATGAACAGATTGCATAAAAACACAGCTCGCATTATATACACGAAAAGCCCAACGACCCAAACAGGCCTCACCTGTGACTGAGCGAGCGGTTTCTCTCTGCACTACATTAAAATAGTGCACCACATTACCACAAAGTGAGCCCCCCTACCGAACAAGTAAGAAGCAAATACGAGTCTAGGCTGGACCCGAGCACCGAGTCTGTCAAGAGACCTTCAGTTATTCCTCTGGGCAGGAACTACTGCCCTGGTGGCCACTTGACCACTGCCTGCTAAACACAGAGCTAACAGGAAATCGAAGCATGTCTGAAGTGGGGTTTGGACAAGAATCAAATAAACATCGACTGTATTAATGTGTCTGTTAGAATGAATGATGATGAATTCTGTAATAGTAAACCTGTTCCCCATGCAATTTGCCACTGACTGAACATTAGTGGGAACCACTCACTGAATTCCTCCGCCACGGTCTGGTTAGTGACCTTTGAAACAGCAGCGAGGGGAAATAATGAAATCCACCAGTGAACAGCAGCTGACGGGGTGTAAAAGGAATGGAGTACAGCTATCCTAATTTATTTGACTGCCATGTGCTTAATGAAAATCCTTTGTAAGAGCTCCTCTGGGACATGCGGTGGAGTGTGGATTCATTTGTAGCCACATCAACGTGGGAAAAAGTGTCCAAATCACAAAGACGTGTTGAATGAACTCGGACTGAATAGACAGCGTGCAGCTATGTGTGCAGTGAGACTGTACAGCTGATACGTCTTCATTGCAGCACGAGATGTACTTGGCAGGACAATCGCTTCCCTCTGACATCTTACTCCTCTCCTGTGTGTGCAAAGGCATGCCCATGCTTCAGAACATCAGCTCACAAGATTAAGACTCGCACAGCCGGTAGTAAAATCACGCCTTCATTCATCCAGAACCTTGTGGCCGTCTGAACTCTGCTCTCACAGATGAAGGACTCGCACGGCGTTGGTGCACGTGGAGCCTCTGTGGAATGCAGGACCCCCCCGTTGGAGCTAACAGCATCCATCAATCAGTCTCAACATTATGAGCACAGCCCCTGCATATAGGTAGTTTCCATAGTAACCAGCTCCTCACACCACCACTGTGTGATATCACTGTACTCGTAGCGTATAGTCACAGATTTGCATTATACGTGTCTTTTAAAAGTGATTTACTGTACATTTATTTTTTGCAGAAACATAATCCTTGTTCTCTCCAGTGTTGGACCTGCCTGTATCATTATCAAAACCAAGAAAATGAGTGCATTATGACTTTAAATGCAACACTTCATTAGAAGTGAAACAGGACTGCTGGCCCTAACAAGACTGATGCTACCACAGTAGCATTCCTCTCTGACGGTGCTCTCCTCGGGGAGGTGATGACATGATGATGCTACAAAAGTTGCTGAAAATCAGCCAATCCTTGCTGACAAGAGCTCGTCTCCATGGTAAGGGTTGCCTGGGGCGACAAGTGGTCCTGTCAGACAGCGGTGATGAGCAAAAACAGTAAGTGCACACAGTCCATCAACTGGCAAAATTGACTTATAACATTGCTAAGTGGTTTAAGTTGTGATTAAAACGTTTCAGACAGATGAGAACAGGATCTGATTAAGAACTGACCTGACATATGTCTGCTTCATGAATTATAATGCACGTTAGTCCAAAATACAATAACCCAGGAACATCTGGCCATCCTAGTCTGGTTGATGGGGTTTTAAAAGCTTACTGTAGGTAACAATGAAGCTCAACATCTGCCAATTATTTCAATTTAAAAAAAAAGGTTTGAATGGGCTATAAATAATTGGAATTTGAAAATGTCTCACTTTGCCATGGCCCCATCCATAGAGAACATATAGACCTCAGGGTATTTTCCTTTCATTCAAAAAGGGAGCTCTAACAATGAACCTGGAAACCACAGTCTCTCTCCGTGTGCCTATTTAAAGCAGCCTGTGTGTCATCTTTCACACATGAAATCCCTTGATGACTTTTAACCAAAATCAGACTGAGCAGGTACATTTAATAATTAATCCATGCTAATTAGCTGCAGGTAATGGCAGTTAACCAGAGGTGAACCATCGAGCTACTAAATCAGGTCTGTAACCGGCCATCTCTGCGCTCGCCCTTTCCCCTCAAGCACTCAAGTTTTCCGATAGATTAAGAGACACTAAGAGGAGATGCAGTGTGGGAAAGTAGGGTTGAGGACGACTGAGTGTCTGATGCACCGTTGAACCACCGCGATCCACAGGCTGGCAGTCGCACACATCTTCCTCACACTTATTCGAGAACAAAGTGAAGGAAGGGGAGGTATGGCGGCGCGTCGGTTAGTCTGCCCTCACCGAAGTGAGACTGCTGGTGATAAGTTTCCCCCCAGTTTCTTCCTCTCTCACATTGCAGCCTCGCACATTTGTGTGTGCGTTTGACAGCCCATACCTCGGCTCACCCTGGGACCGAGACAACGCGACCCAGCTATGCCCTACTTAGAAATAAAAAAGGTAAGGCAGGTCCATCTTTTTTGGCACATGTTCCAATTTACTGTTCATTTAAGTCCACCCCCTTCTTCTTGCATTCTCTTCATTAGGAGAGATGTACCGAGGCACCAGGCAAAGGTGCACACTCCCAGCCATGCTTATCTAATAGATTAGCATAAAATGGTTGGGCCTGTCTGACCTAGTTTTAAGATGACAGGTATATGTGTCTTACAAACACACACACCCTGAAGGGGCGGACACATCTCAAATCCCTTCTCACTGACCGGTCAAAATGGGAGAGGGGGGGGGGGACAGAACTGGATCAATTATACATGCTGGGAAAAAAAAATTGGAGCAGAACAGCGAAGCGAGCAGCAGGGAGGACGCAATAGAGCACGCCATCACTAGCCGTGATTGGAAAAAGCAGGTGTCCAAATTGAATCGTCCACTCCGAGCGGAAACCAATTGCTCACAGAACTAGTGATTCCTACCACTGCCGATATTCAACTTCCCATTAGTTCGGACTGCCAAGCTAGTGAGTTCTGGACAGAAACCTGCACTGCCATCAATTTGGCCGACACGCCTCCTGCTGCCTCCTCATTCTGCCTCCTCATTCTGCCCAGGAAATGGGAGGGTGAGCATGCATGATTATGAAGAGGAGCACCGTAACACTAACATGCACGGCTAAACTGCACATCATCCATGTGAACACACACAAACCGCGGAGCTATAACAATGACTATACATACACTTTCTGCATCGATGCATTATTACTTAGACCAGCCATCAAAATCTATCAATTTGACTTCAAAACCATATAATACTCCTTTTTCCTTGCCGTTTCTCTTTACGGTTGTTTTTATTTTATTTGTTTTATCGTTAGAAGAGATTTCTGTTCATGGAGTAGTCTTGAAACATGAACGGGATAAATGTTATGAGTAAGATGGACGATTGCCACCTCATCTGAAGCATTTTCACATCACATTCTTCGTTTAACCTTGTTAGAGAGCAAAATCTTCCGTTTCACATCCAACCTTGCACAAGCACTGAATGACAGGATGCTAATTTGGGACTCCGGTAATTGTACTGTAATGTTGCCAGATAAACTACTCACAACAAGTCAGCGATATTCAGCTTTCAGGTGAAATTTCAGGATGAACCTAAAAATGCACTATAACCTTTACAGGTTAATTTGACCTTCTCTAAACTTTTGAATGCATGTCCAACTGTTCAATGTTTCAGTACTTTTTGCACAAGGTGCTGTTCTCTAACACGGAGCATCAGAATTCACAACAGGTGTTTGATCCTTGAATCAATGTCCTGGTTCAGTTAGACATGGTATTTAAACAGTCCTCTTCATCATGCTGTTCACATGTTGACGTCCTGAGACCAAGACGACACCAAACAAGTGATCAACAGTAGCCATTGCGAGGCTTCAGACAGGATGTTGTCAGAGGGAAGTGGCCACTGAGCTTAGAGTATCGCAGAGTGTCATCAGCAGGTTGCTACAGAGACAGAGAGACTGGAAGAGCCCAGAGAGGCAGAGACGTGTACGTCCTTTGGCCACAAGTTAGTGAGGCACTGACATTTTTCCTGGCTTCTGTTTCTATAAATAGCTTGCTTCTGCTTAAATACCCTACTTTCATGATATAATATCACTGTAGCATGAACTCTTTACATTTCCCATAAATTTCCCCCCGAGAGCCAAATGTCCCTAACTTAGTAGTGTATTTATTCATCCACACGGTTGACATGTATGAAGACTGAAAATATAGGGAGAGACTGTTGGTCAGGTTATAAGAGGGTTCCTTAA
The DNA here is from genome assembly GCA_029853015.1 of Chelidonichthys spinosus. NCBI lineage: Eukaryota > Metazoa > Chordata > Actinopteri > Perciformes > Triglidae > Chelidonichthys > Chelidonichthys spinosus. The sequence goes on along the minus strand of CM056828.1, from coordinate 8,810,529 downwards.
ATGATTTTGTCCTGATCGCTCAATAAGGGGAGAGTAGTTTTTATATTGACCTGATCTGAGAAGACAAGTTAAAAAAGCAGCACTCTCACAATTTTTCAGAGTTTATCAAATAGATTTTATGCATGTGAGATGATGATGATGATGCAAATAAATTACTCACTATTAACAAAGAAGACAGCACAAGAACTGACATATGATCTCAGCATGCCCTTGTGTAATACAGCGCTTTACGCCTATACATTTTGGCCATTGTGGTCTCTCCAGCTTCTTTCAGACGATAATTTCGTATCGCTTTAATTAAAGAATGTCTTCAATAGGGGTCCAGACATTGATTGACACACTGATACTTAATCCAAAAGTAGCCCTCTTTGAGATCAACCTTAATTTATGCGAGGTCTAAGCCCAAGTCACCGCTTGCAACTGGGCTGTGAATATTGCTAAGAGACAGGCAGCCATCTGCATAGGACACGTCCTGAGCAACAAACTCGTGAGCAACCTGCCTGGTCAACAATAAACTACCCATCTACCCACCAAAAAGTCATTAACCATTGCCATAGCAACCTGCAATCCTAATTGGGTGTGTAAAAACCAAAAGAAAGGATCAGTGGTGAAGAGGAGGAAGAGAAAGAAAAAGGAAACCAGCAGAGAGGAGAGCAGGAGGGAGGAGATGAAACACAATGAGAGTTGGAGTCAAATAGGGTTCATTTGCAAAAAGGGGAGGGAAAGGATGTCTTCCTCTTCTCTGGTCTCGTTCAGGTGCAAATGAGGTTGGATCAGTTTATTTCCGTTCAGCCAATCAGGCCACTGTGTTGTCAAGAGTCTTGTTGTGGCGAAGAGAAAAATATTGCTTTCCAGGATTAGAATGAGGAGGATGGCGAGATGTTTTTATTTAAAGACATTAGCAAGTCAGAGGTATGAGAACCGATAAAGATCACGTCTCAGTGGAGTTTGCTTTCAAGTGTCTCTGGGACTGAGGGGCAAAGGACTAAAGTGAAACGCAGGAGGGATGAGAAACCTGCATTAATGCAATGTATTAAGGGACAATACAGACATGAGAGGAAAGTATAGGGACGCTCATCTCGTCTTGCGTCCTAGGGACTTAGAGATGGACTATAAAAGAGTCTAAGCAAGAGGGGGGGAAAAGAATGTGAATAGACTACAAGACCAAGTAAAAGACGAAGAAACCAGGAAGCGAACAAAAAGTAAATCCTCTTTGAGTTGCAACAGGATGACAAAAGCTAGATGTGGGAATAGGGGGCACCACCATCTCCACACATGCATATTGATGCTTCCATTATTCTCTATACTGCAACGTGGAGCTGTGCCTTATGCTCGATATCATACGCTAATCTCTCATGCGCATCTCTCAGAACATAAGCTCTTTAACACTTCCAAATTCAACTGATCTCATATGCGTTGTCCTCGGCAGACATGGCTGAATGGGTAAAGAGAAAAGGAGTATCATGTGGACGATGTGTCACAAGTCTTATCTTTGATGCCTTTGATGAAGTAAAAACAAACAAGTGTTTCCCGCAGTTCAGGCTCATAAGTTAGCATCATTTCATTCATTCATCTTCTATGAGCAAACTGTGTAGCTGTTGCCAAGCCACATTAGTCTAAAGACTGACTGATCAAACGATTCAGGCATCAATGCACTAACTTGCATAGAGATTCTACAGGAAGCCAAGAAGATAAAAAAAGGATGTAAGTGTTTTCTGTTCGAGCCAGAAGGCCCCTCAGAGTCTTTTTTTTTCCTAGAACCGATTATAAGTAAAGGCACCGATTCATCCATCAGATGACAAAAAGAAAGCTATCATCAATTATCACAAACTCAATGTAGCAGAACCAGAGATGTTGTCCTTTTATGCCACACATCTACCTCCTTGTCAAAACCTGCTGCCTAAATCAGACCATTCAGCCAAATATTTGGGTCCGCCGTACTGCCTGGTAAGCTCAATTCTTTCCAACTCCACACCCCCCATTGTTCCCCTCAACAAGGAACATCACTCGAGGCAATTTTTCAGACTTCACACAACTCCCCCTGGAGAAACAAAAAAGGCTTTTTACATCCTTCTTCACATATGCAGTAGTACTCCCCAAGACCTGTAAACAGACTTTGATGTGTAAAATCAGCGGAGTTCCCCTTTAAGAAAACAACTGACACATTTGGCACAACATGGGCATCGCTATGGAGTCATCTTTCTAACTGCCTGCCAAGTAAGACCAAGTAAATCAAGTATCCGCAGACATTTTAGAGTTAGTTTAGTCGGACACCTCATGTTGAATATTCGGTGCTCTATCTTTAGTCCAAATGTGTTCACCAGTAACCCATGTGACTTCTTCACCAGGCAGGTTTTATATGAATCAGCTATGGATGCACACAAACAAAACAATGAGCTTGATGCATCCAACAGCCACAGAAGAGTTGAGGCAGGATGTTGATTCTCAGAGTTATAAGCAGTACCATCTTACTTTAACTTAAAAAGTGAGGGCATTTAAATCAGTGTTAATATTTGCTCAATGCAATTTTAACTCAAGGATGAATTGCAAATGCCTCCTAAATATTGGTGCTTCAACAACACTTTTCCTCACAACTTGCCATATCTCAACAAAGCACAGGCAGACAGGCAGACAGACAGAAAGACAGACAGACAGACAGACAGCGAGAGAGGCCAGACGCTGAGCTCAGAAGCACGCTGGGACATCTTCCAGAATTGACTGGCTGCTGTCCGCCTGCAGACATGTGTGTGTGCGTACACACACACACATACACGCACACACACACGCGTGTACACACGTACACACGTACACACGTACACACGTACACACACACACACACACACACACACACACACACACACACACACACACACACACACACACACACACACACACACACACACACACACACACACACACACACACACACACACACACACACACACACACACACAGCCTCGGTGTCGGCAACGCCCCCAAACCCGCCCTTTGACTCTTTGTGCAACATGCCGGCTGGAGGGGGGAGGGAGGGCCGAGGGCTATTGCACATCTGATAGGGCAGACTTGATTGAGATGACTAGTTAGAGAACGATGACATTTAGCAGAAAAGCGCAGCAGGGAGAGAGACATTGAGAAAGAGGATCCCACGCGCACGCACTGATCTTTATGCCGACTTCAGGACAGTGTGAAATAGAAAACTGTATCCAACTCTCTGTAACAGGAATATCTGAGCCTGTGAAAGGTCGAGGAAGAGGGTAGCAGAAAGCAGTAGAGGGAAGCAGACTAGAAATAGTACACAGAAAGGATGTTTAACTTGCTGCAAAACAAAAAGAAATGCAACAGTCCCTTGCGTTGTGGTCTTTTTATAGATCTCTGAAGGAAAAGAAATTGATATACAAACACTTGAAGATATGTATTGAAGGCAGGCACTACCAATGCCTGAAATAAGCTAAATATGTCCTTAAATTAAGAAAATAACATTTATGTGCACTTGTTTTGTATCAGCTCATTGTGAGGAGTACCGTTTTCTAGTTTCTTTCCTCTGCTCTTCTGCGTTTCTCTGAGGGCCGAGCTTTGCACTCACTCTGTTTGAGGGATCGGGGTCTTCCTCGCTACCAGTATAGGCTGCTCCGTTTCAATAAAGTTAGCTCGAAATAAACTTTCATGCAAGCTGAAATGTAACCGCGGTGTTCTGTCTGCAGGCGCAGTGACTTAAAACCAAGAAGAGTAGAAGAGCTATGAGTAAGGGGAAGTCCCCTAGCCACTAGACTTATTCATGCTGGGTAAAATGCCATAGGCTTAAGCTAGTGGTGATTAGCGTGTGTTATGGTTTTTCCAGACCTTTGTGCCGATTCCAAAGACAGATCCACTGGCCCTGCAGCATTTAAGTATAGTGGGTCCCTCGAGTGACGACAACAACAGCTTGTCCATCCTCCCTACCGTCAGAGATGACCTCCAATCTGTCGTGATTCTGCTTAGACAGATGAAACTCCCTCTCACAGAGCTGAAGACTTGCAGAGCCAACACCACATAATGGAGCATGTGGGCAATACGTATTAAAACATTTATTTATTTTGAGGTGCATATTTTGTCAGTCCCTATTTGTACATGTTAATAAGCAGTTGATAGCTTCTCAATATGCTTGCCAATGGCAATCTGGCAACCCTTACCACAAATATTTGGGAATTAGCCTGACCAGTACTCCTTGAGGATGTGTTTTTAAAAAACAGTTAAACATACAACACACAGTAAAATCCCCATTTTAGACAAACCATGGACTGTATGACCCAGACTTCTGCAGAGGATTAGTAGTTTAGTGACGGTTGTCAAAATGACTCAGCTGCCTGAGCCAAGCTAGCTCCTCTGTCCATCTCCACAACAGTTGGGCTTTGTCATACAACTAGACACACACATATGACTGGCCATAGCTCATAACTGATGACTGAATCCAGCTCCAACTCTCCTCTGTGTTGCTACACTGGGTTTTTGTCACTGGACTCCCAAGTTGTTATAGCACAAACCTCACACTGGGTCTTCACAGCCCTGATGAGCAGGTCTAAATATAAGCCTACCCGAGGAAATTCATACATAAACATACAAATCTCTGCACTGTGGAATATCACCTACCATCCAGCTCTCCACATTTCTGCAGTGACACAGATGCACAGAGCAGTACTAGAACAGGCACTAGTCTTCATCCGTGGAACAGGATTGGCTAAATCAAGGGCTGTGAGTTAATGGCATTTGATGTTATTACACTCAAACCGTGCATGAAAGCATCTTAAAAATCTGCATGACGACTTTTAATGACTGAGAGTATGCTAAACTTAAAGAGACCAGGCTGAAAAGATTCATAGATCTTGAAGTCAAACATACCTGTAAGCAAATAATTATACAGAGCACAAGGACCAGAGGCTTGCTTAGGAAGACACCAGAGATCATCAGCTGTGCCTCCTTAGCGAATGTACTAAAATGGTTTACTAAATAAATACTAAAAATAATAAACAGCAGGGACTGCAGTTTGGAGAAATATGATAAGTAGGAGGCAGCCTGACTGAGTCAGAGAATTTTTGGTCCAGAGTAATTTAACATGGGATACCAAGCCTGATCTGATAGTTTACTTATACTTCAAAAGCTACTTGATCTAAATACTGAAAGTACTGGTCGAGTTAACTGGGAGAATGCCATCCCTGAAGCTGAAAAACAAGAAAACGTCCAAAATAGACCGTTATACGGCGGTGTTGAGAGTGTGTTCCCACTTTTACATCATAAACACTCTTTGGCTTGCAGAGAGCACACATCAGCCAAGTTTAATTTTATCCTGCCTTCAAGGTAATCACAGACTTTACATTAATTCAGTGACAGTTGATATGACCTGCTGCTGCAGACATCTGTCATTTTATCCAGTGAGAGCGGCGCAGTCAGCCAGCCAAGAATGAGGAGCTGAATGTTTTTAACAGGAGGTAAGTGCATATGTGCATTTCCCTCCCCGACTTGAGTGTCACAACAGAGCCAATCACATTCATACACTAATTAAGGGCCATATGAAATTCTTCAACATTATTTTTTTTTCCACATTCCGGTTCATTTTCCCCCCAAATTCTGTGTTTTCCCTTTTAATTTTTTCTTAATTCTGTGTTTTAACATTTTTAAGAGCATTCTTTCCATCAAGTAGTGTCTAATCATGTGGTTGATGACTCCAAATTCAATAAAACCAATAAAAAAAATGAGAAGTGTCTTGATGAAAGTCACTGAATAGCTTTTCTTCTTGTGTGTGTGTGCATGTGTGTCAGTGCTGTGCTACTTACGATCTAGTCCGTTGACGTAGCGAATAGATACTTCACAGTGCCCCCACACGGCGCTGACGATGGGATACAGTCTCTTGCCTTTCAGTCCTCTAAAAGCTACTCCCAGATACTGTCCGTCCACCATGAAGCTCAATGTTCCTTCGTCCATATCTAGAATCACGGTCAGAGAGTCTGGAAGCACGAATGACTCGTCTGGCTCCAGGAAACAGGGATATGTGGGCGCCGACGTGGAAACGGGTCGGTTCTTACCATCATGGTAGAGTCTGTTGCGACCCAGGTCCCAGCCCCAGGACTCCGAGTCAGAACCCACCAGGGCTGTGTAGCCTACCGAGTGTAACGATGCTTCAGCAGTGGCCACGCCCACAACGGCGTGTGTGCCTCTCTGTCTGGCCGGCCAGTGAATCCTCCACACATGGAGGCCCCTGGTGTAGCCCACCTTGCCACGGATACAGTCCGTACTCTGTGCCACTGGATGTCGGTGAAACGTCAGCTTGTCGTCCTCCTTAACGAAGACATTGAGTGACCGGTCATCAGGGTTCCAGGCGTGGCGAAGCTGGGCCTCGGGGCTGGCAGCAGGCATGTCCAGCAACAAGTCCAGTCTGGGGGGCCGACAGAAATCTGGACCCCGCAGTTCGCGGCGTACAGGCCGATACGAGGGCTCCCCGCGTACATCCACTGACTTGATACTGCCAGAGATCTTCTGGCCCATGGCTGGGGAGGGAAATGGATGGAGCGAGGGTGGTAATGAGGGGGCGCTGGGTCCTGACGTTACCTCATGGGCGCAATGGCAACACAGCGGGTCCTCGGTGGAAAGCTGCTATCGGACACACTCGCTGTCTTCAGCCAGGGGTAACCACACTCCTGAAACACACACAATGAAAACATGAAATAGTCTAATAGTTAATATGGACTAGTAATAATAATTAGTAATAACTAGGGGGGGGGATTTGAATTTGAATTTTTGGAATGTACCACACCAAGTCCATAATAGTAAGGTCAAACAAAATTATTATATATTGAACAAGAAGTCACCAGGCAATTGGGAACAAATTTTTAAAGACAAAAGGGAGATCTGCTTGATGGCAGAAGGAAAATTTACAACAACAAGTTCTTTGTTGTCTCCATTATATCCAACTCTGGCAGTGGTCGGAAAAATGCTGCATGGTACAGCTAAGCTAGACCGTCATTTTCAAGAACCCTCCCCCCCACGGACACACGCAAATACCTTCTATTTTTGTTAATTTTGGCAATCCCTCTGAACAAACATTTCCGATCAGAGTTCCTTGAGAAAACCTCTTATTTTACTGCAGCAGGGTCTGACAATCTACCCAGCGAAGTCCTGGTTCTGGTTCTCCCATGCATTCCTGTTAGACCAAGTTGAGGGAAGCCGTTCCAAATATGCATGACTGAAATTACTCCTTGTCCTCTCTCCAACACTCAAATGTTTTGCTCACACCACTATAGTTTCTCAGAAAAGGACTCCCCACGACTCTTCCAGGGAACGTCCAGAACAGTAACTGGTACTGACCCACCAGGGGGAGGCTTCACTCACACACACAAATACACTGCTGGTGTGTGTGTACTGCAGGATATATGGACATAGATTAAAGAGAGCAAAAACATTATTCATGCATTTCAAATTAGAAATGCAACTTGTTTAACACTTCAAGTAAAATCTCATCTGCCATGTTTTCTTAACTGACAAAAAGCTGAATTCATTATAACACCATCGTTTTACACACATCGTGGTTTACTTTTTCCCAATAGTGAATCAGCCTGTACACGTAAATCACCACCCTAAGTAATTATTTCCTTCGGTTCTGAGACCCGCAGATACATTTTACTCCCCCTCAGCTGCAGCTCCCACAGCCTATTTATATTTTTCATTTATGTGCTGTTGGCTATTGTGTAGGCCCATGATTGTTTTCTCTAACAATTTACTTTAAAGACCAGAGGAGCTGCTTTCAGTTATTGTAAAGGTTGCAATGCACAATAGGACAGTTATGCCGAAAATCATTACTCTACTACATCTTTACATAGCAAATAGCTGTTTGATGCCATATTGATGCTCTTAAAATCGAATAAAGCACTTAATATTTTCCCATTTCACACACCTGCAGGCCATTCTGCTAATAATCAGAATGTTACCAACCAACAACGTAAAAATAGGCCGCTTCGACAAAAACTCACAAGACTGACGATTCAACTTGCACACTTGCTTGGAAACAATAATCCTTTGTGGGACATTTCATGACCACAACCCATGAAAAGTGACAAGCACTATGTTTCAATTTCAATTAATTCATATCAGATATGTCACATCAAGTCATCAATGGAGGAACATTCATCACGCAATGTTGCCAAAAGATTGTAATCACAATGGCTATTGACCACTCACTTTACATTTGTTAATGTGTTCCTGCAACGTAAGCCCCTCCTGCTTATGCACACACATTTCATCTGACAATTCCTCAAGCATTAACCGTCCACGGGGAAACCCAAACAATTAGTTGATGATTTATGGGAATCGGAATGGTTGGAGGGGGAGGGGGGGTGTGATGACAAAAAGGAAAATCCAAGCCTGTGTTCCACACATACACACTTCAGTCAGTCAATCTGGTGTTATGCATCCAAAGCCCAAGTCTATTATCACATTAGTACATGTAAGTTTGTGCGTGTATTGGGGTTGCCAACATGGTGATGGCGGTTGGTAGCACTGGTTTCACAGAGGAAATCATGGTTCATCCTCGTCTGCAGGGTTAAAGTATGACAGGAGTACTTCAAAAGATATAATTGGCTTGTTGGATATGAAGTCTCCCACACACCTTCTTTAATTTGCCGGAGAGTAAATTGCGCACGGCCAGTCAGACACTCGTGGCTCCATTAATCCTTTAACATACTACAAACATAATGTGATGTTTATCACGTTGTCACATCACTTAGTCTTGTGACAGGGTTTATCTTATTGGGGAGTGTATGTTAATTGCATCCCTCAGGGTTGCTATGGGAAAAAGGGGCGGGGAGCTCTGGAGACGAAGCCATAAAACCTTTCGGCTGATGATCAACTGGATTCTCCGTGTTTATTCTCTTCCTATAAAACCCAGCCAGGCGAAGCTATGTGGAGACTTTTCAGTTTGCCAGAATGTGTTACAACGGCAAATGCCCATTCAGCCGGATAATCACAGCGGGTTTATACACCAGACTGGACCAGCAAGAACAGAAATTGACCCACCTCTACCTGCACAGCCTATAAAATGGTATCCAGTTCTAATTGGTTTCTGCTGGATCCAGGTCTCATCAGCGATAACGGATTCCAGCCAGAGGGTGTTTAGGAGAGCAAAATAGAGAGGCAGACAATTGCCCCGGTCGGCCTCTCTATTAAAACATTTTTGGGGATATTTGATGTTATCCACTTGGAGCCGCCGACATCAAAAAGCCACTTCCAGCTGGTGAATATCAAATCTCAAATCAACTTCACCCCAGTGCTTGACCGGCAGTACTGCCTGTGCCCTCCTGTGCAGAGAGCTTCTCATCTCACACACACCCAGCTGATGGCGACTGATTGAGCCCTTATCCACACAAAGACATGGTGGAAAGGCGAGTGGTGTTTTCTCTCCAATAATAGCTATATTTTCATTTCATGCAAAGCAAAATTTTAAGCAAACTTGAAATTTCACAAAACAAAAATACAAATCGTGGCACATTTCCATCAACTAGTTTGGAGCAAATTAACTCTGCTACGGCACAGTTTGGTCTGAAGTTGGTGCTATGGGCTACGCAAGGCTGTAATCCACAAATAAATGGAGTAGAAGAAGTTAGGGGTGGGCGATATATCGAGTATACTCGATGTATCGCGGCTTGTTCTACATGAGATGTAGTAAATGACTATATCGTGAACATCGAGTGTATGTTGTTACGTCAGTTTCTAAGCCGCCACGGCCGAGTGCGACTTGTTTTAGCGCAGCTCTTTCCTCTGTCCCGCTCACAGACAACAGAAAAAAAGTCACACCCACTAGCTCAACTTACGTCACATACACGCGCCCACACACACCGGCCCCGGCTTACGTTAGGGGCTGGGGGCGGGGTTAACGCTCAAGGCAACGGGGGGAAATACGCCGCTGCGGAGTGCGGAGTTTTACTAACGTTACTGTTCCCGGTAAGTTTCAATTTTAAAATGTTTCACCTCGTTGCAAACCAACGACACATTTCTGTTTAGTTTACCAAGCTAGTGATTACGTTCGTAACAGCAGCAACTAGTGGCTATGCTTCCTCGGGTAATGGAAGCTGACCGGCTAGCTAGCCGGCTAGCGGGATATTGCTAACAACAACGTAAGCATGCCACTTTCTGACTGCCGTTGGCTCACTAAACGTTACCAACGTAACATAACATCTGTGTTCGCAGCGTCGTCGACACGTTTGTGATTAAACCGCTGTTCTCTGGTTTGTGTTTGTAGAGCTGTCGGACATCGGCGATATTGAACGGAGGTCCAACCTGCAGATGACTAAACATCAAACACTCCGATCTATTGATCACACACTGTTCTACACTTTAAAAAATGTTGTGATTTTAGTATTTTGTGTATTTTATTGTTATTGTTTTATTTGTATTATTATAGAAATAGGCTACAGTATGTAGGCCTACATCATGTGGCATTATTTATTTTAATTTACCAGCTGCTAAAAGCTTATGTGCATTTTGCAATTGCCTTGAATAAAAACTGTTTTGTTAAATTTAACTTCGTTGTGATTTACCCCTTTTGCACACAAGTTTAAAATTGTTCTAATAGAAACCACTAATGAATACAGTATAAATAAGAATGGTTTAATGCAGACATATGTTGCAGGGACTACTAGAATCATCATACTGGCGTGACTATGCATCAAAGGTTTAAATTAAGCATTTTTAAGTGCTTTAGAGGAAATGTCAAAATATCGAGATATATATCGTGTATCGCGATATAGCAAAAAAATATCGCGATATCATTTAGAGGCCATATCGCCCACCCCTAGAAGAAGTAGAAGTTGTGAAATGGAAACAAAAGAGTCAGTTTAGTAATCCAACTCATGTTGGCCTTCAGGATTTATTTTCCCCCCCAATTGGGTTTTAATTGGTTATTCATGTCAGCTACTATTAGCCATGTTTCATGCTGTCTAGACTAGGGCTGCAGCTATCGATTCTTTTTGTAATCGTTTAATTTAGCACTTTATCGATCGAGGAATCGGATAAAAAAAATTGCGTTTTTAAACAACCAAAACAAATAATGCATAACGAAAATGATGTGGCTGTAAAATGATCAAGCATTTCTAAAAAAAATAAACAGAGGTATTCATTCCAACTCCAAAATTTGGCTCCAAAACTAAGCCCATTTATTAAGTGCCAGTGAGAATTTAACAACAATACAGTTAAATCAACTTGGATAAAACATGGATAACATTTAATTTACGTTTTGTTTTGCCAGCAATGGCCCTTTCCTCTCCCTGCCCTAAATATGTGTGTATATAGTGTACTTCTTCTGTGCCATTTATGTATTTAGCGTTCTCTATCACTACAGTAACTGTTTGACCATTCTTTTCTCTGCTTTGAACTCCTCCGTCCGTTTGGGCAAACACAACAACTCACAGCCGAGCGTAAATCAGGCTTTCCGATTGGCTGTAAAAGCTGCTACGGGAGCCAATACGAGCGTCCGATACATAAACGTAACTCTATACGTCACTCGCAAGATGGCGGATGAGAAGTGATCGATATACATGAACAAAGCGGAGAAATGCGCCACGGAGACGAGGAGACATCTAGTCACACATTTTACTACTTTACGCATTCGTTTTGTTGTCAGAAATAAATCGCTCACATGGGCAAACAGGATACCGTTGTTTAGCCCCGATACTCTGTCGTTTACGGACATTCTGAGTCTGACTTTCCGCCATCGCGCCAACTAAATTCAGAATGAATGACCGTGTATGACGCGCTGGTGTGCTTCCTGAACAACGGTCCGTGTGGAACAATCGGATCCCTGCACATAGCCGCGTCATAGGAATTAACGAGGCTTCGAGGCAGATGTTTTGCCTCGAGGAATTTTCATAATCGAGTTAATCGAGTAACTCGATGAATCGTTGCAGCCCTAGTCTAGACACGAAGACAAGCTATTGCAAGGAATATCGGAGAAGAGGCTGACAACAAAAAACGCTAAATCATGCAAGTTAAATGTGTCATCAGAATTTATTCTGAAAAGGGTATTTCTATATGAGCTCTTTTTCATCAAATGCAAAAAACAAACCTCAGGGTGAGGGCAAAAACGTTATGCGTAATTGAGGAACTTTGATCAAACCATTCTAATGGGATATGTCAAAATGCACATAAAAAATTAGGAGTAAGCCAAGATCATTGCAGCACTTTCATCTACTGCAGAAATTAATAAAAACATTTTATGGAAAGAACAGTCCAAAGCTCAGAGAGAAGAAGCAATTTCCTCGCCAAAAGCTGTGGGTTTATTTGATATTATTTGATTTTCTGAAAATCTCAGCACATTTGTCAAGCCTCGCTGCTGAGATCAAAAACCACTTATGATTGTCTCAAGATTAATACAAAGAAATGATACACAACAGATAACAGTTCTCACCTTGTGCGCACAACCGCAGCACAAAGCAACCAGTAGTTATTCATTTGAGATAGCAAGACTGATTTGGGGGATCCGCTGCATTCATGTGGCGAAAAGATGACATAGTGCTGGCTGAACACAAACACTTAGCAGAGTCATAAAATGTTGAAGCTAAGCTATATTTAAAAGGTTAGTGAAAGGAGAGAATAAACAACTGGCTGTGAAGGTCAGCAGACAAGGAGTGTCAGATGATGTAATGGAGAAATGCGAACAAGGGTACAGATGAGAGAATCGCTGACAGGAGAAAAAGACAGAGAGGGGAGGTGAGTGACGTGTGATCGTAGGGACCCAGATGGGTTCAGGAAAGACGAGATGCGAGGTGCCGTCTACCCAACACCTCTCCAGATTAAGGCAGATGAATTTAGTGGAAGGGATTATCCAGTTCCAAACACAGAGTACAAACCAAGAACAATCTGTGCCTCAGCTCCTCTACTGCTTCAAAAAAAAAAAGTCCAGTGATTTTTTTTTTTAAAACCACTCTGAGCATAGGAGAGAAGGGATGCAAGGAGACGCGGGGACAGCTTAAGCAGCAACTTGACCAGAATCCACAGCACATACTTGTTATCTTTAGGAAGGGAGGCAGTGGCATGAAGAGGGCTGCTGGTAGCGTGACAGTCATTGTTAGCATATCAAACATCCACAGACAGTCTTAATGACACACACACACACACACACACACACACACACACACACACACACACACACACACACACACACACACACACACACACACACACACACACACACACACACACACACGAAGTATCACCCACTAAAAAACACATACACACTCTTATCTGCACGGCGCTGGAAAATCAGCTGCGGGCGATGACGACATGTGTATGGGCATGTACCCATGTACATAACCCCTCAAGGCCAATGACAAAGTTATAGACTAGCTTAGTATCCATTAAAGGGATGAATAAATGGACAGAAGGTCTAGAGACGGGAAATCATGTGCATGCAAACTAGATAATAAGGTTGACCTTTACACTTCCTCTCACTGGGAAAGTCTTTTTTTAGATTCCAGTTCCATTTTCCTCGTCTTAGAATGGCACTAATACACAACTATGCTGCAGAGTCCATTATATTTGTGAATTAGGTGATAATGAATAAGTATTCAGGGATCGGTGTCAAGACAGCAACAGTAGGGGGAGTACAATCCAAAGCATGATATTTATCATAGAAATAAAATGGTAGTGGTGGTTCAAATCAACATAGCAGGAAAAACATACGGCATGTGGTGTTCGCTGTTTTGATTAGCAGTGGAAGTAGTAACGTCACGAAGAGAGGAAGATAAATGAGTAACATTTAATAACTTCATTCTCCATACACACACTTGTCACACCCTAGGAAAGCACCTCGTTATTGGCAGATGAGAGACAACTTTGTTCAGCTCATTTTCTGTGCAGTTCCCCATTAAAAGTGGAATTAGCAAGTTGGCTAACTGGACAGGCTAGCGTTCAGTTAATTTTGGCGTTCTTGGATGAGACACTAGCTACATTGCAACATTTCAAAAGTTTGCGCAAAATTCACAATTTAATGACAACATGGCTATTGTGTAATGTGACTTGTTGCCACAAGACAACCGTGGTAATGAAAGTGGGAGTAGGAGAGAGGTGCGCCGCTGTTCATTGTGTCCGACTACAGAAAGCAAAACTCGATTTCAGAACAAGACTGTTAGACACAACAAACAGGTTTCATTACATGAAATAGTCCAGTTTGGAATATACAAAAGTTACCCTTTAAGGCCCCTCCACACTGTCATTTTGGGTTTCACCAGAAAATCGTGAATTAAACATGGTGAAATATGTGCTCATCAATCCGAAACTGATCAAACTGTGAAACCTCTGGCGTCTGACGGATGACGCGAGTAAACAAGTCTATGCTTGCATCATCACAGCAGTTTGATTCGCCAGACTTTCGTCACACATTCTGACATGCCTCAACATTTGTCTCAGATGTTGTCAGACCAATCTCACAGTGAAATTGGGGCTTTAAGTCCATTATAGGTGAGATTTTGTGGAGGTCCAAAGCAGATAACAGGTAAATTATGACTGGAAAAATGAGAAAGAGACAGTGACAGGTTTGAATGAACCAGCCCAACAGCTTATTAGAGTATTACATCTAATGACTCATATTAGACATATTCAGCTCGGGCCGGCAGGTTATGTCAGATCCAGTTCTGAGTCAGCACTGAGCGGGCCTCGTGTAGCAACGGTGTAACACAATCCAGAAAGTCTTCAATCATGTGTCACTCTCTCCCACCTTTCAGCCACTCACTTGTGTGAAACGCGACACTGAAGGTCCCATGCTAGCAGCTGTGGCCATGCCGGGGTATCGGGAATGCTTCCGATCCAGCCCAAAATGCTGTTTTTCAGCGAGTATGACGGGTCAGGTATCGCATTCATTTACACCACACAGAAACAACGCGGCAGGAGGTGAGCCGGTTACCGGATAGCGCTAACAGTCAACGTTAATGTAGGGTCCATCGTTACATTATGATGCGTTCAAGCTATATTCAATAAAACCAAGTATTGGGCGACGGTCAATCTGTATTGGTGGCAATTAATACGCGATGGAGGCAATCAGTCCTATGCCAAGGACAGCAATCATACCACATCAACACAGGGGGAGTAGTACTAATACATACAGACGTATCGAAACATTTTATTTTAGATTAATTAAAGTGGACTTCAGCTTAATTAAGAAGCCAAGTGTTTTACAATGATACTAAACAAATAAACGTCCCAGTGAGCACTCCATCATGAACCTAAACCTTTTAGATACACGAATGAAAGTCACACAATTTCATTTTAGACTTTAAAATAATCAAAGTGGTCACATTTATTTTATTCCACGGATTTCCTGAAAACGCTGCAACACACAGTCTCAACTTTTGAGAACTGTCAGCATGGGTTAAGAGATTGGTAAACCCCAGAAGATATCACAGACGGAAAGATGCACCACAAAGAGTTAAGACTCAAGTTAACGACTTAAGTGGCGTCTGAGAAAAGAGGCATCTTACCATGAAAGCATTTCTCCCAACAGTCAGGCAGCTCTCACACAGCAATGTGAACACGCAATCACAGCAGCCAAGTAGAAGAGAGGGAATACTTGCTCTTCGGTCTGAAGTCCAAAATGAGGTCAGGACACAGTCAACAGCCAGACGAGTGTGGGATGGGGCTGAGACAGACAAAAAGAGTGTGTGTGTGTTTGTGTGTGTGTCGGTAAGTTCCTGCTTGTGACGCGAGGATGGGGGGAAAAACAGCCTGGCTCCAGTTCCCAGCTAAGGCAGGAAAACAGCTGCTGGAGGGAGGAGGGAAGAGAGGAAAAGATGGAGAGGGAGGGAGAAGGGGAGGGCTTAGTTTGGAGCACGCTCAAAGTGTTCCCCAAGCGGTACAAAAACACCCACCCTCTCACAGATGCACCGACTGGGCGCCTACAGAAAGCGGTGGAAAGAAACGTGGAAAACACAAGCAGTTGTATGTACCACATGCAGATTAACAGCTCATTTCCACTTTGCTCTGCTCGACTGGACAGAGACCTCGGGCCACTCGAGGGAGAGCGGCAACCGAAGCAGACGGCCTTTGGAAGTTTGTCTTAACGTTATTCACGTGTGATGTGGAAGTGTGGGTTTGTCTAGTTCACGTCAGACATCTGCCATTTGGTCTTAATGGGGATATCGACTATGCATGTTTTTCTTTAAATTTGACTTGAACACTTTGTTGAAACAAAAAGGCTTTGAATATATTTATTTCAGTCTGTTATTTGTCATTTTAACCAACAACAAAGACTGAAAGAGTACAGCCAAACTGGTGGCCCCATGAGGTTCACTAAAAGACTAACTTGTTGCATGAAATAAACAAATATTTCCATTTCCCTATTTGCTAAAGCAGTGGTCTCACTGAAATGAGGCTGGCTAGGTTTTGCACACAGTACTATCTAGTCGGCCTTAATTTGCCATACTACTAGTAGGGCAAAAAAAAGGTAAAGTGGCCTGAGGGTGGAACCAGAGGACAGGCCAAGGCACCCGAGATCAAACAGGTTTATCCTGCGGTGCTTCTTTTGAATTGTGTTTTGTGCCTTTAAAATTTTCAAGCCAAGAAATTTGCCCATAGAAGCACTCAATGTGGCTTTTTCACATTATGATGTGTGGTAAGATAAGCTCAGTTATGACATGGTACCCCACCCATCTCTTCCACGCTCCTCGGCTCTAAAAACACCCCCCCTCGCTCTCTGCCTATGTATCCACGCTTCTCTTCCTCTCATCTTTTCCTCTGGGAGACAAGAAAGCCCTCCTCTCACTTGTTACCCCCCTCAGCAAATGCACAGCAGCATTCCTCTCTGCATGCTTGCACTCTTCCGTTTAAACTGAATTCCTTATACATTCACGCAATATGACTTCAAAATAACTCAAGCAAAAAAATAAAATACTGGAGGTTTAGCTGTACAAAAAAAAAAGAAAAGAAAATGCACACTTACCGCATTCATAGCAAATTAAACTACACCCACCCATGCTGAAGGCTGCAGGACTAACTTGGGTCTGGGGTTTTGATCAGAGCAGCAAGACGCTGAATGACCTCAAGTAGGGATCAGAAAAGGTGGGCTAGAACTACACTCAATAGGCATCATTCAGGGGCACCAAAAAATAAAAATACAGTACAAAGATTGGAAAGAGTGTCTATTTAAGAACAACTGAGTAAAACATCAAATAAAACGATTAAAATGAAAACTGCACTATGATTAAAAGCAACACAATTCTACTTTCATCCCCCTTAAAGTAGATGGACGGCCTTGAGATGTGCAGATCGAAGAGTCTAGTCAGCCATGGTAGTGGGCCAGTCAATAATAGACCCATTTGTCCAAATGACTTCCTACTCCTTGCACAAAGACACACCCAGTAGCCGAGGATGAGCAGCGGTTTGCCGTCTCCATGTCTCCGTTTACCCAGGAGAAGAATCTGTTGGCAACCACGTGTTGGAAGTAGGAGGAGCCCCAGCCAACCCTGCCCAGTTCTCTCTTGTGTCCACAAACACATAACCACAATCCAAACACCAGAGACGTTAAAAAGAAGGTAAACCTGCCTCCGCGGCAATGTCTCCCAAGCACTGGAGAAAACACAAATCTTTTCATGGTCAAGATGTGATCAGCAAGCAAACTAAGCACATTTGTTTTCACCTTGCACGTCCCAAAACACACAAGTTAGAGCCTGTTGATATTTACATTCCCATATGGCAATATTTTTTGATTCAATACCTCAACCCTTCGTTTTCGCTTCGTTGCTGCACTTTCACCCACACAACACAATAGGGCCCTTCTGTGGGCAGTATTGCGTGCTCTCCTTTCATTCGTGTGGATTTTCTCCGACTACTCGGGTTTCCTCCCACAGCCCAATGACAAGCAGGTGAGATGACGCTCTAAACTGCTGGTTGTTTGCTTGTGTATGGGTTAGCCTTGTATTTCTTTGGGGATTTGGATATGCTGCAGCCTCTTCTGACCATAGATCAATATGACTCATGGTAAATTCATCTAAACTAAATGGAGGCAATCTTGCCTCAGAGGGGAAAAAAAGATTAATGTGAATATGAGAGCCAAGTAGAAGGAGATTATCGCTCATTCCAGAGCTTGAACAGTGTCCTCCCATCACTTGCACAAGCAAGCTTTGTCGGGTGCAAGAAAAAAAGTGCACTTTGATAATCAATTGAATCAGTTGAAATTATTTTAGAAGTAGAGCTGCAAGACAACTGAAAGTCCTCCGACAGTGCAGATGCTAGGCTTGGGACGTTTTAAACATTTTCAAACTGGTCCGATACTAAGCCAAAGACCGGACCGAACCAGTTATACCGACCTTTTCCACTAGGCATCGCACTTGCCATAGCAGACCCTCCCGAGTGATACATTTCCTTTTTTACACAGAAGATTGCGTTAAAATCACGGAAAGGAGAGTCAAAAATATCCCGTGATCATTAATAACTTTGCTTTATGGCATAACGCCGTAACGGTGTCTCTTTTTATAAAACACGCTTTGTGGAACGAGAGAGATGGATACGGAGCCATGCAACGTTTTCAATGAGCGTCGGAATTACAAAAAACTTGTGGCTTCAAAACAACTGCTAGAGGTCAACTCTTGCTCGTCTAGCATATTTATACGACTCTTTAACAGCAAGAGAAGTTGCTGTGCATCATGTACGTGTTACAGCATACACTGGCTTGTTCGACCAACTTCGGCTTTTTATCTTCTTTGGATCTATGTTCTCATTTCGTCGCCTAGTAACACATATTCAAAACGTCTTAGTAAACAAACACAAGGTGCGGTGCACGCATCTCCCCCTCCCACCTTGACTGAAATGTGATCTCTGTCGTGGCGGCTTGCTCGGCAGTGGGGCAGCTGCACTTTACACACCAGCCAACTCGGACACGTCGACCCGTTTCCAAATAAACACAATATTATTTTAATCACTTGTCATTATTGCTGCTTATTACCAATGAAAGACACAGATTTAGTGCTGCGACACCATTGGTACAGGTCACTGATATTTTTAATCTTCCAGAACCTGTCATAAGGACAAATGCCGGTTCAACCAGTGTGCATAAATTAAACCGGTTTAGCCCATACACCGATCCAGTGAAACAGGCTCAACCCTTGAAGATACATCATCTTTTGATCATATAGCCAGTTAAAATTCTACTCATTCAGTTCACCTTAACTGACCGACTCCTGGGAGGGAAAATCCAGGTTTACAGCTGCAATTTTCACAGAGCAATCACACTGACAAGACCCGTTGTTGCTGCATGCTAGCGCTGGCTGGTGTCCATAAAAAAACACACACACACTTCGACAGTAGACAAACAAATCAACACACAAAATACTAAAACACACACACACACACACACACACACACACAACACACACACACACACACACACACAACACACACACACACACACACACACACACACACACACACTCCGAGATTCTGCTCACTTCGTCTGGCTGACAAATCTGCTTCTTTAAACAGCCCTCTAGACTTAGCAGGAAATCATTCCCAGGAAATTCAGTTTCATCTCAATAATAATGAGGGGGGGATTCAGTCATGAGTTTAATCTTACAGTTTGATTGATATAATCAATAAAGTCATGAAATATAAACGATTTGTTAGGCTCATTGAAAACCCCCCAAAAGATCCTTGAATATAATGGAACCCTGAACTGTTTAAACAATTTCTGCAAGGGAAACATTGAAGTATAGTCTAAACCAGGATAGTATTTATTAAATACAAAAAGGTACCTTCTGAAGAAACTGCAGTGTAAAGTTTGGATGCTGAAAATCCCACGGAACGTGGGAACGGGTTTAATTTGCGTGAATGTCATTGAAAAGTTGAATAACACCAATAGCATATAAAATATGTGGTATATTTTAAGCTACACTGCATTGCTGGCTTTAAAAGTTGAAAAAAAGCCAATGATGTTTGAAATGCGAAATATTTCAAGGTCTGGATGGAGTACAAATTGGTAGATAAGAGCTGAAAATGTATGAAAGAGCAGCTGATGCAGTATGAGTAGGTGGAAATGGGGAATTGAATGAAAGATGGAAATAAAGCAGTAGCAAATAGGAGTTTCAGAGCACTGAAGTCGTAGCAGCAGCAGCAGCAGCAGCAGCAGCCATAGCTGCTGATAATATAATAATACTATTGGGTAGCTTAATCTACATCATAATGTATTCATTTGTATATATTTTGTCTTAACCTCAATCTGCAAAGTAAAATGTACAATATTGGCCTCTGAAATGTCTAATGTCATGTCCTGCTGCATGAACATTCAGGTTACCATAGCAATGGGAGGTCATGACTGAGAGAAGGCCTCCGTGTTACATCAACGATGCTAGTGTTCAAACATAGTCAAAGTTGATGGACAATGTTTCGCTGATGCCTGCTTTTGATGTCGGCCAAATTATCTACCCAGGGAACGGTTATCCATCTTCTAACTTATTTTCTCTATCTACACCCATTATAAACTCAGAAAGCATCTGAAAAGAGCATCAAAATGTAAGGTGCAATCATTCAGTTGCAACCTTTTAAAAGTTTAAATGACATCTGTGGCTGAAAGTATGCGGAAGGAGTTTATGTTAAAATAAGAGCAGGTCTAAGAGGATTTGAAGATTAAAAAAAGGTAAAAGAAAACAGAATAATTTGAATGGTTTCTGTAGCTTTAAGTATGCAGAAGTAGTTTTCTTTAACAGATGCTTTACCTTTATTTAGTCGATTCTGCAGACTCCATTCTCTCACAACACAAAGACATGCGTCATATCATCCAGTATTGTAATTCTGGAATGTACTGTAGCAATTAGGTTAGTGACATAGGCCTCTGCAGGATGAAACCTTAGCCCAAACTCTACAAGCCTGTGGTGCATATCAGCTGCTTTTGGGTTAGGACCTGCTGCAATATTTAGCAGGTGCCTTGGATCGGTTTCCCTCTGGCTGCAGGTAAGCCCAAACCAGTCTGATCAGGTTACCACAGCTGGGTTATAGAATGGGAGGTAGATCTGTCTTCACATCATCCACTTCCCTTCACCCCTGTGATACTTTGTCATTTTCAAACAAAGGCATCGCAAAGCGCAAAACTGCAGAATGATATATAGGCCTATGACTTTATAAGCTATACTGATGCATCAATGTGTAAATTAGGATTTTACTGCTGAGGCTTCTCAAGGTGGTGTTACTTTTAACTGCTTCATGCATAGTTAGGTAGTTCAGGTGGTTCCTAACCTATAGTCATTATCCAGGGGTCGTGAGATGATGAATGGGGAAAGAAGAAACGACTAAAGTTCTGCTATCCACATCTGTAATCATTTCCCTGGCCTTTTATTATAGTCTGTTTCTTGTCAAATACTGGATCATTTAAAGGTTAAAACATTTAGACGGAGGATATCTCCCGAGTGGAACCAACAACTCACGGACAGTAAAAACAGCATGGATCGCAAATACAGTTTTCTTGCAAATTTCACAAACCAAAAAGGTTGGGAACCACTGGGTTCATCTTGAATTTTTTGTTAAGAAACTACTTATATTGTATCACTTTTACAGTGAAAAACAAGCACAAAAAAGAAAGAAATCGAGGTAATGGTAAAACGTAAGGAAAAACAAATCAGTCTCAATCAATCAGGATCTATTTCTCAAATGTTTTCCATGACAGCTAGCCAGACAGTTTCCTCCAAGTCGCCCATGACCATAGTTAGGATTGTCCCAATAATGGAAATTCAGCACAATCAACTTAATGTGAATGTTTTTTTTATTGCAATCTGCTATAAAAGAAACCGTCCCATCCCTAGTGATGACGGTGGATGAACAGACTTGGATTGGCAGCTAACCTTTTAATCCATCCAAGTGCAGGCATCCTGAA
This sequence comes from Chelidonichthys spinosus, assembly GCA_029853015.1. Classification (NCBI taxonomy): domain Eukaryota; kingdom Metazoa; phylum Chordata; class Actinopteri; order Perciformes; family Triglidae; genus Chelidonichthys; species Chelidonichthys spinosus. Next base: position 8,788,664 of record CM056828.1, on the reverse strand, counting down.
GAAAGAGCACCTCTGCTAAGTCAACAGGGCAGAGGTCACACTATCAAGATCGGGTTATTTCCTGTTGAGAAAAGACGCAAATCGAATAGCTTCGAATGGGATGACGCAAAGAAGCATGAGAAGGTGTTTGCCCATTGACGGGAGGCTCCATTACATCAGAATGGTGTCGTTTTTGGCAAACCCAATGGCATGCATGTTTCGTCTTGTGGGTCACTACAGATAAACACTTTTACAGCAGCCTAGAAAGAAGGTGCAGCAATTGGCAGCCAAGTTAATGAGCTCAAACACTGAACACAATGGTAAAATTAGAGGCAATGGTCTGAAATAAAGTTTTGCATTACACTCGTTAAGTGCAAGTGGATGTTCTCTCTCTGAGAAAATCTGTTGGTTCTGGTCAAATTCAGGCCAGGAAGCAATTTCAAGATAAGAGGACAGTGGCAAAGATAGAAGAAAAGAAAAGGGATGGGCCTCTGCTCTTTTGTATATTCATGAGACTATGCAAAGTTAATGTTCATGAAATTTTAAGACCACTCAAACACTAAAAAGACAGTGGGGGGCCGAAACGCACACAAATGTTACAAGTAGGAAAGGTGCAAGTACTTCCTTTTGTTATGAATATGGGGTTTTTAATAGGGGTCGACCAAACATCTTTATCTTTATCATTTTTATGGTTATCATTATATTTTGAGCCAATTTGCCATTGAAATCATTTTACTTCAAAATGTGCTACTTTGGCTCAGATGCAGCCGCAGTCACTAAGCTCTTTATTTAATCTTTATAAAACTTTGTACATTTCTTCAACTTCATAATAATGCTGCCGATGGATCCTCCCTGCACGTTTTGTGTTACGGTCATGTTGAAAGGTTATATTAATTAAATGTATGCTGAAAGAAATTAAATCATTCCTCGCCTTTGATGGTCACATACAACACGTAAATAAGGAAAATGTTGCTTTATGATGAATATAAACCCAGCTAACATCAATAGATCTTTCCCAGTTAGCCCGTTTCCGGGTGCGTTAATGTGGTGAATGAGACATCACTGATTTAAAACTGCCAGTCCCAATTCCCTCCCTTCACTCTCGTTCACACATTAACACACAACTCAGCAAAGGTGTGTCGTCTCGATAATTATGCATTGAAATGAGCAAAGTGGGGAATGTTTGGCAACAAAAGGAGTGCTGGTTTGGTGCAGAGTGGGTTTGGAAAGCACCAAAATAGTGTATGTGCCATCATTGGGAGCTTGTGGATGCTCACATCGATTAAATGGAGCACGGAGCACCCCTCTTAAGTTCTCATGGCCCCCCAAGGTGTCGAGTTCATTACGAAGCTGTACCCAATAAAACACATCACAGTGTATCAATTCAACCACTATTGAAAAATGAATGAACAGTAGATCCTTGAACAATGATGGCGAGCACTTAACCATCCCTTTTTAGACATTTTTCTATAATCAAGAATACATACATGGCCAGATTACCATGGCGACAAACTGCAGTTCAAACGGGGACTTTTTGAGCTAAATAGCAGATCTAATGGCTTCGGAAATGATCCACTGATTCAATATGGTGGCAATGTGATGCATCCTTTCCAAATTATATTATAGGAGGAAAAACAAGTAAACACATGCAGGCACACAAACCAACCAACTGATCCAGGCACTGATAGTGTGTGGTCTGCCGAGACAGCAGGGGGACTTACATGGCTTACACAGTAGCCTTCTCTCCAATGCCCATCGCCACCTGTTTCCTCCCACTCTGCCCAAATAAAGCTCCAATGGCAGCAAGTGAGTTGGTTCAGTGAGCTGGTGTGGAAACAAAAGTAAATGTGGTCTGAATGACGTAGAAACATTGGTCAGCATAAAACAGAACACCTTTGAGGGGGCAGTCCTAACTACAGGCAAAGTGAAACTACAAAGAGGAAATGCATTGTTCTCAAATGGGATCTCTTCTCTGGCCAAACACCATTAGCCTAATTCATGTTACCTTAACGAATTTCAAGGTTCTTCCAAAAAAAAACACCAATAACTTTTTTTTAATCCTACAAGTCGCCGCTGCTACTGCAATAGTTGAATTAGGTATTTTGTAGCATCTGTTCTAATGTCAAATTATCATTCACTGATAATTAAAGACAACAATCACAGCACAGTAACAGAGGTATGATGGCAAATTTGCTCACAAACACTTTTGTTGGGTCTCTATGCAGAACTGCAGCTTTTAATGATTTGACAGATTTAATGATGGTTAGAGGGAACGGGGGTGAAACATTTATCAGTATGAAGCCCCTGGGAGACTACAACCCTCAAATCGTTTCTGCCTCATCTACCTTCTCTCCTTCCAGCCTCGTGTGTTTCAATCCAAAAACATTCTCAAGTGAGCGATCACGGCTATCGTCCGAGTTGTATATGGGTTTGCTGAAATAGTGGCCATCGCGGAGGGACTATTAAGCTGTAGAATAAAGATGTGTGCCACTGTGGTGTGAAGATGGATAACCTTGTTAGAATCCGAGGGTGCTTCATCATCCCCTCCTTGTAATGCTGCATGGAACAGACTGCTGAAGAGACCGTAAACACATCTCACACCCGGCACAGCCACACCTCAGGATGGAGATTGTTAAAATTGTGAACGCAAAGCATGATGCAAAGCCCTTTGTTCCAACTGACAGCTGGTGACATGGCTGCAATAAAAAAGAGGGTAAAATGGATTCATTTTGGTCACTTCTGAAACACTGATTGTATTCTCCGTTTTTCTTCTTTAATGCATTTCTAGCGTGTTAACTTTTTGACTGCTATGACTAAGAAGAGTTCAACTTCAATCACCAGCTCACTTGATTCTGTGTGAAGGAGAAATTGAAATAGCCACCAATTTGCTTGGGTGATTCTTTCAAATTTAATAGTCCTCATCTGCCAATTTCAATTTGACGATTCCAACTTTCTTTCTATGAACTACAATTGTCAGCAAGGCTCCATGTTATATTTTTCTGGAATTATCCCAAAGCATTTTTTTTTACCATGCCAAAGATGTGATTTTATTGTATTATATTAGCTTCTTATGAGTTTAACAGGTCATAATTCCCTTTCCAAAATCCATTTATACTGCTGAGAAAACATCTCCTTCCAAAACTATTTGAACGTTTCTCACCAAAAACTAGATTTTATATTTTACTATATTACAATTGAACATATCATGATAGCATGATAGTTTACCTCAGTCCATCAGTCGCTTTTACTGAATAGAGCATGAACACATCATATTAAAGTCAATGCAGCTGTTAGCGTTAGCTCAGTTATTAGCAGGACTGTGATATAGATTCTTGACTCTTCGACCTCCACCCTGATGACATGGCGTTTGCGTGTGTGCTCCGACGTTACGGTCTCTGACACTGTGTGCGGACATAAAACTATCATGAGGATTTAAATGTGACCAGCAAAAAGTGAATAAATAAAAGGAAATATAGAGTGAGGGGCTGGTCACCGGTCACGACCAGCTGCCCGTCGTTGGTGCATCCCTAGTAATGGATAGATACAGATACATACGCATGTACCTGTACAGGACTCCCTAAGCAGCTTTGTTATGGTGACATGAGCCTCATCTTTGCTGCCCATTCTCAAATAAACCCACGCCAATTCCTATCCTTCCTGGGAAAAAAACACCATGATAAATTCTTTTTAAAAATAGGACAAATTTGTAAGGAGCACCGGTATAAGCGGTTAAAATTTTGTCACCCATCTCCAAAAAAATGCAAGTAGATATTCACAGCGTGTCCTGTCATCTCTGCAGAGCAAAAAGCCGAGAAACTGCCTCCTTCCTTCACATATTTCCTCTAGTGGAACATCTAATTAGCAGCGTATTTTGACAGTGTAACTGGCCATGCTCAAAAATGACTTGACACACAGGCCACAGGACAGTTCTGATGAAATGAAGCTTAACTGAAAGGCATGTTAGCAGATCAAAACTGTCATGTCACTTTGGCGGCTAAATTAGCTCAATGTGCCATTGTGGAGGTTGTGGCCTCATCTACCCCTGTGAAAATAAGTCATTAGTTACAGTCAAAAACGGTGTGCATTAACATGGATGGCTTAATGGGTAGCTGCGCTTGATCAAGTTCCTATTAAAAGCACTTAACAGAAAGAGAGGGGGGGGGAATAGACACGGGTGTGAAAAGTGTCTGTTCTGTTTTAGTGTTGCTTTGATCCAACCTCCTCTTTTCCCAATGCCCCAGAAACACTCAGCCTCAAAGACGTTTCATTTTCACCTCAGGAGAACTCACAACAGTTGAGTGTACATTAGTGTTGGCACACAATTTATCTGAACAACTAGGTTATCAATGGTGCAAGAAATCAGACTAAGCAAACAGACATTTGCTACTTGTGCAGTATCTCTGACTTTGTAAAACACAATACATGACCTATATATCTTGGAGCTGTCCATGCACAAATAAAGAGAAACAGGGAAGCATGCAAGTTCTTCAGAGGGAACCCACTGCTGGGAACAAAGACCCCGACATCTTGCAGGGAGACGCAGCAGGCAACAAAGCTGTTGAACGTCAGTGGAGCAATAGGATTCCAGTAAAGCACATCCATGAGGACATAACGCATCTTAATTATTCATGTCGGTGCAGTGTGGCAAAACAATGGCTAAGTTCATGGGATGGCTGAAAATAGAAGTGAGTGCATGTGCGGTTGTGTTCAAGTCAGGGGGAGAAGCGTAGTTCAGGATGGACCGTTTCTTGATTTCTGAATTTAAAAATAACGGGAAGCCTTCACCTGCAGCCTTGGTGAGAGGCAAAGAAATATATCATTAGTAGGGGTGTAACGGTACATGTATTTGTATTGAACCCTTTCGGTACGGGATGCTCGGTTCGGAACGGAGGCGTACCGAACGAGTTTCCAAACGGACATATTAAGTATGTGTGGAGGATGCTGCAGCCGCACATGCAGCTACTTTATGCTAATCAGAGGCGCCGGGCTCGACTTGCCGCCTCGGGAACGCTCGCGAACGCTCGCAAAAATCTGTTGTTTGAAGGAGAGCGCCTGTCAATCATCCTCTAGTGGCAGCCCACCAAGCGTGCAATACTGGGAATCGGCGCGTCCACTCGCGTTTAAAATCGCCCCTGTGGACACGTACGTTAATGCCGCTAGCGTTGGCAACAAGCCAGAGTTGGAGGACCCTCCCGCGACATTAAGGTCTCCCGTTTGGGAACACTTCGGCTTCCTGGTGAGATACAAACAGGGACAAAGAGAGGTTGATAAAACCAAAGCGGTTTGCCGACATTGTTCATGTGAGGTCGGGTATATTTCTGGCAACACGTCAAACCTGTTGACGCATTTGAAACGGCACCACCCCCACGTGAACATCGCTTCAACGAGGAGAAAGACGAGCGTAACGTTAGTGCAAACATAGCTCCCCACCGCGTTTAAACCGCCTCTCCCTGCCCTGTTCAATTTTACACCATCAGATGGAGAAAATATTTGTCTGTTATTTTTATTTATTTTTAGTCTGAGCCTTATTCATGTTATTTAATCTGAGCAACAACTTGAAACTGTTTAGTGTTGCAACTGTTCAATTTTGCACATCAGATGGAGAAAATTTTTAAAGAAACAGTCTGTTATTTGTATTTATTTTTATTTTTTAAATAAATATTTTAAATACTTGTATTTATATTTTTGAGCAGCATTCTAGCTCCAGTGCATGTTCCTACTGTTAAAAGCACAAAAGTAATAAACAACTAGCACATTTATATTTTGCATTTTGTTTTCTTACTGTACTGAAAATGAACCGAACCGTGACCTCAAAACCGAGGTATGTACCGAACCGAGATTTTTGTGTACCGTTACACCCCTAATCATTAGTATCATAGAGTGCGACATTGTTCATTGTTGGCTAGGTAGTAAGCAAGCTAGCTGAAACAGCACCTGGTGAAAATAAAGTCACACACTTCACAAAATAAACTTATTTACTTACAACTATTTATACTTACAACTAGGGATGTCCCGATATCAAACATCAGATAAGGGGCCGATCAAAGCATTGTTTAATTAATCGGATTGGTTTCACTGAGCAAGAACCTGAGCCCGATCCTTCTGTTTTACGTCAGCTGTAAGATAGGTGATAGCCTGTGCTTAGTTGATTTCTGTCCTCTCCACTTGCCTCCACTACTCCTGCCTGTCTACTTGTGTTTCTCCTCTAATTACGTTGTATTTCAGAATGAGTAATGGACAGTTCTCTTGCATCACAAATATATGATCAACCAGTATTAACATTAAAATATTTAAGTAGCCACCATGTTGCAACTTTACATATTGCAGAAGAACCAGAAGGGGATTCTTGTTCCAGGCCAAAGCCAAGAACCTTGACCACCTCGCGCTAAAGTAACGTAGCGTTACCTGGCCATTTTCCTCATCTCTTTTAAATTAAAGCCTGGTGAGTTCGCCAACGTTGACTTTAGGTTATCTGGACCATTTTTTCGCAATATTGCTATAATGAGTTGTCCATGAATATCAACAAAGAATAACCTTAATGGGGAATGTTCTTTTAAACTAAAAAAAAAAAAAAAAAAAATCTATCAATGGCTTGTTAAATCTACCTTTCTGTGTCACCATCTCTCTCCCTTCCTCCACCAATGTGTCTTCACTGCTGTGTGACTTTGCTGCGGTAGCGAAAAAACCCTGGAGTACATTATTTAAGTGATAATAAGTTTAACTGAGTGGTATTTATGGTGCCGAATAGCGAGGATAGCAAAGTTTAATAGACTTATCGCACACATCCCTAATCCCATTCTTACAAGACACACACACGCACACACAACTATAAACGCACTCCTCCTTGCCCTATGGCTCTGCTTCAGCATATTGACAGGTGCATATATGCCGTGCTCCTGAGTGAACAGCCATGTATGACTGCATGTTTGCACCAATATTCACAACACTGCACAAAAGAGATAGGATTCGCAGTAGTTGTGTGCATGAGGAGTCTGACCTGGCAATGACCCGGTGATTTGGCGATGCTGTTTTGCATAGTAGATTGTTATGGCAGGAAAAAGAGGAGGAGGAGAAGGCATAGAGTGGGAGGAGCAAAAGGCTGGTGTCTGGTTTAAAACATTTAAGAGGAAACTTCTTGATTCGGGGTCAGATGTAAGATTCTCTTTTACGCCCGGTTCAACACAAAGGGTGGCAGTTTTAGTTCTTATTCACTATACATGGAGAACCTGGTGTTGTGTGCATACATTAGCTTTAAAGCTAACAACTCCGGGGGGGGGGGGGGGGAGGAAAGGTGCTGCTAGCTCCATCACTCTACACAATAGAGCAATTATTAATCATCCTCTTTGGTGCTTCCTGTTAAAATATCTGCTTTAAGGTTTGTGAATGTGGAGCAGTGATGCTTTTTGCAGGGATGCTTTTCTGCTCACTTCTATGTAAATATGCCTGGGTTTTTTTATGCTAGGGATTGAAACTAATTAAACATATGTGTGGAGGCAGGAGGCGGCTGGCGGGGAAGGAGACGCCACTGACTGAGTCTAGGCAGAGAGAGACCGACTGAGCCAGTGACAATTAGAAGTACTAATAGGAAGAGTTTAAAAAATAAAAAAAACACTCACTAGTTGTTACATTAGGTTATTATTATTGATGTAACATGTAAGATGCATTTCAATGGTGCAGCTGGTTGCAATAGAGGTAATTGTATTAATTTGTATAGAGTACAGTACTGGAGTAAATGTACTTGAGTTTCTTTCCATCACTGATTAATACTACACTGTCCCACACAAAAGGGTGCAACCAAACAGATTCCATCCATGGCGAGTTTCTATCAAGTTGCTGATGTATTATTTTTATGTGAAGGAACAACTCAGTATATTTATATTTCTATATTTAGGTCTATTTGTTACATTTTGTTTCTTAGACTTAGGGATAGGGCTGGACCCGAACGTTCAGCTAGTCATTAGTTGTGTATTTGATTTTCAATTTGGGGATTTGGATATTTGCTTGTTTTGGTTCATTTTAACCCTTTCCCAGATTACAAACGTGTAAAAAACATACCACCCCTTTCGGTGTTTATGAGATACAAAAAAAGAATACAAACAATACTGTAGACTAACAGATTCCAGACCAACAGATGAAAAAATGAATGCCTTTAAAACGAAAGACACTTTGCAGCGCTATGCCGCCTATCTCTGCAGAGAATGGAGAAATGTTATGAAGAGGAGCAAAGCCAGAGATAGTGTGAGCATCCCCGATGCAACCCATGTGGGGCTTTTGCCGAGCAGAAGACCCCGGGGGCTGCATTAAGCAGGGGTTTGCAGCTGGGCAATGCCGGAGAAGCAGTGCAGAATGCACTGAGACATCAGTCTCAAAACGCCGCCGTTTAGGTGGTGGGCCTGCAAACATGGCTTTGAGGTACATCTACACTTATGAGTACACGGTGCATGTAGTGACTAGAAGGTGAACACAACCACTGTCATGAGTAGTTTTCAGTCACAGGAACCGGTAACTGACTGAGTTAGTAATGCAGCACATAATGCAGAGCTTCGGTGTACCAGTATAGAAACATGTGGGTGGAAGCTTCTTCCAGGAGGAGCGCTTTACACCACATCCTTCTCAGATGTGAAGATAAACTGCCCTCGTAACCATTGTTGCTCTCCCTCTCGCGCGTCACCTCTCTCCGTAGGGAGAAACATCCATCATCTGCCTGAAGAGCTGGATATGAATTCAATCCTGAGTTTGCATCATTCAACCAGCAGCAACAGCCGACACTGGCACATGTGCAACAATCTATCTTTTAATAATAATAAATATGTTGTTAATCAAGTATGCCTAAAGGAGAAACACTTATGAATTAATAGAATACAACACCATTGCCATAAAAAAAAGGGTTTAATGTCCTATCTAATCAATACTGACAGCCTGAAACCAGTGGCCATGTTCTACAATCAGAGATGAGAAATGTCAGAAACGTTGCTACTTTGCATGCGATCCCTAGTGTTCAATCAACCTCATGAGGACAGCAATCGATGGAGATCGTTTATGCATAGCTACTCAACACATAAGTGAGAGAAGCAAAAGGGCAAAACTATGCAGTATTTACCACAGATGACCAAAATACAGCTGCAGCTCTGAGCACAATCATTCTCAACCCGTAATACTCGTCCAAAAAACCTTTAAATGGACTTTGAGAGTAGCTAAACATGAGTGGCAGCCATTTAAAAGAGCAATTCAATTTAGTGTGAGCCACTCAAGTGATTAAATTCTATTAGACAATGCAAAGACAAGGGCACTGCTGGCCTTTTAAAACGAACCGCTGTCCCGTCAAAGCCCAGTCGTGGCGTTGCACAGCACGGGATTGCTCTTAATGGGATTTCACGACATTAACATTCTACTGAGTCAGCATCAGGCATACTGGCTGTGTGTGTGTGTGTGTGTGTGTGTGAGAGAACGATTGTGGGATGGCGGGGAGTGACTGGGTACAGCAGTGGTAGGGGTGGACATGCTTTGAAGGTAGTGGAATCCCTCCAAGAGATAACTGTAGATCCCAACAAACACAGCGTAGAATATTTATAACTGGAGGGGAAAAACCATCTCCAGAGATGATGCAGTGGAAATTCATGAACATAGCAGCTCCTGTTTGCAGTTAAAAGCCAATCTGTTGTGGTCGTTTGGGCACTGCCCGTTCTGTAAACCCTCTCTGAACGCAAAGAAAAGTGGCCTTTTTTCCCCCCTTCGTTCAGTCTACTGCTGCATTAACGTCACACGACACAGAACATAAACATGAGCGGCCAAGTGGGAAAGACCTTTTATGTGAACCTCTTAGAAGGAGATAATTACTCGATTGGATGCTTCGTCAATGGACAAAAGATTAACTATTTGAACAATTCAGCAAAGAAGAGAGGATATGTGCTGCTGTAATTGGGCTAATGTCACATTAACAAGGTTACATTGCGATTGATAAAATAAAAAGTGCCTCTTCTTGGTGGTGAAACAACCTGCTACAAGCTCATTTTCATGATCGATGTTAGGATTGCAGCAGGAGGCTGAGCGGGAGAGCAGTTGTTACCCGGCTGTCACTCACAGCTGTCATCGCGACTGATTTGCTACTCGACAAATGTCAACATAAATTAACAAAACGTCCCGACAGTGATGTGTTCGAGTGTAACGGTTGCGTCATCCAAGTTCCACCAACAGCGTACGGCTTCTCGGGCCGAAGTTAACCAACGTTAATAGCAGCAAACACAATGCACCATTTTCCGGCGTAGAAGTCATGAGTGCGCTCTTCTTCAGCGATACACATTCGGTCTCATACTTCATACAATGGAGTCTCAGACGACAGCGATGGAGTCAACATTTATATTAAAGAGGGGGAAACCAGCTCACGCTAAGCCTCTATGAAAGACGTTTCTCTGTGAAAGAAGGCACTGATTCTGGATGAAAGATTGTTTTACTCAAAACCCAAACAAACCCCCTCCAGATGTACAATCCCTGTCGCTCACACTGCCCCTTTATACCCCCACGGCCTTTTCTCCTTAACAGTACCCAGCTGCAAGGCAAGGCAAAGGAACAGCAAACAATGACTGTTGCATATGACGTGCAGTGTACATTACAGCACGACTGATACAGGAAACACCGATATCAGTTTCTATAGAGCTACATCAGCCAACCGCTCCCTCTCCCGAACACAAACCTGCTCATAACGGAGCCAACAGCTACCGCTAACGGCGGTTGCGTTGACTTGATTGCGACATGTTCAAGATCTACTCGCTGAAAACTAATAATGGCCCAAGGTTATTTCTGACGCCATTATGACGTGCTCACATGTAATCTTGTGAAATGTAGATTTAGGTGAAAAAAACTAAATAAATATGGCTGTTTTAAGAACAATATAAAATATATATGAAGGAGAATTATGACCTGCTTAACTTCCTTAACAGTAGCCCTAAGCAGCTTAGAATACATAGAAACTACTGTTAAAAAGGAGTAAACAATCATCCCCAATAATAAAACAGTTTGTATACAAATAACCATATATGTTAATAACAGAAAACCGATAACATTTCAACTTATTTATTTTTTACACTGACTTCAAGGCTTTTTTAATGTATTTTTGGAACAGATCGGGGATGGTGCCTGTGGTGTTTTTCCCATCTCAGAACCCCAAGAAGATCAATGCTGTAAATGTTTCTGATTCTAGTGCTGGAAATGGCTCCATCAAAGCAAATATTGAAATAAAAATGCAACCACGATGTGTGTAAACGAAAGGTGGTGCAACCCTTTGCTTGGAATTGGCCAAGAGTGCCCGGTGCCTTTTTATTTGGCTTCCTGGTAGACCGGAGTTAAACAATAGAGATCTCCACTGTTGACCTCTGAACACGGTCGACCTGGGCACGTTCATGCCACACACCCTTGCGGCAACGGCGAGGTCAACTGATGCCACAGTGGTCACGAGGTCAAACCCCAGCTGGTGGGGGAATAGAGTGCGGGGGGTCAATAGTTCCTCTATGATGGGGGCACGCGACCCGGCCTTTCAACAGCACAGGGAAGCTAATTACCATCTAAACCATTCTGCCATGCTGACTACGACAGAGCTGTCTGGGAGAAACGCTTACATGTTAAAGGATTTGGGTGTATGTTTACTGGACTGACCGCATCTGAAAACGACAACAGCGGCGGCGGCGGCCACCACATCAGCCAAGTCATGTTCTCCATCTCACCATCTGCTGTGGTCCTCCCACACACTTGCTGGACAGTAGTCTGCCAATGCCCAGGAGGGCAAAGCAGATGGTGTGTTTACTGGCAAAGCAGTTAGCCTTTGAATAGCAAGGCCCACTGCAAATTAAATGGGCACTGAGGGAAGTCAAATAACCCACTTGCTATTGCTTCTGGGGCATTAAAAGGGTGCCTTGTTTGCTCACCTGGAATAATGCAAACCAATGATTTGTCAAAGCAGAAATAAGAAGCAGTCTACCCCTGCTTAGTTGGAAACTCCACAAAATGTGAGCAACTTAAGATGCTTAAGAAGTCTTTTGCACTTCCCCAGGACATACACTGATAAATCCATCAGAGGGAAAACTTCCATTTGATTTATGCAAAAATAAAAATGTTCCTTAAAGGCAGCGTTGCCTCGTGTGAACTCTCTCTCTCGAATGGAAAACAACAAAATCTCCATCCAAATTCTGGCATCTTGGTATTGAACAGATCTATATTAACTGGGGAGATTGAATGTGTCCTGACTCGCTTCTTGGTGTTTCGGCGCAGGAATGACTTCCAATAAAAACAAATTTGCATTATAGACTCGTGCATATTGCTGCAGCACCAGTTCTGGTTGTTTTAAGTCCACTACGCGACTAAGCAATGCAACAAGTCTGTTTCAAACCAATAAAAATGAGCGACTAGTTTGAAGAGAGTCGTGCCGAAATTATGTGTCGACACAGTGGACTGTAAACATTTTGCGCTTGGGTCACCTTTGTGCGTTTGACTGTAAAAGAGCAATAAAGCACTACATTAGTGCAATGTTAAATAGAGATTTGGAGGGGAAACCTCTGCTCTGCACCGGCAGGGTGCAAACGGGGGAACGATTCGGCGCTATCGTCGCCTCAGCCAAGAAACACGAGAGGAAAGTTTGAAACGGGAGTTTTCTGCTTCGCACCGCGTAAACGCGACAACACAACGCCGCCTTTCATGGTTGTTTTGTGGAAGAGAGGGAGGGGGGGGAAGAAGTAAACTCACCGTGCGATACCGCTTCCAACCAGCGCAGGTTTGGAGAAAGGCGACCCCGACGAAAACCCCTCTCACGACGCCAAGTTTCCTCAAGCGGAACCGAGCGGTCGGGCTTCACGACGCGCTGGGACGTTCACCAGTTCGTGGGGAAGAGTTTAAAAGTAAAGCGGAAAAAAGAAAAAGAAGCTGCATCCGTGCATGTGTGTGTGTGTGTGTGTTTGTTGGCGTCGACGGCTCGAGAGGACGTGTTAGCACGAGCGGGCGCTTCTCTTTGTTCCTTCCTCCAGCCCGCAGCAGCGAGAGCCTGCTCCTCCTAGGATATTATCGCCGTTCATGTGTCTCCGACAGCCGCTGATTGGCTGCAGGGTCGGGATCAAGGAAAGGTGACCGGTGTCAAGTTAGCCGAGATCACGACGCGTTTTCCGACCGCGACGTCCGCGAGGAAAACACTTTGGCGAAAACGCTTTTTCTTAAACGTTTAATAGAATATGCGAATGTGACTCTGCGTCGGAAATAACCGGTTTCACCGGCGTTTCGTGTCGCTGGAAGCTATTCAGCTCCTAAACGTGGCCGATCCCATGCTTTTACTTTGTATGAATCATTGCCAAACTTTCGTTGGAGTCCAGCTTGTTAGAAACTTGACGCAGGGTCAGGCCACTTCATGCCTTACATAGTTTTATTCTGTCTGCTGTTCTATGTGCTCTTACTGCACTAGAGGGGTATTCCACCAAACTCGCTAATTAAAGCGGCGCTTACCTGGTTAAGCCTGGTTAGAACAAGCGCCAACTTCCACTTGCGGCTAAACCCGTTCCATTAACGCATTTCAGCCGCGCCTTGTTGAGGCTTATTCAAGCGAGGCTAACGTTGTCGTGTGTTACGAACGTTCACGGGATATGAAGCCAGACCAAAACCAGGAATGTCGAATCATCGAGAAAATGGCAGAAAAGACCAGAGCAAAAATTATTGATGGAACTGTATGAGGAGTATAAACCCATCATAACCAAAAAACGGAATACTGTAGTGATAAATAAAAATCGCGAGGCTGCTTGGGCAAGAATTGCCAAGCGATTAATACGGAAGTACCGTTAAGAGTAACATGTTCTAATATGACACTGACTACGATTTCTCTAACGTGAGGATAGTGTAGAGGTAACGCGTCGGCTTTACACGCGGCAGGCGACGGTTCAATTCCCGACTGTAGTCGTTTCTTTTTCTTTCTTTGGCCGGAAGTCTCTCTTTCTCTCTCTTTTTTTTTAGATAGGCCTAGTAAATGCAATACATTGACCAACTCATTTATCTCAACAATTTAATAAATACATTCAATGAACCTATTAATGAACTCACCTGAAAGGAATTTATGTGCCTGCATGCAGCAATGCCTTTGTCATTGGGATCTAAAACATGCTATTAATAATAACATCTTTATGTCTATCATGTTTTTGCAAGTTATATTTGGGTTCTGAGGAAATTGTATGACATATTTATCATAGTTAAGGTAAAATGTTGGTCTAATTCTCTGATCTAAAGACAATTATACAGGGAAAAAAAAACACACACACACATGAGATATCCTCGCCGGGATGTGAACCTGCGATGCCCACATTTAAGGGCAGGTTGGGCACCACTCACCCAACTGGGGACTTCGGATAATCAAATGGCCAGTAGGTGTTAAACAAAATAATCGATTTATTCATATTTTTTTAATTGCAAGCTTGTATTCTTAGACGCTTGATGAAAATATAGTCTGTTTGTACTTCATATATGTAATTCTGGTAATTTTTGGTCTTTCACGTGACGAAATCACGAGGACTAGGCTTGGCGGAACCTTCTGCTGGTACAGTTGTTTCCGACAGACGGACTTCTCCGAAACCCCCGCTAAAGTAAGCCTGATGTTTAGCCTGCCCCGGAGCAGGCTAGTTTGGCCGGATAAATTTCCATGGTTACTTAGCGGAGAGTCCCTCAAGTCACGTTGATGGAACGCAACTCTCGCTAAAGGTAGCGAGGCTTATCGAAATTAGCCCGGCTTTGCGCTTAGCGAGTTTGATGGAATACCCCTCAGGTCCATATAGTACGTTGAGATAATAATAATAATAATAATAATAATAATAATAATAATAATAAACAACATTGCATTACTTTCCATTTCAATAAACTGATTTGATGTTTCATGGTATATAAAAAGCGCATGCATCATTGAAAACATAGATGAAGTAGCTGGATCTATGGATCAAGCAAGCTCTAATGCCATTTACCACAAAAGCATCCACCTCACCCACTTGAACACTGGGGTTTGTGTGGACTCCAGCGTGTTTCTATGGTTTCACTGTCACCACAGTGCAATGCACACACAGTCGTGGGATTGTATTAGTCTTATCTGACAGAATGGTGATCTGATGAACATCCAGTATCTTCTGCTCCTCTGATAATAATCCCCATCGCTTTTGTTCCCAGTCCAATTACGGGGCCATTTTTACTCGTATCACACCTGTTAACGGTAGCCTACCTACAGCAGATTTAATTGTGAGCTGGCAGGCTCGGTCGGGGATAAAGGCCTGGATGAAATTAGACTTATTGTCAAACCCTAGACTGTGGGCTCCCTGAGCAGCTGGCCTCAAATCAATTTCCAAAGAGAACTGGAGAATGGAAGTTGATGGGTTTAACACAGCGGGGATCCCCGCTTGCCTGTCAGTGGAAAACACTCAAGTTGATTTCTGTCGCTCTTTTGCAGTGAGTCAGGAAGGGAATAGTAGCACATTTTTTGCCAAACACACGCTTATATGTCTTCTTGGAGAAAGTTAGATCAATGAGCTTCAGAGGTCTATCTATCTATCTATCTATCTATCTATCTATCTATCTATCTATCTATCTATCTATCTATCTATCTATCTATCTATCTATCTATCTATCTATCTATCTATCTATCTATCTGTCTGGCCAACTTGCTCACTGCAGACAGCAAAATGTCTGTTACTCATAAAGTCAGAAATTGATCTTGATGAAACAGAGACAGCTCATGACTCAGAGCTCCCATGCTGTGTGTGTGTGTGTGTGTGTGTGTGTGTGTGTGTGCAATGAATGTAGTGTTGTGTAAGAGCAACCTTTGTGCATATATATTGTCTGTGAGAGTACATGTTAGGATGTGTGCACATCCGCCCGTCTGACTTCCGAGAAAGCTGCCGGGGCTGTTTGAGTCCTCCACATGTCCTCCGACAGACTTTTGCATCAGGTGTTTTCATCCTCAGCCTTTTTTTCCCGTCATGTTCTCTGCCTCACCACCCTCCTTGCATCTCTCCACCCCTCTTTTTTTTCTCCCCTTTCTTTCTGCCCCTCCATTTCCCCGGCATCTCGTCTCCATCCAGGCCTCACGTGTCATGTCTTCATCCCTTGTTTCTCTTTCGCCAGACCGGTTGTCTGAGCCGGTCTTATAATTGGCCGGTGGACTGACAGGCAGACAATGTCACCATGAGGATTTATGCTTGTTAGGAAATAAAGGGAAGTACTTTGTGTTGACTTGGCTGAACTTCCCAGCACTTTGCCTCCCATGTGTAGGTGATTTGTGTATGAGTGTTTGAATGTGTGTGTGTGTGTGTGCCGCAGAGATATGTCCCTGAATTCACCCGAGCCAGTGTGCTTCTCGTAGCTGACCACAGTGGAGCGGAGGGTTCAAAGGAAGCCAAAGTTAAGTGTGCTCATGTGGTGCTCGTTTTTTTGGATGCATTTCAATTCAGATTTTAGTCCAAAGTCACCAGACTGACATATTTTCATACTTTCCGTGTCTGGTTCTGATCATTATTGCACTATGTATGTCGAATGTATCATTTCTCCTCTTATATTCAAATCTCTGGCCCTTCTGTGTGGAGGTTGCGTGTTCTTCCCTTGTCAGGGTTGTTTAGGTCTCGGTTTCCTCCGGCTTCCTCCCACAGTCCAACGACACACACGTTATGTTAATTGTTGAATCTAAATTGTTTAACGGTCGGTCTCTTTGTGTCAGGGCGACCTCAATTTGAAACATGTTCTAATGTGATATGAACCTGCACGTGAACTTTAAAAGATGTGAGGATTTAGACAGAAGACGCCACTAAGGTGCATCATGAGAAATGTAGAGCTGGACCCATATGCTGTAGTTATTTGCTTCAGCTTAGACCACTCTTTAACTATGTGTCTTGTGTTTCTAAATCATAGTGCAACGCTAAACAGTTGGACTGCCCCTTTAAAAACAGATGCATGCTGCATCCCCCTGGAGGAATTTAGGACGAGAAATCTCTTCTATTGCAAGTGGAAATTGGAAAGTGTGTGCCAAAGAGATAGGCTACAGAAAAGCAGAATGATACAACAACAAAAAAAAACCTTGATTTAAATGCACAGACTGGGAAATAAAAAACGTTAATCTTTACATATAACCCAAATGCAGATTAGTGCCCAGATTGAGTTTTTCCCCAGGATTAAGCCAGACAACAGAAAACACCACAACACCGAGGCCAAAAGTCTGTCAGAGGAAATGAAAAAAAAAAACCCTGCATATTTCAGTCTATTTCCCTTCCCTTCCACTCCAGTTTAGAGGTAAACAAGGTGCCAGTCATCACCGGCACCGCCGGGTCTTCTGCTGTCGTTTCAGTGTGTCCCCAATGCTCAATTTAAAAGTGAGGCACAACCAACACCCAGTGGCACTTTGTACCATCCCAAGGCCATTGGCGTCGCTGGCAGATTGCGGGAGCATGCTTTCAGAGAGCACACTCCTTCTTTTCAGGCCTACAAAATAAATATGTGCGGCGTCTGACTCAGGCTGGTCCTCCTGGAGCTAATGGGATGATGTGATGCTGTTGTTTCGAAGCCAGGAAATGAGCTGTGAATTAGGTACGTGTGTTTTTCAGCGGAGACGATACCATCATTTATCTGGCATCTTTTTTGTTGTTGTTGTCATTCATTCCGTCTTTTGCAATCAGTTTATGTTCCGCCTCTGTTGGCATAATGAACAAGTAGACTGTCTGCCCCATTTCATGTCACAGCAGTGTGAGCCGCAGCGTACACTTCAACATTTGTTGGTGGGCCTCTTTTTTTCCTCCACTCTTCCTTCCTTTGGCTGTAGGAATGAGGCAGCAGTCATCTTTCAGTATCTGCTCTATTGAGCTGATGCTAGAGAGTCACAGGCTGGAGGTAAGCAGGACGACACTGCCATCTGCTGGCTGGAAGTCTACTGGCATCTAGCTGCTGTACATTGAACGTGAGAGCACCAAAATGACACACACCTTTATCAAGTGAGGAACCGTGTTAGATATAACAAAGGACAACTGTCTTCTCATTGAGACTTCAGCCCAGCCACTGAACAAACCTCATGCCGTGCCTTTGTTCACAGTGCCTTGTATCGAACATTCCTGTGAAATTCAAATACAGAAATTAAAGTAGGCCTTTGATAAACTAGTGTCTTATGAAAACAAACTCATTCATCTCCAGACCAACAGGTGGCGCCAGATCTACTCTCGACATGTATTGAATGGTTATGTTCTAGTGCTTTTTTGAGAGGTGTTCCACTAGAACTTCTAGATAATCCATTAATGGGTTAGGGTTGAGATTTTGGTTTGTTTGTGTTCGCGGTCCTACCCCCAGGGGGGGGGGGGGGGGGGGGGAATCGACAAATACACTGTTTCATTTCTCCCAGTTTGTTGTTTTATGAATCATCATTCTGCACATGCAAAACTCTTATCCAAACATTTGACAGGTAATTTGATGTTAGCATTGGAACTGTGCATGCGGATGTCAACGCTGTCACTAAGTACACAAAGCGCGGCTGGTAGACAATCACGTGTTGTAAAACTTATTAAAAAGGTAGAACAATTGTTTTATACAGTTCAAACTTTCAGAAACGTGTCTTCCTCTCCAGTGTGATGAACCTTCAAACGGCCCAACTGTCTGAAATTCTTCCCACACTGTTCGCAGCTGTGTGGTTCGTCTGCTGTGTGGGCAAGCTGATGCTGATCCAGCTGTTCTCCATTAATACTCTCCTAACACTCATCATGTGGTCGAGCTGGGATTTTGACATTTCTATAAAGCAAAAAAACAAACAAATGGACGGAGAAAGAGAACGTAAAGCATTGCATCAAGAACCTATAATATTTGAGTATTTGATCTGAATCTGTGTGAAAAAGTCAATTAATTTGCATTGATTGACAAGTCTCCCTTTTTTTGATGAAATTATTGAACTCTTACTACTCTTACTATTGAAATCTTATTCAAATTACAATTCTTTGAACTATGTTAATAGAGCAAGTCATACACATGAAGGATTCTTAATTGTCCTTTCCACATTTCGTCCTACTATATAAAATGTGTCAATCAATACACTCATTCATTTGTAAAGCTACTATTGCTGAAATGCGAGTAAGTAGGAATCAGAGAATGCAAACTTCTGGCCTCAGCACTCTATCGTAGCTCGAGAGCCTTGAAACACAGTCAAGGCTTTACAGGCCACGTTCGCAAAGAAGGCAGGATGTTTACTCGTAGGATTGCTGCTATATGACGACATCAGAATCAAAATAACGATGGGATTATGATAGAAGTGACGAGTACTCGTGTAGTGCAGTATGAAGCGTGTGCATATTCCCATGCTCTTAGTGGGAAGGGTTTAGGACAGAGAGGGGAGATGGGGAAGTTGTAAGAGGGTTGTATTTTGAAATATTGGATATTTTTTATGCCTTTTCCAGAAAATGGCCTACCACGGGGGACGACTTGCTATGGATTGTATTGTCTAATAAGGCCAAAAATAAACCCATGTCATGTGTGAGAGTAACTAGAAATGCAGAGAATGTGAGAAACGAGTCATGAGTGTCACCGTTTTGAGAAGTTTTATTTGAGGATTGCGCCAACCTGTGAAAAACTCCCATGAAGCACTTAAGCATCGGAGTTTGTTTCTTTCCAGTAAGAGTTCCTGACACTTAAACGTACTTGCACTCATTCCATTTCATTGGCGTTTTGTTTTACAAAAACAGGTATGAGAGAATGCATAGGCCGATGGCGGGAAGATAAAGAAAAAAAAAGATAAAAACAACACTGTTTGCTGCTATTCTGCCGAGTGCATACATACTCCTATTGTCTCTTACACACAAGACACGACTGAATGACTCACGCTCGTCATTTCAGCAAGCAAACGCAAAAAAAACCACACACGCACGCACATACACACACACACACACACTTACTGGCACAGTATGCAAACATGTGGGTGCAAAAGAATAACCATGGGATGTGGGGAATAATGCATCATACGACAGACACTGGTAGAACCAAAAGAGATACATATACCCATACAGTTAAAGGGTCACCCGAATACATTTGTTTTTGTGAATTTGCACAGTGAGGCGGATCTAATGCATCATTCGTGTGTGTTGTCAAACTGAAAAGCGTTTACAGTGAGCATTACGTCAATAACTCCAGAGAAGCATCGGAGGCCGTTTGGGTGGGGGGGTGGGGGTGTGGCACACATGCCGAAGCCGCTTCCGCATTGTTGTGCGCGATTTGAGCTGCATGTTTCGCCAAAACCACTTAGCAGTGAAGAGTGGAAAAGTTATCAATGTGCGTTGGAATACACTGCAGGACAAGGCAACAGCTCATTCTGTTTAAAGGCGAGACGAGCGTTAGCATCGTGGGCTTAAGCAGTTTGTGGTGAAAATGCACACAATCAACAGGCTAGGTTCTCGTGTCGTGTTAATACAGAGGGAAAGTTACTTCCTTGGGGAGTAAGATACATGGTTAAATGCTGTTTTTTCCCCTCTGTTGTGCAATTTAAAACGAAAAAGCAAGAAAAAAAGTATCCAAAGTGTGAGCAGGTGCCTTTCCATTCCATGACATCCGACGGTACAAAACACGTGCAAAGGAACCAAATGCAGCTCATTCACTTTTAGAATACAAGTGAATAATGGGAGGGAGTCAACAAACTGGTAACGGTTGGGTTTTTAGTCATACTGGTCTGCATTGAATTAATGTGCGCTTATGAAGAGCATACTCCTGGCCACTTCCTCCACACACTGTACAACAACTTTCCAGAGTAAACTCAAGAGGATTGTCCTCGCCTGTAAAACTAGCCTGGATTTTCCAACCAAGGGAAAAAGAAAACAACAACATGAGATGAGGATCCGGGAGAAAGACATCGAAAAGTGCTATATGAGCCAAGGTAACAACTAACGGGCAAATCCCTCCTCCAGAGAAAATGCACCAAATGTTTGCATCTTGCCATTTCTGGGCAGACGAATGCAACACAAAAACATCATGTAGGCATGTAATATCCATCAATATGACAATTTGTTAAAAATGTGTTAATAATATTTATTTTTAATTCCCTACATGGGTCAGTGTTTTACCTTCTTGCCTCTAGTGGAGTTAGTCCTCCTGTTCATTAACATTCCAGCAGTTAGAATGGTGATTATATTCTGGTTTAGTTTGGGGACTATTTCTTTTTTTTACCCTGCATCTAGCTAAGCGATTCCCCTCCTTCCACACATGGTGAACACAGACAGGTTCAGAGGTCGATGGGATTACATGAACTTCACTTGTAATAAGAGGGCAGATCAACCTTGCGGCTATTTAGAGAGCTGTAAATCCAGCGTTATGAGGAGATCGTGGCCGGTATGTGGGATATTGACAGACTTAAAGTTAGTGTATCCATGTTCACGATGAGTTAAAAGGTTTACCAAGGGCCCCCAGTCATCACACAATACCATTGTACAACACTACGTCTCCATAACTTTAGCTGTGAGAGGTCAACCAACACCCCACTACCTCCATCTGCCATTGTGCAACTCAGTCGTCATCCCATTTCAACACAAGGCACATCTCCCATTCACCTCCCTCGCCAATTCCACCCTCTACACTCCATTAACGTTGTCATGAGGCCCCCCGTCAGAGACTCACTACAGTCTGGCATCTTTATATATTGGTCCTCTAGTGGTACTTTGATGGATGCAGGGATGCAATATGCTAATAAAATATTTTTTAAAAACTGATCATCAGCATGACAGCAAAGCCTACTGTTAGAAGGGGTCTTATATCCACGAAGGATTGCAATAACTGTACTTCGCTTTCCTTATTAGTACTGTTAGAGGCAGAATATACTGGAACTTGTTCTTCAGCATTCTGAAGGGGAGCTTCCAGAAATGACGCATATAACCGAACGGAGAAAAGGATGTAATTAAACTTAAAACAGGGCAACCATTTCTTCCCAAACCATTGTTAGGAGCACTTTGATCCTGCTATCTGTGCCAGACCCTTTGGTGTTCTGGCGAGCAGGCTGTAGTGCTGGCTGGTGTGCAGTTCTCGTTCTCCTTTCTCCGTCTCTGAACAGGGGCGGGGTTAAATATACAGTCTACGTGGGGGGAGGGAAGACTTTAACCATTCAGGAGGTAGACCACAAGCTCATAGGTGCACATCATGATGGCGGTGTTGGGGATCTGTCGTACCAGGTGGGTGGTGAGGCCGCGGTAGAGGGCGCGGTAGCCCTCCTCTTTGGGCACTGTTGTTAGAGTCTGGAAGAAGGATTTATACTTGGTGCCCTCCTCGCGTAGCCTGGTGCGGATCACTTCTGCAAGGGAGAGAAGGGAAGGGTCAAAAGGACAGCATATAAAAATCAGCCGACATCAGCTCATTTCTGAGCACCATAGATGTTCCGTTAGAGCCGAGTACTGATTTCGTCACGCCTGTCGGCGTCTGAATACACTGTCATGGGTTATTATGTCACTGCGTTTCCCCAGCTCCTCTCTCTCTCTCTCTCCTCTGCTGTGTTTTGCAGAAGTGGGTTTATTTGTGGTTTAGAAAATAACCTCGGTCAAAATAAATCAGAAAACGACTCCCTCTCTTCATTCACTCTCCTTTAAAAACAGCAACCAATATATTATTTGTCAACTAAATCCATCTGCTGAGAGTTGCCCCATGTGCAGTACCGATGGGGCAGATTTCACAGAGCAGGAAACGAGTGGCGAGTTCCTATGTAGCATAAAAGATGACATGACATCTCGATATTTCATCTTGAATTTGTCTATTCCTGATCCAGGATTTCAGGCTGTATCGAAAGGCGCTGCCGATGCTGGTACCTGTATCAGAACAACTCTACTGGGCACAGACTCTTACCATGAGGATAAGCGATAGATGTGGCACAGGTCTTGGAGGTGGCGGCGGCAAGCATCATCCCGATAAAGTCTGAAGCGTCTTTGGACGTCTCCTCTTCCTCGTCCATGTTCTGTGGAGCCTTGGCCTCCATGAGGCGCCGTTTGATGTTCTCATAGATCACAAAGTGGATCACAGTCTCTGAGATACCGGCGTAGGATGCAGACATGCCCTTGTAGAAGCCGCGCAGACCGTCTGTCCGATACACTCGACGCATGCACTCGAACGCGCTCATTCCTTCGCTCGCCTCGATTCCTGACAAACACAGAAAAAAAAAAATATACGGTTTTCTAAGTCAAGTGAAAGGTCATGAAACATGTAAGGATGGCTCACTGTTTCTGTTTGTTATTCTAACTCTTCTTCACTTCCCTGGAACAGCTCCATTCATTATCAATGCAAATGCGTAAGTTTACCAGCACTAATTATGTCTCCGCCTGCAAAAGTATCTCAGCAATTTGCTCCACTTTAGAACCGTAATGGTTATAACAAAGCATGGAAATGAATTCAGTAGCTAAGTATTAATCAGCCACGACTTGGGTGTGTGTGTTTTCCCCTGGCGAACCAGGTGTTTTATGAGCACAAGTAATTGTGCCTGGGTGATGCGTCATGGCAGGTGTATCTCTTAGGAGTCTCCAGGAAGCACAGTGTGCAGCCGTTTGTATGAGCGGTTATAAAGAAAGCTGCAAGCAGCATCACCATGTCTTTTTTTTTTATACCAACACTAGATGTCTGTATGAAATGGAGCGGGAGGGGGGGGGGGGAAGTGAAGCTTCCACATCAAATGTTTTGGACAGCTGTTGTTTTTTTCTTTTTTTTTAATACTTAATTATGAAGGAGAATTCCCTGGACACAACCAAGGAATGCCTGTTTAAACTACACAATGAGAACCTGTTCCCGTGTGGTCCAGGGTATTTGCATTCATTAAAAAAAAAAAAACAAATCAGAGGGCTCATAACAATGGTTAGTCTGTCTCTTGGGAATTTGAATTTTGTCACACCCTTGTGTCATATTTACCTAGCATCCAGCTGGAGACGTGTCTTTATGAGCCATATTGGATTGGTTGCTGTGATGGCTGTAAAACCTGTGGAGGAAAAAAATAAAATGACATTGTATCATGCTGCCAGTATAAAAGTCACAACACTCTGATGAAGACAGTGTTCTTTATGATGCATTCATGCTGGGGACAATATCAAAAATGTGAAGTTACAAGGGACGCTGCTATCTATAGACTCTTCTCTGTGTACCAGCAGGGGAGCAGCTGATTGTCATAAAAAATCAATGTGTAAAATTAAAACTGCTTCTTATGCAATGACGTAGACGGTCGGGGAGTAGAGGGCAGATATGAGAGAGAGAGGGAAAGCGAAGCTCAGATCTGTGGTGAGTACTCACGCAGACCCAAGTAACTCCTCACAGATGCAGCTAGAGACCCCTGGTGGTGTGGGGGTCTCGTGAGAGGGAAGCGAGGGCGGAGCTTAAGCCTAAAAGAGACACAGGCTTGTGTGTTGCAAAATGATCGGCATGCAGCCATTTCGATTTCCATTCCACCATTGTTCCACAGGAATGACCACAGGACCTTTCAACGTCATGAAAAATCCCTCGACGTGAGGCTTGCATTGGACACACATCTTCACATTTACAATACCTCTACTCATTTCAGAGTAGAAATAACAGACGTTTAACATTCAATACTATGACTTTATTTTAGTTGTATAGTTATAGTTATAGTTACTGGTTCATTTTTTCATATTTTACAATACAAAAACATGATGTGGATCCCAGCCATTTAAATGTGTGTATAGTTTTATGTCCGTGTCATGTTTCAGAGGTCTACGGTTGAAGGCAGCTCCACCATAGAGATTCTCTAAATGTCCTCACAATGTTTGATTTAAGTAACTATTCAAACAATCCATTATGAAGACAAGAAAAAAGGCCACGAACTGAAAATCATAAGTATCAGAACTTCTTCTTTCCATTAATCATCTCACTCCGATCCCCTCAGATTTGTCTTGTGACCCCTTGGAGGGGACTGCTACCTACGTTAGGAACTACAGCTAAATGTGTATTATGTAGTTAAAACTAGCACAACCCTGAGTTAACAATATCATTAAGAAATAAATAATCAGCAGATATATTTTCTGCAGAATTACTGCTTTTATGTTTGATATTCAAGCTGCATTTGACTGATAATGCTTCTGTAAGCAGAACTTTTACTTACTGGAGTATTTTTTACATTATGCGATTATTCAAATAATATAATTTCTCTACACATCCGCTTTGTTTCATCTTATATACCGAGTCGACATCCATTGGTAGCCATGGCCAGGGTTGTGAAGATTTCTTTAAAAATGCAATCCGATTACCAATTGAAAATGTAGTCAGTAAATTAATCCAAGTGCAACAATATTAACGTCAAGCAATTTGATAACTTTCCATTGCTTTTGGATTATCTCAATAACAAATATGCAAATAAATGATAAATGATGAATATTTCACGATAATTTTGTTGGTTAAGCAGAAACAAGTTCCGCCTCCCGGCAGTGAAAACGCAGCATTCATCTAAAGACTTAACCCGCTTGGCACATTAGCGTCACTGGATGTTAACTTGGAGCTGCAGCAGTACCCATGCTAATTAAATTAACCTGGTTTGTCCTGTATCATGTTTGCTGTCGGAAGCGGTCCTCTCATTTCCTCCGAACCGCCTTTGTCACACTTCGATGCCTCTTGGCAAAAAGGCTACTCTTGATGAATCGAACGTGCACACACAGTCCTGCTGTTTTATAACTTGCTAAAACTAAGGGCGACATTTCAACCTGGCGAGTTTCAGTTATCGATTATTTCACATTACTTCAATCGATCAATGTAACTTTTCACACAATATGGATATCAAAACATTTCAATATTTCAACATTTCTTTAACATGGCACTTGGCACAAACTAATGAGACCATAAACTGTTTAGTGCAACGTACTGTTATGAACCTCAAATAAAAAGGTACATATTAACGAGGGAGTCATCACAACAGTTTCTTCTTCGCTTACGTCTTCTTTGTGTTATTAGCCTATTATTATTAAAAATCAAAGTTATGGCATACGACTATGAAGGATTGGGTCTAACGAGAATAAACCAATTCATTTCCTATAAATTATTCAAAATAAAAGTACCCCTTACTTTGTTTTTTTTAAAGCTTTTTTGTGAAGCGGCAATACGGCAACGTATTTATGCAGTCGATTACGACGAGTCGTCTCAGCCCTACTCTCAGTGCAGCTCAGTCAGCTCTGCAGAATATGTGGATTGTCATCCCAGAGATACTAAAAAAAGATGACTTTGACACTGAGGTTTAAAAGTGGCTCCACCTCTATACACACACAGGCACAATCTAGCAGGCTGACTGACACACAATAATGGCTTGGGACTCCTAACTCAACCCTGACACACACTAAGCATCAGAGAATAATGAAACTGTATTCAAACCTGGTCTTTTAACACATTTTGTTTTTATTTAAGCTCTTTGAAGAGTGCAGTTTTGGATGCAAGATTATGATAGTTTTAAATTTGCCCATTGCTTTTATTTTAGTTTAGTTTTAATCATTTTAGTTTAGTTTTACTTACTTTACTTGGTTTGCTAGTTTTGTTTTACTTTCAGTTTTTCAAAAAAGGTAAGTCTCTAGATATTTAGTTTCAGTTTCACAGTAGTTTTAGTAAAGACCACAATGTCGAAAACAAGTCGATTTACATCAGACCTGTATACTGTAATAACTCACAGAAGGTGAAGGAAACAGGATGAACCGTTTAGACTCATAGAGGTTTATGAGATTATTGAAAGACATGCACATACAAACGAGTTCTTCCCCTGCTCCCATTGTATAGCAAAAGCACCATCCCCACAGTGCACGTCTTTAATGCTGGGTGTGCTCATGCTGTTGTTAAAAAGTCTTGCACAGTGGTGAATGTCAACCCATCCCCTCACGTATGTAGTTACCTGCCATTCCAGCCGACACCATGTGTACCTGTGTGGAGTCGGGTTCCAGCACGCCGTTGAGTTTCTCTTTGGCAGTGGAGTAGGCAGCGAAGTAGATTGCTCTGTTGGAAGCAAAAGAGAAACAGTGAGCGTACGTTACACCGGTACGTCTTTTTTTTAGTGCCAGGAAAATGAGTCCCAGACAACTATTTTAGAGTGATGTACCTTATTAATTACAGCACGTTAAATGGTCCCCATGTGATGTTTCTGCTTAATGAGCTTTAAAAATGAATCATGTACGTGTAAAGCTAACAGCCTCAGCAAATCAGCCTCGTTAAACAAAGAGGCCACTGAGTATAAACAGCACGTCTTCATTTATTTTCACTCATTATCTTTTTTTCACTAATTAAAAAAGAGCGATCATGTTCGTGCTGACGTCTAAATACAACCCCCCCAACAGCACAATGTGCAGTCAGGTTCATTTGTACAAACATTTGTCAAATGTAATTACTCAGGCCTTTAATGATGAACAAAGCATCATGAGTCACACTACAAAAAAAATCTATGTGTTTTTCTATTCATCTTTTAACCTGCGTCACCGCTCAGGAGGCCTTATTGCCTCACCTCCACTGCATTAGCATTCATTCATGGGAGATGCTAACAAAACACTCCACATGTGCCGAGCACTGGCAGCCGCCTGCTGCACCATTAGCCGCTGCCTGCTGCCATTAGCCCCTACTTTGCTCCCATCATTACCACTGAAGGTGATAAATGATCATGACTGTTACACGTTATTACCTAACTGCAGTCAATGCCAGTATTTCCTAGACATAGACCAAATACAGCTTTCTTTATTTTTTATTCTGTTGCCATGCATCGGCACA
The DNA here is from genome assembly GCA_029853015.1 of Chelidonichthys spinosus. Classification (NCBI taxonomy): domain Eukaryota; kingdom Metazoa; phylum Chordata; class Actinopteri; order Perciformes; family Triglidae; genus Chelidonichthys; species Chelidonichthys spinosus. The sequence continues at coordinate 8,760,971 of CM056828.1, read as the reverse complement.
GAAACCTGCTGACAAAGCCACAAAGATGAATGGGACACTAGCATTTGTGGATGTGTCTAGCTGTTTTTCTGGATGACTCGGCGATGGCAGAAATGTATCCTGTTTGAACAGCTCAATTGCTTATATGGATGTAAATTAACCTGTAGACTGACTTCCATAACGGGTCAAAAACGTCCTTGTTAGATGTTGAAATCCTGAGTTTATAGCCACCACCAGCTGCTCTGTTAACCCATTAAAGCTGTATAGCAGTGTTTTATGCTGGTTTTTAAGGTGCCCCCCAACATACACCGGGGGGCGGGGGGAACTTTTTCATGATATTCATTTGCTTCCCTCCCAATGTCACAGCTTCACCAGTACACCTTTTTCATGTAATTGATGGCATTAATTAGGGCTTGGTGTTCCACACTAAATCATGTCAGCCAAAGGGCGTGCACAACAAGACTCTGGAAATGACCTAAATGGAATGCAGCCAATGCTCTTGATTACACCTGTGCTACTCTGGCTACGTTAATGAAAAAAATGTCTGTCGTCAGTGAATTTCTTTGGCTACTCTGTGGTAGTCTGGTGAATGTTGAAGCATTACAGCTGCTGGAACCGGAGAATGCTAGAACATTTGCTTGTAATAAAATGAAACAAATTGCTAATACATTTTCTGTCTATTAACTAAGTGACCATTGAACTTATTCTGACCCTGGACACACAATTTGGCAGATTTACAATTCCATCAAATATTCAAAGAGATACTGTTTCTGGTCATTCAATAATCTCTACTTGAAGATGGCACTAATATGTTAATGGTCTTGATGTCATAATTGAGGTACACATCGCTGAGAATAATGATGGTGACTATTAGAGGTGACAGAAGAGAGCTTACCTGGAAGGTGCCACTCCCACCAAGTTTGGCCCCAAGCCCCTGAAGAGAGAGCGAGGTCCTTCTTTCTCCAATATCAACCTGAATACAAAACATATACATTATGAGTACCACTGAGGCAATATGCATACTTTAATTACTGGGTTACTACTGGTGTTTGCACATGATTTTCTACCAGTGTGTTCACATTTCTGGTAGTTTGATGTGCAGATTAAATTACAATTAGAATTCCAGAGATATTAGGTATTTTTTTCGTGTTTTACTTTGGCCAACAGGGATGGTGATGTCCCTCCATTCAACGCTGAGGAGTAAGATAAATTCAAAACTAGTAACATAGTTGTCTTGAAGTTCTGTATGGATATGTGAAGGTTCCCCGTGGAGTTTGTGACCACTGTTAACATCGTGGAGTGATGTGTGCGTCACCGTTTTGTTTGGTCTCCTGCATGCGCACCATGACCCACATGCACAGGTGACATGATGCACATTCCAGTCAAAGGTTTCACACTGCCGATGAAGAGTTGGTGGCAAAATGTCAAGAAACTAGGTTTGTCACGATAATGGAATTTGAAAGTCGATACTGATACCCAGGAGAATACTCGACACCCGATCCATTTTCAATACCACCGGGAGAAAATTACAAAAAAAACAACAATACAACACAAAAAACAAAATATAACACTTTTGAAAAGTTGTCTGTCTGTCTGTGTGTGAGTATAATATTAATGTATTCAGCTACAGTCCTGTGGACTTTCTGTGTTTCTGGTGACTTGACACCATATTTAGATAGCTGATCAAATAGAGTTGGTACAGCAGGTTGCTACTGTTACTGTCTCGTTGCTGGTCAACTCTTCAGATGGATTACGTACGTGACACTAGCGGAGACAGCAAAAGTATTGATTTTCTTGACAACCCTACAAGAAACACCCCAACAACGGCAGTGAAGGCGCGCAGGTGGTCAAGTGGTTAGAGCTCATGCCATGTTTCCATGTAGGCATATATGCAGCCGACCCCGGTATGAATCCCGGCTCGAGGTCCTTTGCTGCATGTCACATCCCCCCCCCCCCCCCCCTCTCTCTCCTGTTTCCTGTCTATCCACTGCTAAATAGGGTGTCTATGCCAGGAAAAAAGGCAGTGAAGGACGACAGCTGTTATCAATACAGATGTGAAACCTTTCAGACAAAAGTCTTAAAAAATGCTAACATTGTCCTTAAGCCTACATTCAAAGCCAGAACAAGAGTACAGATGTTTGATCCTTCCAACACTTTTGCATTGCGTCGTGTATCACACAGTGTATCGAACATTCAAGAGTACACACGTTTTAGATTTTATTATGAAAACAAGGAAGAGGTTTGTGTGCCAATTAAAACTAGATCAGTTTTGATTCTCTTTTGATCAACAAGTTGAAGTCTTGGCCGAGACTCCCCAACTTTTCCCCCCATTGGCTGGCTGCTCCCTATGATTCAGGTCCTTTTCTAAAAGTACCTGACGGTCAAACACATGTAAGAAATAAGGAGAAGTCATCCACTTTAACCAGTAGCAGCCGTAATAGTCGTGCATGTTCTCATTAATTGTTGTGTACAGATTAATATAAGTAGATGCTCTAGTCTTCTCAGCTATGCATGTGTTAACACGGGCATGTCGCATTAGTTGCTGCAGTGTGCAGAGGCTGGCCAAATAAACTGTTTGTAATCGTCATGGAGCCTCGCTGACCAAACCCTTTTCACCAGTGCCAACATGTCAAGAAATGCATTGTGATTGAAATTGAAATACACCACAATGTAATCAGTTAGGCTGATATTGCCAGCCTGCATAACAAAGTGTTGACTGCTGCAGTGACTGGAACTTCATATCCGTAACTTATTTCAGTAAATTTAAGAAGTGGCATGGTGCCATCAAACACTGTTTTTTTCCCCCCCAGAGGCTCTGCGCAACCAGAACATGACCTCTTTTGAAAGACAGACAACCACTCTCTTCCTTATGGAGCGGATCTAATTTCCTTCAGCATCACAACTGGCAATCTATCCAAATCGAAAGAGGCTCTTCTTGACTATGTGGTGGACATAAAATGGGGCTTACCATAACAGAGACACATGAGGGTCTCAGGGACTGTCAAATATATCAAAATCTCAAAAGATGAAGAAATAATAACAGTTTGTTTTATAATAAAATGTTCTGGTGTGTGCTCTCTGTGTATATTTTTCCCAAATGGTGAGGCGTTGGGTTTCAGGGAAAGGTCAACCTTGCCAGGGGGACATCAGCCAGACCAAACAACAACAACATAGTGTTCTCTGTAGGCAAACCTCGCTCTCAGAACAGCTCTATTCATTTTGGTCATAAGTTATCACAGTTAACTCAGGTGTGAGTTTAGGCAACATTGTGTACACAGTTTACAAAATATATACTGGATGTAACCAGTCCCAAATTATGATTATTTTTGTTGTTGTTGTTTTTATAATAACTTTAGTCATTGTCGTTTCGCTTGTCTGCTGTGATTGTGACTCACTTTTATGCACTACAATCTTTCTAAACGTCACTTAGTGTTGTGATGTCAGGAATATAATTTATTTGATTTGGGTTGTTTCCAGGGAGACATTATTGAGTGTACACAGTGACTTTCTTGTTACTCCTCTCAGAATGCGTTCATTCTGATCCTGTTCTGAACTTAATCATTTTAAAATACTTTTTAGGAAGACAAAATACATGAAAGGGATAGTGGATAAGAGTAGTAGTATCGACTTGGCAGTCGGCGAGTGGTAAATATTGTTGTGTACCCACTTGAGACAGTGCAGGGGGCCTGGCGGGGACATTCGGGCCACACTGGCCCCGTTGACAGTGCTGAGCTGAACCTCAGACACATAGAGGGTGATGGAGGATGACTGCAGACGGGTCTTCACTACTTCCAGTGGACAAGTCAATATAGCTCCTACCGTGCCCCCACATCTGGCAGAAAGACAGAAATGGGAAAAAATGGTGGTGACACAGCAAACAAGTCTCATCGTACAGAACAAGACCGAAAGACCTGCTTCAACATTATTAACAGCTGAACGGTTGTGGGCGTGAAAAGTGTTAGTGTTCTTGCATAAATAAAATTAGCGAACGACGTGTTTGGTGGAATTTTAAAGATCCCTGGCATGTAGACAATACATGGCGAAGTGGGGGATCAGAGACAGCCAGGAATGCTTTGTGTTTCTTGTGGGAATAACAAAACGCTTCTGTTCAGCACCACACCACATTCCAATAATCACAGATGTATGCATTTTCATTTCGGGGAGAACCAAACAGGAATCACAAAACTGCAGAAATACTTTTAGATTATAAGGTCTGCCATTGGAACCATCCTGTTAATAGAAAAACAAATGTTTGTAGGGATGTTATGTTTGTGATTTTGCTGTCCCACTTATCAAAACCCACACACTGATAAGGGAGAAGAGAAAAAAATAATGTCAATATGGACGGGACTATATAAATAAACTGAACCAGACTGTACTGTACTTGGCAGGGCCAGATTAGAGGATATCAAAAGCATGAGCGATGGCAGTAGTCTTTTGGTGTGGTTAATTTTCAATCGGCGCCGAAGCAGAAATACAAAGTCCTGTCAATAGAGTTGTTTTTTGCAGAGTAAGGCTGATCATGTCAGTCAGCCTACCACAGAGAAAACAAGACAATGCCATAAGAAAAGCATAGATGTGGAGTCACATTTGATTTCACTTGGGTGCCAACTCGAAAAATAAAGGCTATTGTAAAAAGGTTGCATACTCTTATCAAGTCTAGGCTGTTTTAACTAGAAGCATGCTTTATTTTCGGTAGAATTCTTCATCCAAACCCACTCTAGTGAGTTATCCCTCTATCAGTGTAGCTGCATTATAGAATAAGAAAAGCTTGCAGACAACAGCATGGGAGTCTCTGCTGCTGTTACCCCCCAAAAAGGAATGAATCATGGTCAACTTCACGTCTCAACTCATTAGCTGGATAGCCAGCTGGAGGCCAGAAGGAACGATTCTACAACATTGTATTTTATTAACAGGGGTGTTGTTTCACCTGTATTCTGCATGCACAGTGAGTCTAACAAGGATTGTGCAATCACAAGCTCTCCTAACAGTTTTCACACTGCGATGAATTCGTGCGCAGACCTGACCAAAAAAATTGCATCCCTTTATTGTGAGCGACCTTAAGTGACAACGTGTCTACGTTTGTTTTGATGTAATACGTTGTACTTCGCATTAAATGTCACACAGACGCGCGCAGACTCGCAACTAGAGCACGCCTCCACACACCAGCCATTTCATTCATACATCAAAATGTCATTGTAACTTGTGACATTGAGCGCAACTCCTACGGGACAAGATTCGTTGGCCGACTTCCAACATGCTCGGGTTAACATCATGCCACCGACAAAACAAAAAAAAAACCCTGCTTTGAACACACCAATACAAACATTACCTTAAACTACAACGTAGTTGGTTAGCAACGGTGGTTAGCCTTGTTAGCTAGCTAGCTCAGCGGCTGTAACAAACGTGACAGAAAACACTCACCCTCCAGCAAACAGATGAACCAATGTGTCTCTTTGACTCATTATTTATCATATTCGGGAACCGTCCACGGGGCACCACGCGGGGAAAACGGGGAGAAAAGGGAGATAGCGACCCCCCCAACCTAGCAAGCAAGTGGTCCTCGGTGCGCCTGTGTTGTGGTGGAGGTCAGTTGCGTTGGGAAAACGATGGTATGTAACAGCTCACAGCTAGCTTCGCGCTAGCTGCCAAAGCTAAGGGGTTTCCGGTGGTAGAAGTCGATGTCAGAGCGACAGGTTTGCGTCTCCTCCTGTAGAAACGGGGCAACGACTCGCCACAGTGTGCTCCACTAATACGGGTGAATATAGTTCCGATCTTGCGGTAGCAACGAATGTGAACGGCCTCAATCACGTTGACGTGCCTTGCCCCCTCTGAAAGCCCTTGTGGTCCGGTCGCAATGTTTATCGTCGAATGCGAACCCGCAAAACAGAGGCGCTGATTGGCCGAGGTCTGGCATGAACCCGCCCCGTCACTACTCTTTCACGTGATACCGCTTTTATTGTGAAGGGCAGAGATCATCACTCGGGATGCGACGGGGGATTTTAGCTGCTGTAACGCAGAAGAGACGAGACATGCAGCTTTGCTTAGGTAGGAAAAAAGAGAAAAGTAATAAAGAAATAATCACATCGTACAGGCTACAAAACGTCATCGTTGCAAGCGACAGAATGCAGCAACTTGTTTGTCTTAATTTACACACAGTACAGCGTGCGTTTTTTTAATTGTTGTAAATGATTATACATGTTTAGACAGCAGTCGTGATCACTAGAGCAAGCCGAACTGGGAAGAGTGCCCAGATTTACACGGGGCTTTTGTTTTAAAAGATCACCGCCCGAACAGGGACTTGAACCCTGGACCCTCAGATTAAAAGTCTGATGCTCTACCGACTGAGCTATCCGGGCTCTGAAAGTTACTGTAGAACAACGTTCCTCAAATTTCCAAATTAAAGGTTACTCTTCCTTTGCCTGGTTTTCCTGGCCTGAGTCACCAAATGCATAAAGAATCATCATACACTACAGTATGTGGGGAACATGTATCATTAAATTTTGACTTTCACAAGGAAGCTGTGTTTAACTAACCGATCATCATTTCTATTAGGCTGACTGCACTTGATTGCTTAACAGAGTTGTGGCGTTACCCAATCACACAGATTTGTCTACTCCACAGGGCACAGAAATACTGTCAAATGTCTGCGAGTTTATTGGTGGAAAACATCTACGTGCTGACTTCTCTCATGGAAGGAATCACAACGTTTTTAAAAGAAAGAGCGAATTGTTGCAACTTGTAAATAGCCCTTAAGTTTATGTTTGACACGCCTGATATGACGAAGTTAGACACTGGGAAAAAGTTGCTACACAGAGTGATTTGACCTCATTCCATTTAGGTGCATTTCATACAGAGGCTCTTTGTGCATTTACTATGGGAAGCTATATGTGAGTGTTTGTCCAAGAAAAAAGGAAGAGCGAGTTGAATTTAGACTTGAGACTCCCACATACACAGAAAATGAGGTTTTCCAATTTTGGGCTGCGGAATAAAATCCATACGCCACTTAATTTCATAATGGCACGTGCAACTCAACTAGGCCAGATCATGTGCCACAGCCTCTCATGCAATCGAGTCGCTGTCTGACAGGAAAAAAAAAAAAAAGACACGAGTCTGCTGAGGTCAACGACCTTGACTTGTTTTGGACCAATCTGATTATTTGCCTGTACAAACGCTGCTGTAGTACCATATCATCTTCATCATAGATCGAAATGTATGCACATGACATGCGCATCGCCTTCATGAAGCAGTCATGAAGAGCCAATCTAAGTATTTTATATATATAGGGAAACCCAAAACAATGGGCCTCATCCAAAAAATGACTTAAATTAACAGTTTGTCTCTGTGTATAATAAGGTCAACAAAAGGTGCATCAAGGCAGGCTTGTGCAGAGGAACAGGAATATATCCGTTTATTAAGAAAAAAAAATAATGCAGAAAAAGGGCACTTTGTCTCTACAAGGTCCAAGCCCTGATTTTATCTATGTGTTTACTTGCTTATTTCTTTTGGATGCCTTATTGCGCCAGACCCAGGCAGCAATCTGAGTAGTCAAGCCAATGTGAAAGTGCTTTAAATTCGCATTCTCTCTCAACGTTCCATCAGGGGAAGAAAATAAGTCCAAAAGAAGTCTGATCACATGGAAGTCTATGAGAAAATGGCCCCAATTCTCACTTCATTTATTCCCTCAGTAAACAATGTAAACATGAGTTTATGGTTTCCATAAATCAAATCTTTCAAATCTGTCAAATCTTTGATCAGCATGGTGTTCATTTATTAAATTACGCGCCATTTATAGTAAAAAAGATGACGAAACAACATATGCTTTAGAGCATGGCTACCTTGTGTGATTGTGTCAGATTGCTACCATGGCGACGCTACCATGGCAACGCTGCCACAGCATTATAACCGTGGCGTTGCTACCATGCTACCAATGTAATTAAGATTACTTTAACTGTGAAGTTTACCTTGACATATGAAGCTAACTTTGCAGTCTCTCTTCATCACATCCACCTGTCTCTCCTCCTCCACAGTCCAAATATGGTCACTTCTGCTCGCTGGGTCAAAAATTCCAAGATGGCGACAGCCAAAATGCAAGATGACAATGACCAAAATCCTACACTTTCACATGCATCTTCACATACAGGTTGAAGTAAATGCTAAAATCCGGATGCTATCATACTGAATGTGGTAATGCCAACATATTTGGTGTTAAGAAGGCTACGCATTCTTATTTGAGTTAAATGAACACAAAGCAAAACTGGGAATGTATTTTTTTGCTGGTATTTCGTCAGAAATCCAAGACGTGGACAAAAATCTGTACCAAATTTCTTGGCAATCCATTTAGTGGTTGTCGATTAACAGCCGAAAACGTCTGTTTGTTGACGTCGCTGAAAGAAAAGTCAGGATTGTACAATTAAATAGGGTTTATCAATCCATGATATGTGAGATATGAGATATCTTTGTCTGGACCACATTAGTGGGCAGAAAGGCCCACCAACACACAGCACTGCTAAACAACCTCTCTTCTGAGTGATAATCAGCTTGGCCCGGTGTTCCCTGAATAGTGTGCAAACGAATGATGAGCCATTCCAACTAATATCCTCAGCCTACTTCGTCAAGCTGTGATTCTCTTCGCATGGGTTCTTATTACTACTGTTATGTAACCGGGCCTGCTCTCACAGCCAGGCTCTTTATTGGCAAATCTTGAGCACGCGAAGGGGAAAATGTTTGCTGTGTCTCTCCAAACTTTACAGGAGCTGGCAGTTCAACCCATTTTATTGTACTCAGCCTTTGCTTTCTTAAATTTAAGGCACTATTCACACCAAGAATGTTGTCCATCATGCTTTACACAGCTTACAACACCACTCCTACAAGAATCACTTACCATGGTGGGGAGATGTTCCCAAAAATCTGTCCTTACACCAGTTACTTGTGAGTCTGCATGACTGTAGCTTACGAGCCCTAGACATGTAACCAAGGAGTTGAGTGTCTGTATGCAAAGTACAGTATTTGACAAGTTGAGAGTGGATGTGTTTGTTTCTGGAGGACGTGTATTTTTGGCCACTTGCTCGGTGTTTGTTTTGGCTGTTAAGACAGAGTCCAAAAATCTTGGTGTCTCCCATGCAGGTCTGTCTGTAAATAGTCAAGTAATGTTAGTAGTGAACTTTGAGAGCAAACATTCTTTCTGGGGCTTTAGGTTGGCCTCTGAGCACAAACAGTGCAGCAAAAGCAGGTTTCAGACAATGTGGGCACACTGTACCTACCAAGACTGTGACACTATTGAAAGTAGTATTCTTTCTTTAAGTGAATAAACTCAGTGTTTCTGCTGCAACAGCCCTCATTTGATTTGGTGGGTAATGTTGTGGTTTTAGCATTTAGGATCATTCTTACTTGGAGCCACAGTTGTCACTGTTCCGCAAAAGTCATGCATTCTTGCTAAGTAAACCGAATTAGTAGTTTTATTTTCAATGTCTTGCATGCTATTTTCAACAGTTTCCCTAGACGAGGTTGTTATTGATATGCTAACAAGCTTGTATCTGCATATCAGCAGCTGAACCTGTGAATACACCTGACCTGAAGTGTGTCATTTGGGTCAGACATGGAGGGTCCTGTTGCCTCTATATTAGGGAGAGACAGTGGATGTGTAGCGTTTTGGTGACCATATTAGGGTGCTCCCTTATAAAGGGAATTGATTTGGGGAATCCCTCACTGTGAAGTAATCCCTGGCAAGTTCTTTATTGCCATTATCATATCATTCTGCCTTCATCACGAGGAGGACTCAGTTGGGTATTTTTCACTCAAAGACCAACAAAATCAAATATATTGCAGAATGTACACCACTTTGAATAGAAACAAAAAATGTGAATTGCTCTATTTCATCCTAATGACTGACAATGTATGAGGCCTGTGTGGTTAGAAATGCTGAAGAAGAAATACAACCTGTCTACACTCTTTTACAAGGTTTTTCTTTCACATGTGGTAAGTCAACACAACATTAATGATCAACCCTTGTTGACCATTTGGGCTACTGAACTTTGTTGATAAAAAATAAAAAATACATTTCCTTCCTGCTCTTTGCATTAATTGATTTAATCGTTATGCAGGTTTATTTCCATGAATGTAAAACAAATATTATATGGGATTCTGTTGTCATGAACTCTTGTGTTTTGTTGTGAGGAGAAAAAGACCTTTTATGTACACAAGTGAATCTATTCTGAAAATAACAGTTAAACTTTAACCAGTTTCAAGGCACATGGTTTTAGGTGCGTGACACATGTGAGTGGAGCTGTCAGTGATTAGAGTTAGCCATGCTGTTCTCACGTGGGCCAACGTGGGTCCACTTTTCATTCACTTGGTTCTCTTCTCAGATTCTAACTTACCTTCTGTGGTGGTAGCCTACAACATACACACTACTTTTTTTATTATGTGACATCCAGATTTCACAGCAGCCCTCTAATGATCACCTGCCTTTCATGCACATGCAGCTCAGTATTATCAGCCTAGCAGTGTAAATTAATTCCATCTCTGCATATAATTAAACCAAGAGGCAAAACATTACGAAAGGAGGGTCAAGAAGAGAGACATGGTTCATCAGAACATTTTGATGTAATATCATAAAAGGCAGCATACTGTTATTTTTACGTAAGACATTTACCATGGGAAACCCAGGCCAACAACACTTGTTGATGTCAAATTTACTTTCCTGTAATGGTTGCACTGAGATCTAGTAATAGAAGTGTTGAAGTCTAATCTGAATCAACAGTAAGCAGAGGATCATTTGTCACGTTAGAACAGTTTCAGTTGAGTGACAGACTCTGAAAGCAGATTGAAAATCTTAAAAATGATTAGTGTACAATATGTCGGCTAAATGTTGCTTTGACTAAACTCTATCTTTTACGTTTGAAACATGGTTTTAGAGGGGCCAATAAGGATTTAGAGACCCCGGGTCAAGGTGTGGTTTATTAAGTAGAGTGGGGACCATGTCAGGGCTAAATTATTATGAACAATATTCAGCATAGTACAATAATTGTAGTGGAGTAGTATCAAGGAGGTAGAATTGCAAATACAAGTATTTCTACAAAGAGTCCTAAGTCGTGTCTAATTTATGTGAACATAAATGTTCCCCTAAGTTCATGATCTCTTCACATCTTCTGTAGTATTAAATGTGTAAATATATGTTAAATATGCACTAACTCTTATTAATTTGTCTGGAGAAAGGAAGGAAGCTGCTTTGTCTCTTGTTGGTAAGTCAGAAACTAATTGTAGATTTGAGTTTAGGCATTGTGTGAGTAAAGCTAGTGGTAACATTTAGTCTAGTATTGATAGCTTGTTGTTGAAATTCTTGTGAAGCTGTCTGTGCTAAGTGAGCAATCAGCTTGTTTTTGAGCCAGCTCACCTGTAGTGAATAGACTTGATTAGAGGGAAGGAGGAGCCACAGTCAGAACTTAAGGGACAGCAGTAACTCTCTTCAAACCACATTTTGTCTGGAGAAAGGAAGGAAGCTGCTTTGTCTCTTGTTGGTAAGTCAGAAACTAATTGTAGATTTGAGTTTAGGCATTGTGTGAGTAAAGCTAGTGGTAACATTTAGTCTAGTATTGATAGCTTGTTGTTGAAATTCTTGTGAAGCTGTCTGTGCTAAGTGAGCAATCAGCTTGTTTTTGAGCCAGCTCACCTGTAGTGAATAGACTTGATTAGAGGGAAGGAGGAGCCACAGTCAGAACTTAAGGGACAGCAGTAACTCTCTTCAAACCACATTTTGTCTGGAGAAAGGAAGGAAGCTGCTTTGTCTCTTGTTGGTAAGTCAGAAACTAATTGTAGATTTGAGTTTAGGCATTGTGTGAGTAAAGCTAGTGGTAACATTTAGTCTAGTATTGATAGCTTGTTGTTGAAATTCTTGTGAAGCTGTCTGTGCTAAGTGAGCAATCAGCTTGTTTTTGAGCCAGCTCACCTGTAGTGAATAGACTTGATTAGAGGGAAGGAGGAGCCACAGTCAGAACTTAAGGGACAGCAGTAACTCTCTTCAAACCACATTTTGTCTGGAGAAAGGAAGGAAGCTGCTTTGTCTCTTGTTGGTAAGTCAGAAACTAATTGTAGATTTGAGTTTAGGCATTGTGTGAGTAAAGCTAGTGGTAACATTTAGTCTAGTATTGATAGCTTGTTGTTGAAATTCTTGTGAAGCTGTCTGTGCTAAGTGAGCAATCAGCTTGTTTTTGAGCCAGCTCACCTGTAGTGAATAGACTTGATTAGAGGGAAGGAGGAGCCACAGTCAGAACTTAAGGGACAGCAGTAACTCTCTTCAAACCACATTTTGTCTGGAGAAAGGAAGGAAGCTGCTTTGTCTCTTGTTGGTAAGTCAGAAACTAATTGTAGATTTGAGTTTAGGCATTGTGTGAGTAAAGCTAGTGGTAACATTTAGTCTAGTATTGATAGCTTGTTGTTGAAATTCTTGTGAAGCTGTCTGTGCTAAGTGAGCAATCAGCTTGTTTTTGAGCCAGCTCACCTGTAGTGAATAGACTTGATTAGAGGGAAGGAGGAGCCACAGTCAGAACTTAAGGGACAGCAGTAACTCTCTTCAAACCACATTTTGTCTGGAGAAAGGAAGGAAGCTGCTTTGTCTCTTGTTGGTAAGTCAGAAACTAATTGTAGATTTGAGTTTAGGCATTGTGTGAGTAAAGCTAGTGGTAACATTTAGTCTAGTATTGATAGCTTGTTGTTGAAATTCTTGTGAAGCTGTCTGTGCTAAGTGAGCAATCAGCTTGTTTTTGAGCCAGCTCACCTGTAGTGAATAGACTTGATTAGAGGGAAGGAGGAGCCACAGTCAGAACTTAAGGGACAGCAGTAACTCTCTTCAAACCACATTTTGTCTGGAGAAAGGAAGGAAGCTGCTTTGTCTCTTGTTGGTAAGTCAGAAACTAATTGTAGATTTGAGTTTAGGCATTGTGTGAGTAAAGCTAGTGGTAACATTTAGTCTAGTATTGATAGCTTGTTGTTGAAATTCTTGTGAAGCTGTCTGTGCTAAGTGAGCAATCAGCTTGTTTTTGAGCCAGCTCACCTGTAGTGAATAGACTTGATTAGAGGGAAGGAGGAGCCACAGTCAGAACTTAAGGGACAGCAGTAACTCTCTTCAAACCACATTTTGTCTGGAGAAAGGAAGGAAGCTGCTTTGTCTCTTGTTGGTAAGTCAGAAACTAATTGTAGATTTGAGTTTAGGCATTGTGTGAGTAAAGCTAGTGGTAACATTTAGTCTAGTATTGATAGCTTGTTGTTGAAATTCTTGTGAAGCTGTCTGTGCTAAGTGAGCAATCAGCTTGTTTTTGAGCCAGCTCACCTGTAGTGAATAGACTTGATTAGAGGGAAGGAGGAGCCACAGTCAGAACTTAAGGGACAGCAGTAACTCTCTTCAAACCACATTTTGTCTGGAGAAAGGAAGGAAGCTGCTTTGTCTCTTGTTGGTAAGTCAGAAACTAATTGTAGATTTGAGTTTAGGCATTGTGTGAGTAAAGCTAGTGGTAACATTTAGTCTAGTATTGATAGCTTGTTGTTGAAATTCTTGTGAAGCTGTCTGTGCTAAGTGAGCAATCAGCTTGTTTTTGAGCCAGCTCACCTGTAGTGAATAGACTTGATTAGAGGGAAGGAGGAGCCACAGTCAGAACTTAAGGGACAGCAGTAACTCTCTTCAAACCACATTTTGTCTGGAGAAAGGAAGGAAGCTGCTTTGTCTCTTGTTGGTAAGTCAGAAACTAATTGTAGATTTGAGTTTAGGCATTGTGTGAGTAAAGCTAGTGGTAACATTTAGTCTAGTATTGATAGCTTGTTGTTGAAATTCTTGTGAAGCTGTCTGTGCTAAGTGAGCAATCAGCTTGTTTTTGAGCCAGCTCACCTGTAGTGAATAGACTTGATTAGAGGGAAGGAGGAGCCACAGTCAGAACTTAAGGGACAGCAGTAACTCTCTTCAAACCACATTTTGTCTGGAGAAAGGAAGGAAGCTGCTTTGTCTCTTGTTGGTAAGTCAGAAACTAATTGTAGATTTGAGTTTAGGCATTGTGTGAGTAAAGCTAGTGGTAACATTTAGTCTAGTATTGATAGCTTGTTGTTGAAATTCTTGTGAAGCTGTCTGTGCTAAGTGAGCAATCAGCTTGTTTTTGAGCCAGCTCACCTGTAGTGAATAGACTTGATTAGAGGGAAGGAGGAGCCACAGTCAGTACTTGCGGTAAATTGAGCACTTAAAAGGCTGTCACTTCAGCGTCAGCTGCAGCGTCGGGCCATCAGAACGAAGACAGCTGAACAAAGACATAGGGAGTCTATCTGCGGGAGTCCATCGAGGAAGCCCATTGAGGTAGGTATAACATCTCAACCCCTCGCAGCCATGTGTCTTATCCCAGTCAGGACATCGCACTGGAGAAGATTTCACCGAAGTCCCTTCACTCGAGGCTGTAACCCATCCAATCTCTGCTACCCACCACTCTCCACCGGTAAGGAACTTGAAGTACTAGGAGGGCTTTGGAACTGCCAGTCTGCAGTCAAGAAGGCGGACACCATCTCAGCCTATGCCTCCCTGCAGACTCTCCACTTCCTGGCCCTCACAGAGACCTGGATCACCCCAGAAAACACTGCCACTCCAGCTGCCCTTTCAACTGCCTACTCGTTTTCACACTCCCCAAGACGAGCAGGGCGAGGAGGAGGAACTGGGCTCCTCATCTCACCCACATGGTCCTACCAGGTCCTTCCTCTCGACCACCTACCCCGATCTACGCTTGAATTTCACGCCGTCTCTGTCACGCTTCCTCTCAAACTCAACATCATAGTGATCTATCGCCCACCCGGTCCTCTTGGTGACTTTTTGGATGAGATGGATGCCCTCCTGAGCTGCTCCCCTGATGATGGCACACCACTCGTCGTCCTCGGTGACTTCAACATCCACCCGGGAAAGCTGCATTCATCTGAATTCATAGACTTCTTTTCCGCATTTGATCTTACACTGTCCCCCTCTCCACCAACTCACCGGGCCGGGAACCAACTTGACCTTGTCTTCACAAGATCCTGTGACATCTCGGTACTCTCTGTTACCCCGCTCACCGTGTCCGACCACCACTTTGTGTCTTTCTCCATCCCCATGAAGCCCACCTCATCCCTCCACTCTACGCCTCGAATGGTCACCAGCCGCCGCAACCTGAAATCCCTCACACCCTCCGCTCTCTCCTCAACTATTATCTCCTCGCTCCCATCCTCGGAACAGTTCTCCTTAATGTCTACTGAGGAAGCCTCCTCTATCCTGATGTCCTCACTCTCCTCTTCTTTGGACACACTCTGTCCCTCAATCTCACGACCGGCGCGATCATCTCCCGCCCCTCCCTGGCTGTCTGAACCTCTGCGAACCAACAGATCATTGTTGCGAGCGTCAGAGAGAAAATGGAAGAAATCGGGACATCACGAGGACCTTGCTCACTACCACCTCCTCCTCTCTGACTTCACCTCAACTGTTTCGGCAGCCAAATCTGCCTTCTACCTGGCAAAGATCAACTCTTCTGCCTCCAACCCTAGGAAACTCTTCTCCGTGTTCTCTTCCCTCCTCACCCCTCCTGCCCCTACCCCCCCTTCCTCCCTTACTGCCGATGACTTTGCAACTTACTTTACCAAGAAAGTACATGACATCAGCTCCTCATTCACGCCTATTCCCTCCCAGAAGACATCTCCCCCAACTCTCAACTCGGATGGTCTTACCAGCTTTAGCCCCCTCACCTCTGAGGACGTCCACGCACTTGTTACATCTAACCGCGCCACCACCTGCTCCCTTGACCCGATTCCCTCCTCTCTTCTCCAGGACATCTCACACGACATCTTGCCATTCCTCACCACCCTGATCAACTCCTCCCTCACCTCAGGTGTCATTCCAGCGGATTTTAAGACCGCTATCGTGAAGCCTCTCCTTAAAAAACCCACCCTAGACGCTACTGACATTCAAAGCTACAGACCTGTATCTCTTCTTTCATTCCTCTCTAAAACCTTGGAACGTGCCTCCTACAACCAACTGTCATCCTATCTCTTGCGGAAAAACCTCCTAGACCCTAATCAATCAGGATTCAGGACTGCTCACTCCACTGAGACGGCCCTCCTCACAGTGACCGAGTCCCTGCGAGACGCCAGAGCCTCGTCCCACTCCTCCGTTCTCATTCTCCTCGACCTATCTGCTGCATTCGACACAGTCAACCACCAAATCCTCCTCTCCACTCTGGCTGAACTTGGCATAACTGACTCTGCTCTCGCCTGGTTTACATCATACCTGACAAACCGCACCTTCCAGGTCACATGGAATGGCTCTATGTCCAAACCCTGCTCTCTGGACACGGGCGTCCCTCAAGGCTCAGTATTAGGACCGCTTCTGTTCTCACTATACACCAGATCACTAGGTTCTGTTATCACATCGCATGGATTCTCCTACCATTGCTACGCAGATGACACCCAACTGTTCCTCTCTTTTCCCCCGTCCTCTGACACTCACATTGCAACTCGCATCTCAAACTGTCTGGCTGACATCTCTGTCTGGACAACTGCACATCACCTCAAGCTCAACCTGAACAAAACCGAACTCCTCTTCATCCCAGGGAAAGACTGCCCTCGCATGGACCTGTCGGTCACTGTCGAGGGCATCAGAGTATTACCTTCCTCAACTGCGAGGAACCTGGGTGTAATCCTCGATGACCAACTATCCTGCACCCCCAACATCACTGCTGTGGCCCAATCCTGCAGATTCGCCCTCTACAATATCCGCAGGA
This sequence comes from Chelidonichthys spinosus, assembly GCA_029853015.1. Classification (NCBI taxonomy): domain Eukaryota; kingdom Metazoa; phylum Chordata; class Actinopteri; order Perciformes; family Triglidae; genus Chelidonichthys; species Chelidonichthys spinosus. The sequence goes on along the minus strand of CM056828.1, from coordinate 8,744,220 downwards.
TTCGGACCCTCCTCACAAAGGATGCAACGCAGCTCTTGGTCCAAGCACTGGTCATCTCCCGCCTTGACTACTGCAACTCTCTCCTGGCCGGACTCCCGGCCTCTGCGATTAAACCATTACAGCGTATCCAGAATGCTGCAGCACGCCTTATCTTCAATCTACCCAAATTCTCCCACGTGACCCCCCTCCTCCGTGACCTCCACTGGCTCCCTGTTGCAGCACGCATCCAATTCAAGACGATGACACTGGCCTTCAGGGCCATCAATGGAACGGCACCCTTTTACCTTCAAACACTGGTCAAACCTCATGCCCCGAAGCGAGCACTTCGCTCTTCTACTTCAGCTGGCCGGCTGGTACCACCATCGCTGAAATCAAGCAAATGTCGCTCAGCAAAGTCCAGACTCTTCTCTGTTCTGGCGCCTCAGTGGTGGAACGAACTCCCGACCAATGTCAGGACAGCAGAGTCATTTGCCATCTTCCGAAAAAGGCTCAAGACTCACCTGTTCAGACTTCACCTTGACTCTACATAGCATGACCCACTAGCACCCTCCCTCGACACCCCCCCCCCCCCCCCCCCCAAAAAAATAAATAAATAAAAAATTACCTATAGCACTCTGATCTTAGCACTGTTGCTCTTGAAGTACTACTTTACTCAGATGAGGACCTAACACTTGTTCTATTTTTAGCTCTTACTTTATCGGCAATGATACGTCGTGGTTTCTTTGTTTCCTTCTTTTGACAAATGTACTTATTGTAAGTCGCTTTGGACAAAAGCGTCTGCTAAATGACCTAAATGTAAATGTAAATGTAATGTAACAACCCTATTTTTTTTGACAAGCATTAATCCTTCACCACCCACTTCTCTGTTTGTGGTAGGCTAGCACCATGTACTACTTTAGCGTATTAGCATGCATTTGCTAAGTTGTTGAGGCTTATGGCAATATCATTAGTTTTGCAAATATTTGGGCATAAGCTTTAATATTGGACAAAATCAATTGCGTTGCATGTATTGCAAAGTAATACAGTACAAGACACAGATTCAGATTCAGAAAACTGTATTGGTCCCAAGAATGGCAATTCATCCTCAGTCACACAAACAACATCAACAAACAACATCAGCATGTGTCGGTGACATATGCTACCATATTAAAGGCATAATGCATATAAGAAAAAAACTAAAAAGTATTTGTTTTAAAATGGCTACGTTCTAAATTTAGCAGAAGAAATAAAATATTTGGAATATCTCTTGGTTTTCCTCAGAGGAACATGATAGAGGCGGCCTGAAGGCATCACGGAGAACTGATGAGACAAAACGTGGTCAGGTTGGCTGAGAACATTGTTTGCCTTCTTATTAAACCTGAATTTCCCAGAGGGAGCACAAGTCTCCTTACTTGACTCCAATGCTTTTGGAACAAACAGTGACAATAATATTAAGGCTGTTCTTGTCCTCAATGGATAATCCATTAAACCAACAGATCATCGAGTGGATTCCCTGTTGTTCACGTTTCACAGTAGATTCAGTCTTAGTATCAAACTTAAGATGACAATCAAACACTGTCCCAATATTTGTAAGTCTCCACAGTCTGGACTTCTTCACCGAGAGGATTGGTATCGACATTTACGTTGCCATTCTGTTGGTATGCAACAGCTCTGGTCCAAGTTGTTCTGTCAGCTACTGCATTAACAGACATTGCACCAGGGGAAAAAAAGGGGCACATTTACACTGTCTTCTGTTGTAAAGTTGGAAAAGTGCTTTTATTTAGCTTTTTAGAAATAAAAGTATACACCCAAGAACACGTGATATTAGAATAGTAAGGAGGATTTGGTTATATACTCCATTCAGCCATGGACCTCGTGATTATGTGGAAAAAGACAGCTATCAGGCACGCACTGGCTGCAGTCTGTTAGAATTGATGCAGATCTCATGACGTTCAGACGCACACGTGTGGCTGCCGAGCGTGATTTGGATTCTCTCAAAATTCTATTAACGCAGCATTAACTTTTGCAAAGGTCACACTTTGAGCAGTGTCGCGGACGTATTACACACTCGTATGTTTCCTCAAGTTAAATCAGTTGGTGGCACATGGCAACAAAAATGCATCCACATGCACAGACATGCCATTCCCAATAGCCCACATCATCCCCATCATCCCCGTCGCATGACTTACATTGTTGCAGAGGGGACTTGGAGGAAAGAGGTCAAGTTAAGTGGTTGCACGTTCAGCTAGCTCGGCTCATATGACTGCCGTACCTTCAGATATTACTGCAGCAGAGGACGGATGGACAAAGATCCACTGAAGGCCTGAGAGCTTCCTGTTGGGATGCCTGATTCAATCATTGTTAATCACAGACTTGGCAGGAGTTTTGACCCTTCTTTAGATGCAAGAGCACACTGGAGCCAATCAGGGGCAACGTTATTTCTATAAAAGGGACAATCACGCAACGCAGAAGATGCTTTGGGTTCTTATTTCACCATTCATGGCTGTAGTCAAATCAATTCAATTTATAGAACGCATTTAAAAACAAAATGTTGTAGGGGACAAAGTTGCCGAATGACATAGGCCACAAAATGGTTCTAGAGAGTTCGATCACAAGGGCTTCTGCCTGTTCAATGTGACCCTGGAGCCAGCAGATAGTTTGCCTATAGCTCACTGGAAACCGGGAACCAGCTAGCCGGGCTCTGTCCAAAAAAAATCAGCTTACCAACACCAACACCTCTAAAGCTCACTAATTACAGTGTTATTTAATAAGTTTAATCTGTACAAAACAATGTGATATGATGAGTGATGACACATTTTCAAAATGTAAAGGAACACTGTGTCATTTAGGGGGATGATTAGCAGAAATGGAATATATAAGTAACGTTCTTTACCTGAAAATAAGAAATGTTGTATTTTTAAGTTACCTATAATTATATTTATTTAATTAAGCTGTGATTCAACCAGGTGAGCAGACTAAGGATGCATTGTGACACAGTGCGGGTTAGTAACCAAGCACCATTGAATCACATCTCTGTGTCTGGCTCTGACCGAGGCTGAGTGTGAGTAAACTCAGTGGCTCTTTGCTAACCACATGAGCAGACAGCGATGTGCTGCAGGCAGGCTGACACTGATTATAGCAACCAGACAGCCGTGCTGCAGGACACTCAGCCTGGGAGGATCAGGCTCTTAGTTCAACACTCATCTCATAATTTTAAAGTTGCACATTTGCAAATTTAGAAGACTGCAAGAGGTTTAACAAACTAAACTTCCATAAAAGCATCGGTACATCAGTAAAATGTAGATAACGATACATATACTTTACCCCAGTGTTTATTTTTAAGGGGGAGACACCCATGGATGTCGCATGAAGCTTCCCCAGTTGAACTTTTTATGCTACGAGTTTTTTTAAATGTATAAAATAAAGCATTGTCTTATTAAATATGTGTTCATTTGTATAAATGTTGAAAATATCTCTGAACATTGGATGAAGGAAGGTTCAAATTGATGTTCAATTTTATATTAGAGTCAATGTTTTTTACAGAGGGTATTTGGAAATGTGTTTTTATTCACATCATAATCAGAAAACACTATCAATATTGACAAAAGTAATTTGTTGCCATGATTTTAGGAAGATATGTTCTATAAATCAGGCTATGAAGGATATATGAGCAAACCCCTCTGTTAAAACATTCACAATATCTATACAAATTAAACTTAGACGTTTGGTGTGGACTATGGCTAAGAGTATGAGATTTTGAGAAAACATCCCTTCAAGATGAATTCAAGCCTTTTTACATTATCCCCGGTGATGTTCTGCCTGTTTTCCAATAAATGCCAGAAAAAAAAATTTAAAAAATGTATTTTGTTGTATTTTTTATATGAGAACACAATGTTACACACCAATTTTTTTCTCCCTGGATATCAAAATATGCTGCATGCTTACATCAGCTTGTACCAATAAATTCCAATCAATCAAAAATAAAATTAACAATGAATATCAACGATCAACTTGGCTGAAACAAAGTGTCAATGCATGCTGTGATGTACAGATAGTATTATGGCAGGATATTCTCTTTCATGCTAAACAGACACCATTCTGGCCAGTGCATTTTGTATGATTATACAAGGCTGTCACATTGCGCCCCCTGTCTGTCGTCTGACATAGTAAAATATCTCAAACATTACAGTTAATACACCACTCCTGTTATAATATATAATTATAATATTATATAAAATACTATGTTGTGTATTTTTACTTTAATTTATCTAATATAATGTCAATAATACCGCACGTGTGTTGCTGTCGCTGTTCCAGCAGATGGCGCAGTGAGGTCGGGATTTTGGCTGAGCTGGCTGTCCCACGGTCGAGTTAGAATAAGAGCGCTAACGTGGTACCGGAAAATAACACATTGTACTTTCAAAACAAAAGCAGATTTCATTTTCGATTTGGTTGCCACTGATTTTCAATTTCTTGTATCTGTTTGCTTTGGACCCAGTGGACATCAGGGAGGGTCAATAATGGGGAAAAGATAAGTATGTGGTGGTGGAGGTGGAAAGCACAACACTCAATAACATAGACCCCCCTTCTAAAGTTCAATAGGTTACGTGAAGTAATCAAAACATAATTTAGATCATTCACTTCAAAGGTAAATAATGCAATGCATGGGATTTGTTGTATGTGTGTATAACATATTTTCAACTATTTTTAAAGTATACAATTAGAAAACGTGGCACGTTTCAGAGCTACTTTATTTTTAAAAGTTGGCACCGGAAGCATCGCTGAGCATCGCGTGCGACTTGACGCCGGTCTTCTCCGCTCCGTCGGGTAGTCGATGGTACGGGAGACACCGAAGCGCTGGATTCAAGTGTCTAACCCGGGTGTTTGACTGTCGGTTCCTGCAGGTAGGACACCATAATAACAATGTAAGACGTGTTGTGGAGCCTCTATGTCGTTCAGAGATGTGCGTCCGGTGACTGTTGGGTCGTCTCGTGCAGTCAGGAGTACGACTGTTGGAAGTGGCATTTTAATTTCTTGACTCGTCTGTTCGTCTTTTCGGCGAAGAGCCAACACGAAGCTAACTTGCACATCAGCGCGGTGACACGTCGGCGGGTCCCGCACACGTAACGCAAGCAACAAGTAGCAATGCGTTCAGTTGGGACATGGGCACAACAGCGCACACTACACTAGCAACACCCCCAGTGTTGTCCGCGTCCCAGTCCGCGTTGAGCTGACGCGCACGATTAATGAACGTAAGTAGCTAGCTAACTGTTAGCCAACTGACGTTAGTTATAGCAGGGTCGTAGAGCCTTTCTCTAGTAACGTGTAGCTGCGCAACCGTCTCAATGAAAAGAAATAATTTAGTTTCCCTTCGCCTTTTGTCAAATGAAAGCGTGACTCCCGGTTGTTTGAGGCTACAATACACTCTTGACTTCGTCTTTCAAACAATTAGAAAGAAACATCCCATGACATAAATAAAACGAGTCAGTCTGTCGTTAATTACGATATCAGACACACGTCATATCAGTCGACGTCTTGCGGGAGTTTGGTGTAATTACGTCCAGTCAACAAGTGGTAGATTTTATTGGCGGAAGGTGTGTGCGATATTTGACGGGTTCGCACTTTTACTGATGGGCAAAAGTGCGTTAAAATGCCAGGCTGGAGTTTGGTGTGACAGTGAAGGGGGCTTCGTGTTACTGTACCTCGGTTAGGCTCGAACCCTCCGGGCCGCGGGCTGTGAGTATTTCTGGACAGCCTAATGGTAGGGTTTACCCTACATTTACTGCAGTTTTAGTTGTTTTCGTTCCATCGCCATGTGTCTGCTTACTTTCCAACTCTCTGCCCTTGTAAGGGGATGCACATGGACTGCTGGGTTAATAGTGGGAAGTGGTTCAGGCTATCACAGGGCTGTAAATGACAATGGAAACTTTCCCCCCCTCTACTTTATGACTAGATTTACCCGTATAAGAATGCATCTGCCCACCATAGAACAACTTGAACTCAAAGCACTCTGCCAAATATGATCAGAGGCTAGAGTAGTAATCTTTGTAGTCAGAATAAACAGGAAAACACACAGGGAAATAAACAGACCTTGATACACACTGTTCTGGACATAGTTGAGTTGTCACATGTTCTTATTTACATAGAGTTAGTTGTTCAATAAATGGCGTGAAGTACCTTTTTATGATTTTGCAACACAGCAACGGAAATTTAAGGTCAAAACCTTAAACTTTCAAGATCGTTGCAAAAAATAATGCCTTATTGCTGCATTTTTTACATTTTGCACATGTTATGGGACATGCTGGGATCAGTTTAAAGTATAACCAAAAACATGCAGAAGGAATTACAATGTCTTTAAATGGTTGCTCTCCCATTTCTCTCATAACTCAGTCATTGCACATTTTCTTCTCTTTTAAATCAGTCTGGCACTCATTTTTTCTCTCTTAACTCAGTCATTGCGCTCCTTCATTCTCTCATAACACAGTTATTGCACTCCATACTGAGTAGGTAGACACGAATCAACGCTCAGCAGGTAAAATTGCTATATCTTTAAACAATTGCACTCCCTTTTCTCTCCAAAACTCAGTCATTGCACGCCGTACGGTCTCTGCAACCTCAAAAGCAATGGTTGCAATCTGACGTAAAACAGAATTTTTGACAGATACACCAGGGGAGCTGTTGCTGCTAGAGGGGAGCTTATCTGTCCCCAGGGTCCTGTGTTTCACAGTTCAAAATCCACTAAATATGACGCATTAGAGAAACCTTTCAAAGATCTTATGATCTCAGCAATGATTTTTTCCCCATAATGTCCAATATGTGTTTCCCTGGGTTGAAAGGTTGAAATCACCACCTACAGCTTATAGCCTACTGTGTAATCAATTACTCAATTTTTTAACAATTCAAACTGCGTTTGAAACATCCATCTCTTTTTGTTCTTTTGCTTTTCAAACTACGAAAAGAACCCATACCAATGTAATAAATGAATAATAGAATTATTTCCTTTTTGAGTCATATGTGCATGTTTTAGCATATCGTAACAGTCCATAGGCTACCCAAGTCTACCGTTTCTTTTGGCTTACATGTGCTCACTTACAGTTTGTGTCCAGACTGCAGGGATGGGCCGTTATCTGGATGGCTGACGGACGGGGACGAGGAACGATCACATGATAAGATGCTGGCTCGTAACCGCTTCCTCCTCCTGGTGGTGGTGGGCGGGGCCGTGCTGGCCATCATCAGTCTGAGCCTCCAGTTCTGTAAGTGTAGTGTTTCATCCTCAATTTGACTTCTTCAAATATTCATTCTCTTTCTGAATCCCTGGCCCAGTTTAAAGTGAACAAAACCCCCCCTCTTCTGCTCAGTTCTGTTTCATGTGTGTTTGTGCTCATACATGCATATCCTTTCATTGCTTTCCCATTCAGTAGACTCCATTCATACAAAAACAAAGCACAATCCTCTATAGGCATCCTATAAATATCCAGCACCAGCAGTGGGACTCTGGATGCTCTGAAACCCTCGGGGAGACTCTGGCAACACGCTCACATCTGCTGTGGAATGCCTAGGTGTACATGATCGTGTCTTTCATCCATCAAGTCATTGTTCAGCCTCTCTGTAGGTATTGTGTAGACTGCGTATCCCTGCCAGCCGCAGTGAATGCAAGGAAACCAGCGCTCAGTCAACGGTCTCTCCCCCGTTGTAAGTCGTTTGCAAGCCTCGCATGCGTGATTGGAAAAACAGTGGGTGAAGAAGCAGTACGAATGGAAATTGCTGTATGTAAAATGTGTGAGATTAAGATACTTTGTGCTGGATTCCTAAAAAAAAAAAAAAAACCCTCAGTGCCGTCGAAGTGTTTGAGGTGATTGTAAGCTTGTGTCTGGAGAAGCATTAGACTCATAAATCACACACATGCATGCACACACAAGGACATACACAGGATTATAGTGAAATGCAACAGAGCTGATATTTTCTGCATGTTCTGTCAAAATTCCGTGAGCTGTCCTTCATCAGCTTCCTGTTACTGTTACATACTGTTTCCTCATGTTAAACTCTAAATGTGTAAGCTTGGGGTACTAAAAGCTTTCACTTTTACTTTCTCTCCTGTTGCTTTAAATGCCATAAAAGAAGAAAAAAGAAAGGGGAAGAAAAATCATAGCAAGAGCAAGTGGCTATTACTCATACTTGTCTAGTGTGTGCACTTTGTGACCCCCACATACACACCCCCTCCTGCTGCACTTTAAAGTGTTCTTGACCACTTAAGAGGACGTTGCTGTGTAAGTTATTATTAATGCCTCGCTATCAAACCCACTCATCTACTGTCCTGTAATCTGCTTCTATTCTAAAACTCAGGGGCAAAAAACAATGTTGGAGTTGAGAAGATTAGACTTTCTATAAAATAAAAGACATGTTTTTACGGACAGAAACCGTTGGGTGCCAGAAAAACTAGAATGAAATACTGACGAATGAATTAACTACCATATAATGTGTGTCATTTGCTCCATTATGAGACCTTTCAAATGAAACATATGAGAACGAGTATGAAGCTTTCGTCTTCTAAGAGCATGTGTAACATTCTACTCAAATGGAGCTTACCTCTGTCATGTGATCTGCAATCACGCACATTGACCCTACACGCTCCAGCCAGATACTAGGTGTCTTTTTTTCTAAGTATCTTTACTTTTTTGAGCAGTAGTATGCTGGAGAAAAGCTGCTGTCATCATTTATTCATCACATACACCGAAGAGATGGATTTGAGCCATTATCCAGGAGAAAGCATATGGGATTACTCCTCATGTTTAATACATGGTCAGCTTCTGTTTTTGTTCCACGTTTCTTTTCATTTTCTCCACCGTCCGCATTTCAGCCTCTGCAATATCTTGTCTCAGCCCATTCACGTATGTATTATTGTGTGTTGACCATTACCATGTGAGTCTGAGTGACAGATGGTGATCGATGGCGGGGTAAATGCCTCTCTCTGGCTCCAGACTACCTCAAATTAAAGCCGGGACGGCTGCGAACAAGGCAGCAAAGGGAGCGATCGCCACGCAGATTGACACATGGGGGACTCCCAGAGACCCTCCAGAGAGGACAACGGCTGGCATCTAGAGAAAGGGAACTATTTGGAATTGCTAGTGATGCGGAAGCAGAGCTTGATGGGAGTTAAGTGCTCCAAGAGTGCACAGTGAGAAGTGGATGTCATGGGAGGATATATATATATATATATATATATATATATATATATATATATATATATATATATATATAATATAACATATTGGGTGGAAAAAGTGGACTAATCGTTAAACAAGGTATTTATTTGACAGAAAATAATCAAACGGTCCCAAACATAAAGCAAGCTTCTGGGGAAAACAAAGCCGGTACACCTGCAACACGACCAATTGACAGGGTTAAATGTGAAGACGAAACTAGAAAGCAAATATTGCCCACCAGCCACCCTCCTTTCAACAAAGGAGTAAATGTGATGGTGCACCACTGCACAACTACCACAAGCTCGATCGCTCTCACAAGCACCCAGCTCCGTGCTGTACGATGCCTTCTCCTCCGTCTGCAGCTCTCCTCCAGGCTTTTAATGCTCCCTTAATTTGGAGAGTGGATTCAGGTGTGTGCGCCACACAGGTAGGGAGGGTGGCGGGCGGAACCTGGAGAGTGAGGAGAGAAGAAAACACAGCACACACACTTTTTTACATGACATATTTTGACAACTGTTGGATGGAGTCCTGTGACATCTTTGGTGCACACATTCATGGTCCCCAAATGATAATCCTCTCACACCAGCAAACCTCATGACATGGCCATCACCCTCAGCTGTAAACTTGGTAATGATGGAAATGGAAAACCTGCCTGCAAAACATCAGCATGCTAGCATTGTCATTGTAAGCACAGTGTCAGTATGCAGGTGACAGTGCGAACAAATGAGCCCCTGTGCCACTTTAAATAAATATAAACTAAAATGCAGCAGCAGATCGCTGTCACTATGAGAAGATGATACTCCATATTAAAGGATTTGGATCAGCAAGGAAGCAACCAAGGGTTCTTATCAGTACATCCTCAGCTGTCGCTGTATTGCCAAGTATTAGTGCTTAATTAAATGTGTGGAGGAGAATGTTAATCTGTAAACAGATACGGGTTTGTATCCCAGCACATTGTTTATTTATAGATCGGCCGAAACTGTAAGCTCTGCCTTCTTCTCCAGTTGTAATGGTCCTTATTGTGATTAGTTCCCATGCAAGTGACAGGAAGTGCGATTCAATCTGTGTGCAAGTGAAAGAAAGAAAATCTGTCATTTGGGCTGCAGGTTGCCACACACACACACACACACACACACACACACACAACACACACACACACACACAAACACACCTGCTGCCAGCACAGAGCACTTTGGAGCCAGATAAATTGGGGCACTTCAGGCCAGACCTCATTCCGTGTACCTGTTCCCCACGTAATCGCTGTGGTGTAATGGCGGACACAAAATGTGTTTGTTCGCATTTTGAGGCGGAGCACCCTCTGTGCTCATGCCTTTAGGTAGAAGTCAAGCTGTGTCTTTGTGCACAATGGGCACATCACAACACGGAGGTGGGAGATTTAACAAGACGTACGCACGATGTTTAGTTCTGGATTTGTGACGCGTGCGTGTACGTGGAGTGTTTTACCATTAAAATTCAAGAGAAATGTAACATTTATAAGCGTCAAACGGAGTTGTCAACCTTGTCGAAAGCCCTCTCAGGCAACCTCACAGTGTTTGTAAGATCTAATGCAGCCGGACGGAAAGTTGGGAAGGCGTTGCTAAACGCTTATTGCTCCTCCAGCCGCAACGAGTGTGTGAGCCCTGTTTGCCATTGCTGTGTATGCGCTTACAAAAGCCCCATTGTGTGAGTTACTGTGGCTAAGCTGGCCTCCAAAGGTTTGGTTAGTCCAGGCAGGCGTGTATGTGCGTGGGTGGGGAGCTGGGGGCACAGAGCAGAGGGGGACAGGTTGTGGTAGTGAATCGGCTCCAGTGTGCGTGGCTGGACCTCAAGCTACGGAGGAGTCGTCAAAATGGTCTCCGCTGTTGCCGCACACCTTCTCCTCTTCCTCGTCAGCGGTGAGTTTGCGGCCAAATCTCCTCATGGGGAATCAACACTCTTTTAATGAAGTCCTTACTACTCACCATCTATAGAATACAGAATAGCCTCACATGGATTTCACCATGTATTTAACTTACAGTGGTGTCGCTGTGCTGCTCGAGGTGTAGCTTCTTCTGTAGAGACTGGGTTTGTGATTAGAGTTATGGCTGTAAGTAAAGGTCTGCATCGTATAGGTGGAGGGTGCCAGGCTCATTCAGACGGCTGCTTTACAGACTACACTTAACATTGTGTCTCATCTCATTTAGTCCCTTCTATGTTTGTAAATCTAAAAAAAAAACATTTAAAAAGTATTATGGTACTTTTTACAGACCAATGCATTTTGTCGACCTATGTGACTAATTCCTTGTTGTCCTATGTCGGTTGATTAAGTGACACAATCAGATTTTTAGGGCTACAACAATATATTTCAGCATTGATTGTGTTAATAAGATAATATTGCAGAGTTGGCCTAAAGCATATGGTGACATATTCAAATAGTTTCTTTTCTCCGACCAGTGGTCCAAACCCCAATTATATCACATTTTCTAAATACAAGTCAAAGAAAAGTGCAAATTATTATACTGGAAAAGCTAGAACTACCAAAACGATTTTGCCACATCAGCTGTGCATTATCTCATTGCAGTCAATTATTCAGCCTATAAAATGCCAGAAAACAGTTAAAAAAGCCCTGTAATAGTTTACAGGAGCCCATGCTTGGGATTGCGTTTTAACAATGATAATAAAACTGAAAAAGTTAGTCGCATTGACTCCCCTCAAAACACACACATTTCTGTTAAACTTGTATGCTCAACAAAGTAACGTGATCCTGGGAGCTAATTTATAGAGCAAATATAAGTGGATTGATATTGGCACAAAATGTCTGAAACTCTGTGAACTTCATGAGCTCAGCTGGAGAGAAGAGGATGTGGAAAACTGTACGAGTGTGTGAATGAGAGAGAGAAGGTGTAACCCCTTCCATACTTTTCCACTGTATACACGTACACTTGTGTAGATGATTTAAATCTGAGGGTTGTTATAGCGATGGGAATCCATTTGCTCTTTGTGCATTAGGAGGGCGCAGGCCGGGCCTGCCAATGGGCCTCAGGGGTCCAACTTCTTTTTCTCGGGCGTTGGATCTTTGTGAATGGGCTTTTCCGTTCCCACAACATGGCTGCTCTTATTGGACCATTTCTGCCAGGGTTCACAGGTCACTGGTGTCCAGGCAACGTACTGGTAGCAGTGCGGGGTTTGAGCGTACAGAGCTGTTGACATGGAGATGAACTACAGTTGAATTGTTTTTTTTCTTAATTTGCGTTAACTTTCCGTCACTGATCTGTCAGTTGGGCTTTTTACTTATTCATGTTCTTATTATAACATTCACTCAAATCTGTACATTTAGCAGATTTGAGAGCTTTTACATCATCATCATCATCATCACAGTGGTCAGTCGGTCGCTTTGCCACTTTGGTTCAAACTGAAATATCTCTCAACACATTTTTTCATTTATCTTTGTATAGACGTTCATGATCACCAGATAATGAATCCCCCTACTTTTCCTTTAGTGCCATCATACACTTGCCATATTTGTCTTTTAGTGAAATATTAATATGGATTGCCATGACATTTGGCACGATTTCCAGTAAACTGATAGGTGACTGGATCAACCACCTATCTATGGTGATTGTCCCTTAGCACTGGGGCTTGCACACAAATACATGACTTAAAACATGGCATGTGAAAAATCCTGCCATGCAAAGAGCCTGGCATGAGAAGCATCTAATGCTCCTCAGACTTTTGCCTCCTCTCTTTATCCCCTTTTCACTTACTTAACATTCTCTACCCTAACCGTGATTCTCTTCTTCTACAGTGAACCTGATCCCCATCACCCCAATCCTGGAGGAGCGACCCTTCCAGGCTGCAGATGGAGGCGTTGGGGCACCTCTGGGGAAGAGCAGAAAGAGAGTGTTCCCGGTTCCTCACACTCAGGAGCCCAACCCCATATCTGAGGCTTACAGCTACTGTAACACTCCCAATCGCACCGAACAGGCCTGGGAGGGTGAGACCTGCACGCCGACACATACAATCTGTCCAACCCGAGTAAAGACTGCACTGTCTGTGGACCAATATTATGTGACTTGAACTTGGTAGCATCTTCAATTTGTGTTTCTGAAAGACTTGGATTGATCTGAAACCGATCTAAACCCTTACAAAGTTAATTCTTTCACATTTTTTGGCAGCAAGTGCCACAGCATCACTACTTCGGAGAAACGAATTCAGATCTCTTTGAGAATTGCCCAATTTGATGGACAGCCTATAAATACTTAATATAATAATAATGTCAGATTTAGTGTGTCAGGACACGGGGGGTGTTAATTATGCGAAACTCTTTTCCACTAGATTGAATAATCCATAATGCTGCAGCGATCCCTCTCTACAGCACAGCAGCAGCCTTGTTTTATTTTTCATCCATTGAAAAGTCATATGATATGATATCGTTTTTATAGATTTAGAATTAGGCCACAGGCACAGCTAATGAGAGTCTCCTCTGACAGGTCACAGTCCCGCAGACTACAAGCTGCTGTCTGTCCAGGTGATGATTCGCCATGGTGACCGCTACCCACTCTACTACATCCCCAAAACCAAACGACCCGCCATCGACTGCACCTTGTCCAGCAACAGGTACACACACAGCAAATGATGTAATTATGAGGTAAAACATTAGACATCTTAATGTCAGAGTCAAAGTCTTTAAGGCTCGGTTATGCTTCCGCGTAGTGATCACGCAACGGCCACGCAGTTGCTTGGAGACCGTGATGGTTCTGCGTTGGGTTAACGTGTTGAAATGCAATTCAATGCCACACCGGTAGAGGGCGCTATGTTTTTTGTAAAGACTGACCGACCGACTGAGACTCTAGACGTATATCGTCGTTAGCCTCGTTATAGCCTATTTGTTTACTTCCCGGCTTTAAATATCCACAATTTTTCAGAACTTGGTGTTTAATTTCTTTGTGCAAAAGCGACAAGGTGCAAACAATAAAACAAGGTGCAAACAATAAAAGTAGCCTTTTAAAAGTTTAAATGGCGGTGTTTATGAGTGGAAACCGGAAAGCGGTCTCCAGCGGATGTAGTTAGTGGACCAATCACAGCCAATGCCGCTGCGTTGGTGTTGCGTTGGTGTTGCGTCACCTCGACGCGTGTCTAGGATTTTTGGGAGGTGCACGTCAGGCCCTTGCGTTGGACATAATGGGGGTCCGCAAGGACGTAAGGGGTCCGCAAGCCCCCTTGCGTTGTGTCGACGCGGAAGCATAACTTGGGCTTTATAGTTCCTTCCTTACTGTAGAAGTATGTGGTTTCCATCCCTGGAGGCTCCCTCCACTTAGGCTGTCTCTTTCCAAAGAAGAGCAATGTGTTAAATCAAATCCTCTTTTTTGTGTGACAACCCAAAACTGGGTTGTTTGGAGAATGTTGAAGTGGCGTAGTTTACATTATTCTTTAAAAAGTCTCCTTGATCAGGAGAAACATTAATTTCAAAAACCTGCATGGCATAACAAAACTTTAAAAAAGTTTAGCCTTGAAGTGAATGTAAATCTGGAGGCTAACAGTACCAAGGTAAAGGAATCCTAAATATCTAATAACATCGGCATAGTGAAATCCCTTGTTCCTACAGTCTTTTCTGGATGGCTATATATTTCAATTCAATTCAATTTTATTTATAATGGCAAGTCACAACAGAAGTTATCTCAGAACACATTGAGCAGGACTAGAATACACTCATGATTTTCAGAGTTAATAGTTTCAAAGTCCCAACATCACCAGGAGAAAGCCTCACAGTCTTAATAGGCTTTTAGGCAGAAATCTCAAACAGACCAAACCCTTGGGTTTGAACTCCATTTGGTGTTGGTAGTAGTAATATTAACAGTAGTTGTAGTATTTACAGAAGCAATAGTATCAACAGAACAACAAACTGAAGGATAGGGCTAAAACAGACAACATTGCTATTTAATCATCATTTCATTGCATTGTATTGTGAGGCATTCAAGGCTTCAATTAAGTAACACTGCCATGTCCACCACGAAAGAACGAATATAAGAGGCTTAATTTGGAGCATTCTTCCACCAACAAGAAAGACTTATTTCCCGCAGTTTCAATTAATCCAGGTCAGATTTAAGGGCACAGAATGCCACGGGGGATTTCAGCAGCCTTTCCCGAGCAGAGCCCCAGCTTCCTCTGTGTGATGCCTAACGAGGAGGCCTGCTGGAAAGTGGGCGAGAGTGAGACACCACTTACAAGCAGCTCCTCATATCCTCCTGCAGAAAACTGCTGCGTTGAAAGCAGCTGTCGGAAAATGAGCTCAGCGTGTTAAATAGAAGGCATTTCTAGATTGTTCTTTGTGGGGGTTTTTAGGCTCACTGGGAAATGCTAATTTAGATTTTTTGCAATAGCGGGAGCTATATATGCATTAAACCAGGACTGTGACAACTCAATTGGTTTCCCCGCGTTGCAGGTGTCGGCGATAGCGGGGCGGGTTTGCTACATCTGTTCCGCTGTGCTTCGGTGCGGATGGAAACACAAATACATGGAAACACATTTGCATGAGCGTGTGAGGTCTGACGGTCTTATCTCGCCTCGTTTGAGCCGCTCCGATGAGGCAGAACTGCCTTCCCTACGGAAATGTGTGTGGAAAAGACACGCACACAGGCTCAAATTAATATTGTTATCTTCTTTCCTTCATTACGCTCCATTCTCTCGTGTGTGTCTTCTTTGGCAGTCTGGCTCCGCTCACATTGGCCGTGCTGCTCTTTGAAGAGGGCCAGATGAGAGCTCCTGATAGGAAGTTATTAAAAGCCAGCATGCCTCTGTACTTCAGCTTCAGAAGGAGTCTGACATCAGCACTTTCACACCCAGTTTCTGTGTGCATGTTGCTAGGGTAACAAACATTTTTGCGTTTTTGAATGCAGGGATGTTTCTGGTTTGGTTCAGATGTGACATGCTCTTGGATTATTTATATTTGGATCAATAAATTCCATGTGAACCATCCCCTGGTTTTGGGCTGCGTACCTGAGTTCAGATTTAGCCAATGACTTGATTTTGTACACAGCTTTAACCGCAGCCACATCAGCTTTGCACATCTGGACGGAGCTGGACACGCTTTTAATCTTGGGAGCTGGCAGGGTGACACACAGTTGCATTTCAGATTGAACCTGCAGGATGGAGATGATCTGTTATGCACATTTAATTATTAGGTATTTCCAATACCCTTTGAACTACAGCTGAAAGTAGGCCGTCCAGCACACAAGCCTCTTATGATGATGGGTTCTATTAAGTAATGGACTGAAATGCATTATAATTTTACTAATATACATGCATATAATTACATGTTGACATATCCTGTCTCAGCTGTTGCTATGGAGAGCTGCCGCTCTTCCACCCCGTAGCAGTCTCCCCCAGGCTGTCACCACCTCGTCTTTCCGAAAACACTGGTTTTCACCAGTCGGTCTGGTTCTCTGTTGATCGACTGGTTCAGCCAGCAGGACACTGAAACGGCTTACAAGCTAAGCTAGCTGATGAGCAGACTACATACGCACTAAATCTAGCGACCTAGCATGCTGTGAATCGAAGAGGGCTAATGCCAGGTAGCGCAATGAATCAATCTTGGTGTAAGAGATGCCAAACAATGAGTCCCCACTGGCCTTTTATTAGATAGTACGCCAATAGTGGGTTCACGAGGCGCATTACAACCTGGGCGACTGGAGCGGATACTGTGGACATAACATTATTGATTGAAGCGCCATTTAACAATATACAGGTTGCCGAGTATGATCCTCTGTGTGTGTGAGAGAACTTCATTGGAATGAGCCATTAGGAGCATCCCTACTCTTTGACCAATAGGTTGTATTCACTGCCTGGTGTACTTTGCTCCTAACTGTGAATGTATCACCTGCAAAAGGCACCATTTGACTTAATGTTACAATTATTAAGTAAAAACATCAAATTTAAACTAGTGTTGTGGTGGCTGTCAATGTAATACATAGTCATAAACCATGTGGAAAACACCAATATGCCATTTTTGTTTGCTTCATGTATTCAGTTGAGGGATACTGTGAGTGTCTTTTGTGAAGCGGAAGCCATTTTTGAGTTTTTTCCACTCCACTTTAGCCTTTCCAGTCAGGCTTTTTGTGTGTGTTTTAATGCGACCATTGAAAATGTGCATAAAGCCTGGTGGATTGAAAGACATTTACCGTGGTCATGATCACATGCTGAGGTTAGCATTCAGCTCAAAGCATGGCTGTCAACCTTTTTTTCTTCCTTTTCTTTTCTTTTAAAAAAAATGAATAGCAGCACTTCTTAAGTTTAAGTTTAGAGTATTTGTGGTTTGAATGTGCTTTTTTTAGTGGAGAGATTGAATATTAACAGCTTATTAAATATTTCAGTGTGTTTTCGGAATAATGTAGGTTATTTCTGTTTCTATTTAGACCAGGGTGTAATTACAGGGATCTGAACTAACATATGCCCAGGGCTGAATCCTGAGAGAGCTGTGTGTGTGTGTGTGTGTGTGTGTGTGTGTTGGCACCAGCTTGCCGTCCCACTGTCTCCACGTCTGCGGTTAACTGAGCTCTCTTTAGCAGGGAACATCTCTCTCTCTCTTTCCCCTATCTCCCCTCCAATACAGTCTTCGTCAGGGTTTTTTGTCTTTCTGCATCCCGTTTACCTTAATTCCTGTCTTGCACACTCTCCCTGCGTTCGGACCACATCTCCTCATCCGCTTTCCTGTTTATTTCTCCCCCTCATTTATTATACCTATTCCTCCCCATCTCTTCCTCCCTGCTCACTAATCTGTCCCCTGCTCTGTACCATCCAGCGATAATCATTCCCGCTTAATGTAATTGCGCTCTGTAATCTTTGGTTAGCAACAATCATCCTAATAGACAGGCTGGCTGGCTCTTTGTCCACACTAGTGCGCCCATCCGCTGACGTCTAGTCTCCCACTGCAGCCAATTAAATCTAGATTACCCCAAACCCCCCTCAGCAGACCTTCTGATGACAGAGCAGAAAGGAGCACTAGTTGGCTGATGTGCCTTGTGGTGCATATTACTGTGCGAGTGAATATTAAAGTGCAGAGGGATGCAAGTTAGGAGGACGGCTGCAGATGCAACGTGACAAAGAAAGGAAACAATGCCCTCAAAAACAGAAAATGGAGACTAATGTTTTCAGAAGAGATCTGGCAGAAGAGTAGTGCTTTGAAGGTTTTTTTATTTGGGCTGAAAAGAGGAAATTGTGTCAATTGTAGCTGTGATTGTTGTCCTTGAAGCCAGAGACGCCAGATTATGTTCACTGTGTTCAGTCAGTTCCAACATTCCCAAGCATGATTTAAGGGTAATGACAGAAGGTCGTTTTTTATGATGTGTTCTCGAACCAGTCCATGATCACTATGGAAACTGTGTGTGTGTGTGTGTGTGTGTGTGTGTGTGTGCATGTGTGTGTGTGTGTGTGTGTGGTGCGTGTGTGTGTGTGTGTGTGTGTTGTCGCATGCTCCTTTAATCCCTGCAAGCTGAGCTGCAGCTCCCACAGATTTGTTGTATTAAACTGTAATCTTCAATCATCTCTAATCTATCAGATCACCGACTGCTCCTCTTGCTGCCCTCATCCCCCTGTGTGTGTGTGTGTGTGTGCATGCATGTGTGTGTGTTTATGTGTGTTTGTACTCGCGTGTGTTTATATTCGGGTGTGTGTCCCAAGGCACATTCTTTCATCTTTTTATATCTTCATCTCCCATATTCCCTCCCACACATACAGTATGTAGAACTGTGCTGCTGCCCAGGAGTGTTGTGTTAGAGAGACACCTGGTGGTGGATAAAGGAAGCACACGCAGTTAATAGCTAACTTATGAGATGTTTTCTTGATTGAATTGTCACATCTTGTAGTGACAAATGACGATCACAATTTTCCATAGTCTACATTGACTTTATCAAATATTAGTTAATTTTTTTTTTAATTAAAAAAACAAAACAAAAAACAAGCAATGTGAGGTACAAAACAAAGATGTTGACTTTGAGTGATTGAGAAAAACATCTGAGAAACTGGAGCCAAAGAGGCTTGAGAAACTATTGTCATGATTAGCAAATCGATCAATAATTATAATAATTCTTATTAATAATCGACTACTGCAAACCAAAGCATATGTGGATGCTATTATATCTTACAATATATATATATAAAAAAAAAGACTTTTAAAGCTGTCTACTTCACTATCAGTAGAGGTACACATAAAAAATGTGTGATGCTATGAAAAGCAAAATCTAAATATTTTTTACCGTAAACTAAAGCATCTTCCATTTTTTATTCTTTTCTCGGGATCATAACAGTATTTTAAACCAAGATTATATTCTTAAATGTATTGTACCTCATTCCATCCTGGATGGTCCTCAAAATATCTTGTTCCAAAGTGGTTGGACACGCGAGCTTTGAAGCCACAGAGACGATGAGACAGCTGCTCTAACTGTTTGTCAGAGGTCAACAGTAAGTGCTTTGCTTTTAACAGGAAGCTCACTAGTGTTAGTGTGTAAGGTGAGCACACATAGTCGACTCTTTGATCTAAGGAGTCTGATTCAACTGCCAATGTCAAAGTTGAAGCATCACAGTGGTGGAAAAATGTGGTTATGAAACTAAGCACCCCCATATAGCCCAAATGGAATGATCCTAAATGTTTGATTTTACATAGAATGGCTTGGTTTAGCCCAATAACTCACCATGTATATAGCCTATTTTGGGTATAAAACATAAATAAAATATTTTGACAATAGTGTTAATAAAAATGTGAATTAAGTCATTTGCTTTCAATGTATGTGAATCATTCCCAATATGCAAAAACAGCCTGAGAAAGGCTACATAAGAACAAAATAAAGCTTCTGTTTGCAAACCAAAATAATACATTCATCAATCTGAGCTCTCTGATAAGAACACAGCACTATCAGAGCTGTGTTCAGAATTTATGAACAATTCTCTAAATTGTGCTGGATTGGCTGACAGCAGCTAAATGATACTCGCATGTATAATGTTATTGTTTTTACTGATTTTCTAGATTAAGAAAGCGTAAACAGAGAGGGATCAATGAGCAAAAAGTATTTAATGACCAATCTGTAGGTTTCCATGAACATTTGGATGATGAGGGGAATGGTTTCAGGCTTTTACAATGTGTTGCTGGCATGGTTGTGTGGAGGTGGGGACCCTTGTGCATTCTTTATGGTTTTGTCCAGCCGTTTACGGTCCTCTGGGATGGTCTTAGTCAGAGATACACTTTTTAAAATCTTAAACATAAATATAGCTCTACATCCAGCCACAGTTTGTTGGGTATTCAATCCCCGACGCATTAATTGTAAATCAGCACAAAAAGTTATTACACCTGTGCCTTGTTACAAAACGCTTAATCCTTATGAATTGGAAAGTCAGACAGGGTAAATGTTTTGATTTGTAAAATTGGCTGGAGGAGTTCCTGAACCTTCTAAGTATAGAAACAGCTGCATCATTCTTGGTGTATCCTGATAGCAACGAAATGGCTTATGGGCCACAATAAGGTCATTTCTGGGCTCACAACGCACCCTCATAGCCTCACAGCAGAAGTGAGCAGCCTTTTAGCCTTCACTACAGTGATGAGGCTCTGTGATTATCCAAAAATGATGCACAGCCGTTGGCCTTGTCTGTCTCTGACTGTCATCCTTCATCGCCCTCAGGAAGCCTTCTCACCCTCTGCTGAACTCCTTCATCCGTCACATGGGCCAGGGAAGTCGCGGCCACTGGGAGTCCCCACTGGGCTCCGTTCCCCGTCTGCCCAACCACAGTGCCTGTGAGACGGGAGAACTCACGCAGACAGGTAGGCGAGGAAGCAGACGTCTTCCTGAAGAGCTGAACTTTACGTCCACCAGTATTACTTGGTTGCACAACCAGCTTATTAATATATTAATAATTCATGTTTTTTAATGTTTGTCCAGGTGTGGTGCAGCACCTGCTGAACGGCCAGCTCCTCCACCAAGCCTACAAGCGGCACAACCTCCTTCCCTCCGACTGGTCGCCCCGCCAGGTGTGGGTTGAAACCACAGGTAAGAGCCGCACTCTCCAGAGCGGTCTGGCCTTCCTCTACGGCGTCGTCCCGGACTTTGATTGGACGAAAGTGACGGTGCGGCACCAGTGGAGCACATTGTTCTGCGGCTCGGCCTGTGACTGCCCCGCCAGGAGCAGGTACCTGGAGGAGGAGCAGAGGAGGCAGTATCGGCTCCGGGTGAGCGATACCCAACTCGAGAGTACCTACACCGATATGGCGCGGACTTTGGGGCTGCTCACCCGCCAGCTCCGCGCTGCGAACCCCATAGACTCCCTGCTGTGCCACCTGTGTCACGGCATTTCCTTCCCGTGCCTTCAAACAGAAGAAGGCACCGGTGGATGTCTGACGATGGCACAGTTTGCCGTGATTCGCCGGCAGCAACTCGACGATGAGGTGGATCGGCGTCGAGTGGGGCTGTACCACAAATACGCCATCCTGGCCATGTACCCCTACCTCAACCGAACGGCCGCCAAGATGCAGCGCGTCGCCAAGGACAACGAGGCTGGCCGACAGCCTCGCGCGGGGGGCAATGAGGTTTTCACCCTCTCCTCAGCCCACGACATCACCATGGCCCCGTTGCTGAGTGCCCTGGGACTGGAGGAGGCACGCTTCCCACGCTTTGCAGCGAGAGTGGTCTTTGAACTGTGGAAGAGTCCCCCGGCCACGCAAGGACAAGCGAAGAAGAGGGCCGGCAAAGGGGAGAAGTCGAAGGCGAAGGACGGGGAAGCTTTCATCAGGGTGCTGTACAACGGCGAGGATGTGACATTTCACACAGCCTTCTGTCGCTCCAACGACCGCCATGCCAGCCAGCCCCTCTGCCCTCTGAAGAACTTCCTGTCTTTTGTCAGGAGAGACATGTTCAGCGTTGTCAACGCTACTTCCTACCAAGAGGCCTGCTCCAGGCGCCCTGGTTGACAGACTGCAGAGAGCCTGAGTAAGGATGCAGGTGGCATATGGTTACACTTCTGTTGTTCTTTTTATTAGTCGTTTTCCACTTTGAAGACGGTGCACGTTCACGCCGCTCATAGTGTCCTAAAATTCTGCACTTTTTAAAAAAATGTAGTACTTTACATTCCTGAGCTCAAAGTGAATGGCAAACACGCACAGTACTGTACATCATATCTTCTCTCAACAAACTGTTTCTTTTTAAATACCGTATGTTTTCCAACGAATAAGAGATGGGTGATTAAAGGGAAGTTGTATGACACTTAGCCACTTTATTCCTACATTCCATATTCCCATGGAATTGTAAAATTCCAGTATTCCCAAAATACTTTCCAGAAAAGGGAACATTAAAGCTGGAAATACTATGCTGGATTAATAATTCATAGGAATATTTTATGGAAAATAAATCTTTTCACTGAAAATTACTAGTTTTGGGCACGGGACTCAATGTGACTCCTTGTCACGTAGCATTTCTTTGGGTATTTGGGTTTATTCGTGGCATTATGTGGTGTAATGATGAGGGTTATTTCTATATTTCTATCATTGTTGTGGGTCTTTTTTTTTAAGTCACACTGATTGCGGTACTTGAAACTGACACATGATAGTTGTTTTCTTTCCTTCACATTAATTTGCAGCTATAGAACATCTGTTGCTATATTCATTGGTGATGTTACCGGTCACATTACAGTTTTGTTTGGTTTTTCCTTGTAAGAAACCAATAAAGGTTTATCCTGAGACAGTTTTACATCAGTTGCTGAGAAACGTTTTCCTTGTTGGTATTTTGGTATTAAGTATGCAACCTGAAATATCCATATATGTGTGTACCTGTGTGTGTGTGTGTGTGTGTGGGTGTGTGTGTGTACATGACTGAACAATTTCCCATATAATGGAATATATATTATATTGACGTACCACTAGATGGCATATTAGCTCCACGTACCACATTCAAACCTCATTCTAACCCATCTGCTGCCATCAGTTATCCACTTTGTCAACGGTGAGCACAGCGCACAGTCAATACATTTATATAAATGTAAAAAACCTTGAGTGCCTATTCCCCCACCACTAGACAAGTCATGCGTCATCATCATTAGGAACATAATACAACGCTGACAAGATATCAATTGTACGTCTCATTCTCAAAAGTGCCTCGGTGTGCTCGCGCTGCTTTTTTTTTCTTCCCCTTTCAGAATCCTCAGAATCAGGAGAGTATTGACTGGAAAATGCAATAACAACAGTGAGTTGGGTAAATTACATTTGCAGTATATGGATGTTATATTTGCCTGGCAGTAGACGACTATTTTCTAGTGAATTGGGAACACAATTGATGCTGTAGATAGATTACAAGTGTCATGTGCCGGGGCAAGAAGTTTCTATTTTGTTACGCTATGAAGGCGTTTTGTAGGGAAGTTGTTGATTGTACGAATTTAAGGAGTTTATAATTCTGTTGTGATGTACATTTGGCAGAATCACTTAATTCTATTGTTTCACAGGTGTGACAAGTAGGAATATTAAAGTATTAAAGTGGATTATAAAAAAAAAATCACATACCCAGACTTCAGTTCACGTCTCCATCCATAAGTGGAGGCGAAGCACGTTAATCGATGCAAATGTATTCCTAAACTTTCCCAGTTAAATCCCAACCTTTTTTTCCCATGTTATGCCATGACGTCAGGCTTGTTAATGACAGGAGCGAACCTTCTCTCCCACCAACGCCTTGCGCTGCAGGCCCCCGACACCCCTCTGCCACCCACGCCTCTGATGTCATCTTGCCAGACCGAGGTGGAGCAGCAATTTCCTCCCGCCCCAACTCACTCGATCTTTGATGTTGTTCCGCCGCACCCCCCACCCCCTCGACTTTGGCTTCTACAACGGGGTCTCCAGGAGTATGTGTGAGGGGGAAAGACGGATCAAGGTGAATGTAGTCCTGTGTGTAGACTTTTTAACGCAGGTCGTCTAGCTTCCATAGCAACACTGTACGTGTGTGTGTGTGTGTGTGTGTGTGTGTTATTTACAGAGATGATAGAAAGACAGATGACTGACAGCTCAAACGCATTGTGGTCAACGCTGACAGAAGGAAGGGAGAGGGAGAGGTCGCGGTTATGGTTGGACATTAACCTCGTGGAATCGGCCCCCCGGACTCTCCTCTCCCCAAAACCACAGTTGCAACCACCGCTTGGAGGAATTGAAGAGAGATTTCGATTTCATGTTATGAAGAGGTTTGCTGCCGTGTGAGCCGTGTTGCTTGGGTTCAGGCTAATGCCACGACTATAATGACTCCAGCTTCCCATGGTGGGTTCTACTATAATTCACAAGAGCCAGTTAGATTGTGTGAGAGTGACATATTATTATAGGCTCCCCTCTTAAGGCTGTTATCTTCCTCTAGACGGTGAGACAACATTACATCTAACGCTGGGATCTCTTGCAAAAACATCCAAGTGAGACTATTTGGGATCCTGTGACGTTATACCTTTTCTGATCCCGAACGCCGCCTGCTGCTTGAAGACGTTTTTTTTTTTTTTTCTCCAAGAAATACTTCCAGATTTTGTGATATGCACTTTCTTGCTGAGATTTAGATGAGGAGATTGACTCATACCTCCCAAAAGCTACAGCCAGGAGCGGCTTATCTTGCCTTAGCTTAGGTTAGCACAAAGAGTGGCAACAGCAATGGCTGGCTCTGTCCAATAATGACAAAATCCACCCACCAGCCCATCTAAAGCTCACCAATTAACATGTTGATGGCATGAAACAGTCCATTAAGTAACCCTGATTAAAATCGTGTTACCGATTAAACAAGTTTGAACATGATGAGGATAACTTTAGAGGTGCTTGAAGGTGATTTGTTACTTGCGGGCGGTAGCTTCATATTTGTGTACGTCATTTTCAAAACTCTTGGTAAGAACGTGAAACACCTAGAAAAAGTGATATCCTTAATGCAAAAGGAGTCATTTTTGGAGATGAGGTGTGAGAGAACAAGACCAAAAGAGTGTGTTAGTCTAGCATCAGTTAATTGGGGTCTGCAGTGTGTGTGTGTGTGTGTGTGTCAGTCAGTGTCTAGACTGCCACCGGTGCTTCTCTCAGATTTCAAGCATTCATGCTGCCACGCGTCTCCATGTGAGCGTTTGCTCGGTGTTGGACGTGGGGTTTGTGTTTGATGCTCCTGGTGTGTGCACTTACCTGTGATTTATGGAGATGGGAGCGAGTTCTCGTTAGCTAAAATAATCAGGATTTATGAGTCTCTCTGAGCTGGAAGCGACGGGCCAGAGGCTTCGCCCCACACAGACGCACACAGCCGGGCTAATTGAGTTTACTTATTACTGTCTCGTTCCTCTATCAAGGGCTCGTTCGGTTGGTCGTCCATCAATTCTAAAAAAAAACAAAAAAAGGTGCATTTTGTACTTTCTGAGTCTTTGAACACTTTTTGGCTGCAGTATGTAATACATACATACACTAATAACACACGCCGATGTCCATCCTGCCCTGATATCTCTCGTCTGTCTGCGGTGATATTTGTGTCTCTACTATCCTCACTAGCCCGTCTTCATCTTCTGTATTTAGATGTTGCACACGCTGGATGTGGAGTGTACGTTGGCATCCTGTTAAACATCCCTCAATGCAAATGGCTAACCCCCCCCCCCCCCGATGTGATTCTTGAGGGAAAAACAAAAGGAGAGGGAAAATCAGACGGACGGAACAGACATACATACCAAACACTGCGGAGTAATGGAGATGCATGTAAATGTACAGCAAGTCAACGACCGAGAGTGAGAGAGGAGTGAAGGAGGAGGAGGAGGAGGAGGAAGGAGGAAAGCATTTGGTAAGTGGGTCAGGCCTGTCTGCCATCGCAGGCACATACGCACAGTGTGCAGCCCCAGAGAGACACCCAGACTGTACAACATGCTGCTGAGAGGGGGAGACGACGGGAGGAGAGAGGAGAGGGAGAGACGGGGAGGAGAAGAGGAGAGACGGGAGGAGGAGGAGAGCGAGAGACGAGGAGGAGGAAGACGTGATGAAGTAGAAGTATTGAAGATGGATCGCATGAAAGGAGATGGGAAGATGAAAGGATGGACAGATCTGAAAAGGGTTAGTTCAGTCAAGTCACACACACACAAAAAAAAAGCATGTTTTCGCTGACATCTAGTGGTGTAGCCATGGTGATAGTTTGAGGTCAAAATATTACAGTTCGGAGTTATAGCAACACGAATAAATGCATTTTTAAAATGATTTCACTCTGTTTAACTCCACTCTACAGATGATATCTATACGACGAGAACAATAGTTGCCTCATTATACCAGTCAATATACCATGACATCACCTCTTCTTGTGAGACACTGAGAGAGAGAGACTCCAATCAGTCTCACACACGAGACCTCAGTTAGATCGAGACTTTCTCGTACTTTGCTTTGACTCTTCACTTCACTTGAAACTTGACAGTATATATTTAATAATAAGAGCTATTCCATCAAAGGACTCGATCACAACTTTGTAAAAAACAAACAAAAAACAATATTAACACACAGCTTGAAAGGAACAAATGACTAGAAATTTGCCGTGAAGGCTTTCACAAGACTCGATACCTAACTTTAACTTCTTGATTGACGTGTCTTGCTGAAAAAAATGAGAGTTCTGAGATTCCTGAATATTCTGATGGTGTCCGATGTTCGATAGTTGTACTGTATGTATATAGACGCAGGATTCCTTGAATGATTGTTGAGACTTGAACATTAAGTGACAGCTCTTAAAGGAGGACGGATAGTCGGGGTTAACCTGTGACGGAGGTCCTGCGTTAGACTCTGACCCGTGATGCTGAATGTGCTCCTGGCCGGCTGCTGCTGCTGCTGTACAGGTCATTTTTTAAAAGGTACACTCCCGCCTGATGAAAGGACACGGCGAGTTTGTTCGCCGGACTGGAACTGCATCAAAAAAAAGAGAGAAGAAAGGAGAACGAGCCGCGCTGTCACCGAAGTGAGAACTGCTTCCATGGCTGCTTGGCTTGAACAGATGAAAGGGTTAATCTCATTTGACAACACACAACAATGAGTAATGACTCCAAAGCCTGTTTTTTTCCCCTTTCCCCCTGAAGTAATGGCCTTATTTGCCATACAGCCTCTGCTACACTTTGCCTTGTTTGCCTCCATTGTATGCTCGGCAGCCTGCTGCTTACCGTCTGTGTGTGTGCCGAGGTAAACACCATTTGGGAATAGCAGCTAATTCATCACGGGCGTCACGCTGACATGTTTCTTCCCCCCGGGGGGCCGACCGCGGTATCAGGTGGAAGGTTTTTCCACTTCCTGTCTTTGTTGGGCAGGTTCCTGGCCGAGGGGTGGGTGGGAGCGTACGACCCGTGGGCGACACTACCTGTTCCAGCGCAGCCCCCGGACGGCGCCACCCTGGGCCCTCCGGGGAAGCATGTGTATGGGTGTATGCATCGTGTGGAGCCAAGAATAGGACTTCAAAAGTTTCACCAACACTATTTGCAGTCCGGCTAGCACGGTTGCAGAAATGTACCCAGGGTGTGATGTCAAATTTTGATTTGAGGAGATTGTACGCCGTGACTGTGAGCCATGAAGAAGGGTGCATGTCAGTAACACACACACACACACACACACACACACACACACACACACAGGGTGAGTGTTCCTCTGTGAGCTGTACAGATTTTAAATTGAATCTCTCTTGTCCAGGCTGTGGATGACCTTCCCATTCGTAGCTGAGGAGTGTTCCAGAAAGCCAATACGGCCGCCGTGATTTCTTTTCTCACAGAGCCAGACGGTGACAAGCAGGGAGAGGAATCCAAAGAGATGAAAAAGTTGGCCTGGAAGGGATGGGATCAAAATCTTACCAGGTTGTTTGTCATCTCTGCATGGAAATGAGATTTGTTGAGATGAATCTAGTAAAAGAATAGGATATTGTGTATTGAGTATTTGTGATGCCTGGTTGTCTTTGTCAAACTTCGGAGGAATGTCTGAGTATAATAATGAGGGTGTCAGTGTGCTTCAAACAAAGCCATTGTCGGATTGTTAACATCGGGCAACTTTAGGAACTTATAGACCGATTACTACTCTTCTTTTCAAGCAGCAAATAGCCCAGGTCCATGGAGGTTATTAGAAAGGTCATTAGGAAAACAATAGGCCTCAGTGCGTTGGCGCGTTATGTTCGACAATGCGTTCAGTAAATAAGAGATGCAGAGAGAAATTGGGAGTACTTAGAGAAAGAAACACTTAAGCTGCAGCAAAAAAAATATATTAACAAAATTAATGAAAACTGATGATCATTCATGCCAGAGATTCATGTAAATTCATGCCAGTGAGGCAAGTTATTGTGTATCCATTCCTCCAAAAAAACATTAAGTATTTAACATAAAAATGCAGTTGCCGACTACATATTATTTTTGGCTGAAGGTCACCAGAATGCAGGAAACCAAAAAGTCTCTGGAACTTTCCATTTAAAAATGCAGCACAGTAGAAACTCGTGACACATGACATTCACACCAGTGTGGCCTTAAAAAGAAAAGACATCTGAAAAACTCAAAGCTTGGTGAGAACCCGCCTCACCACAGATGGCTTTCTCAACGACGGCATGCTGAGACAAAAGTTCACATCCACCACTGTGGGTGGAGTGAGGAGGACGAAACACATCATGAAAACAGAAAGGCTCCGAGGACAAAGACGGCCAAAACAGTGCGTACATGAAAGGGCAAAGGAGGGTGTTGCAAATGGAATTTTTGATATCTGCATTACTGTTTAACATGGTCACATTTGTTATGTTTGTCAAGGTAAAGGTAAAGGAAAAAGGTATTACGTTACAGTGAGTCACGCCGAGATGGAAAGCCACACAATGAAAGTGAATTGAATATGTGTTAATCCATTGAAGGTCGCATAAAAGAGAGAACAAAAAGTGAGCTCTCTCAAAGGCAATAATCTCCCATCAAACCAGGGGCCAAAACTCTTTAAGACTCGACTAAATGGAGATGAGGCGGCACCTTAATGAGCGCTATTCACCGAGACACAGCAGCACCTTTAATCTGACATAATTCTCTAGGTACACGCTTGCTAGTTTCAAAGCTGTGCATGAATCACCATGTGATGTAATCACCGTTGATTATTGTTTCTGTTGACTTTTCGGGCTCCAAGGATATATAATATTGCACTGCCATTCTTTGTTTTTTTTTTGTAATCATCCAAGAAATGATCTGGTTCTGTTTCAAGCACATTTATCATTCAGTCCGTTGTGAAATGAATCTGAACTGCTTCACGAAACGCTGACTTCTAGCTGGTTCGAGAACTGTTGTAGCTGACAAGCTAATTGCTAACATGCTAGTGCTTGACTTAGCTCCTTGGGGCTACTCTGTACAACGCGTTTGCCGACATGTTCTCAGTATTGTACATTATGTCATTCCAGTATGTTTTATTGAAGAGGGATAAATAGCCAAGCTAACGTGTTAACGGCTTGCTAACTATCAGAGAGTACGCTTCTTGGATTGGTTGCTAATCCTGATATGTATGGCAAGAGACCGAGTCACAAACATGATTTCCCTCCTCGTTGTTAGTATAGTTTTTCTGAAATAAGGTCATTCGGGAGACATGCAAGGGGACCTTCCTATTGCCGGCTCTCTGTTTCCTCAAAGGTCAACACAATTGCAAATGATCAACAGTGTAATGTGCAGGTCAAAGTTCACCAAAGTTGAACTTGACACAATGTAGATTTACTTTACCCCTGCAAGCAAATCTACCAATTTCTAAAATTAATTGAATTTCTCAAAACTTGGATGTGACCAGGCCTTTATAAGTGTGGGATATTCAACTGCAAACCAAGAAGTTTCTTGCACAACAATGCATTTAAGTTTTAATGCTGTTTTTATTTTGATAGAAATGCCAGCGAGTAAAGAGAAAGGTAAAGTGAGAAGCAAAGAGATGGAATAATGGCACAGCCCTGCGTGGTTTGTTTCACCCCCCCCAAAATACATTCTGATGCTCTATTCTGTTGTTGATGCCCATAAGAAGCGCCATGGGTATAAGATCAATAAGTCTCAATTCTGCCAGTGAGCTTGGCTTTACAGCAGAAATCTATAGCGCAGTTTTGAATTGTTATTACAAATCCATTGCTCTTGTTTTTTTCCCCTGTCCCCGCTAAAAGGGGTGGGGAGGTTGTCTAAACAATGAGGGTAAATCAATGGCCATGGCAAACAAAGCACGCCCTGCGGAGCCCCCAGCATAGGTCAAGCCGACAAAATGTAGTGTTATGATTAGTATGATTCAATAGTTGCTTCTCTGTTTGCTCCTCGGAGAGGTTTACACTCGATCCTGAGTGGGGGAAGAGATGGAGGGATGTTTCCATCCGTCTTTCAAGAGGTAATGAAGTCATCGTCCCCCGATAGATGTGTCCTGACCCTGTCGTCTCCGGATGGTGAGTCATCCGCCTGTCGCCCTGGTCACCCCACACACTCTCTTCAACATCCCCCCGTCCCCTCATCGTCAGTCCCACAGTTTACAGGCCCATCATAACAAATCACTGTTATTAGACGTGACACCATTACCATAGACATGCACACTGTGTTAATATGGTGGGTGAATTAGGAGTAGAGTATAGGAAGGTGATGTTGAACGCACATGTCCAAACACACGCAGGAGTTAACACTGCACACATGTAGCCTTGACAATGGGAACATGCAGAGATTTGGACTGTATGTAAACTCAACCGACTCTAAGGAATGAGGTTCAAGTGTACGGAGTGTCTGCCGGTGTAAGTGTATTCTTGGCCACCCGAGATTGAAAACGAACATGTGCCTTATCGAGATTTTCTGCAGGTTTTAGTCAGAAATAATGGCGATTGGTTTTATTTATAGGGGCAGCCAACTTGCAGTGACTGTGACACAGTGGAGCACCGGGAGCCTGCCAGACAAACTTTTGGTCTATTATTCTGTCGTGCATATGGGATCAGAAAGATCTTTATTTGTACACGGATGGTGTGTGTGTGTGTGTGTGTGTGTGTGTGTGTGTGACACGTGCCTTCTCTGGAATTTATTTCATTGAATAGAAATTGCCAAAAAAGACACGATGGGAACAAATCACGTCCACCGACTGAGTGAGCATGCGGGTGAATGATGACTTCCTCGACCTCAGACCTCTCACAACTTTTTAAGTGAATTCGGGGGTGATTTATTGGGACCGTGATTATTGACTTTTCGTCTATAAATGCTTTACAATTGAGCGTTTGGCTGCTGAACTTTTTTGTTGTTGTAAATAAATCGCCCCTAAAGGCTGTGCCATTGGTGTGCGGGTGCACGATCCATATGGATGCTGGCACCTCGCATGGCGGGCCTCGGCCACCAGCGTGTGAATTTGTATGTGAAGGGCTAATTGTTCCAGTAAAGCGCTTTGAGTGGTTGGAAAGACTAGAAAAGTGCTGTGTAGACTAAATGCAGCTTCATACACCATTATTGTATCAGTCTATTGAGTTTTTTTTTATATTATCATTGTTTCATATTATCTTTATGTTTCGTATTATCTTTAATGCACAGCAGATCCATCAGTGTACAAATTCACATATTTGGTGTGTGTGTGTGTGTGTGTGTGTGTGTGTGTGAATGTGTGTGATTCTGGGAAAAGCTTAAGGGGCAGAGGACAGCTGAAGTCTCTGTTTGACAGATGCCCTGCTCTCAGAGGGACCGAATTAAATAGCTGACATAGTTTGGATGGAGGACTTTCATGTCCTTCCCTCTCCCTCTCCCTCTCTCTCCCTCTCTCTCCCTCTCATACACACACACACACACACACACACACACACACACACACACACACTCACAGAGCTAGCTGTCGGACAGAACATAAACACGTATTAGCCGTATCATCTCTCATCGACACTAATGCCGCAGCGCCGGGTGTTAACACGCCACAAGCCGTGCTAATGTACTGTAGCAAGCGCAGTTTTAAGTAGCAGCACTAATGTACATATGGTTACAGTCACACACACACACACACACACACACACACACACACACTACAGCAGCCCTGTAAGTCCCCAAAATATACAGAAAAAGTTAAGACTTGACCTCGGGGGCATGGACTTAAGGTATCTCATGTGGTTTTCTAATGGAAGAATGGATATTATATAATATGCTATATATCAGTGTAGCTAAGCTGCTTCCTCTACATGGATACAGTGTGTGTCTCTGCTTTCTAATCCTATTTCCTCATATCCATACTGCTTGTTTAATTGTGCAGGAACGCGGGATGGAAGGAACGGCTCCTGGGTACACATATCATGGGTTTATGGATGTGTATCTACAGCTGTGTGTCTGTGTGTGTGTGTGTGTGGTCCAGCAGCAGTGGTAACTCAACCTTGTCACATCAAGATGGAATCAATAATTAATCGGCCTCAATAACAAATTTTCCTACTTTTCTTTCTTTTTTCTGGCCTCTCATACCTGAAAGGGTAGTGTAGGATTTTCCACCAGCATTGTTATCAGCTGATACACCGTCTATTTTGTCTTCTCCTACTCACTTTGTCTTTGTTGACCTTGCCGAATCCCTCGACCTCTGAGTCTCTTCTCTAATCTCGTGCCTTCTTTCTCTATCGATCGCCCCTCTCTATTTCAATTTATTTCTCCTATTGTCTCACTTCTGCTTTAACCAACCGTTTTTCCCAACGCTGTATTTACATTTATTATTATTTTTTTTTTGTGTTTTCTCTTTCTTACTGCTGTCTTTCTAACACCCAGCCCGCTCATTCTGATCTCAGGTGACCGTTTGATCCCAATTTGACTTTATTTTGCTGAAATGAGGCGATGCGGAATGAGGAGATGCCTGTCGTCGTGAAACTTTTGGAAGTGACCTCAAAGAATGTGATCTTGGATACACACTTCTAAAATGAGTTTCCCCAGGAAGGGTGGTTTGGCTGAGTGTTGGAGGTAAGGTGAGCAGCTCAGACACCTCCGGGACGCTTCCCTTGAGAGGTTTTTCATGCATACACAGAACACGTTGCAGGGATTATATATTTCGCCCGGCCTAGAATGCCTATTGCTTCCCCAGCAAACCAGAAACCATTTCTGGGTGCAGAGACGCCTAGAGGACTTTCAGGCTGCTGGATAAGATGAAAATGCATGAACGGATGGATGGACAGATAGGAGGAAGCAGGAAAACACTGATCATTTTTACCCCAGCATCCACGGATGTTATGAAATCCTTTCTGTCTCAACATTGATTTTCCTTCCCTGTGTCCATCTCTTATGCGTTTGCTTATGCTTGCACTGCATGACACAAGTGCGGTGCCCCTTTGGAGTGGGCTGATCGTTGCTCGCTGACTTCAGGGAAGAGTTTCATTGTAAGGTTTTGCAATCTGAGCCCCGAATCTGGTTTGGTTGTTTATTCAAAGTTTATTAATATTAAACATGTCGTGTGTCCAAATTGGACCAAATTGGACACAGCATGTCCTTGCGTCCCCAGCATCTGCTAAATGTGAATTATATCGGATTAACTCGTTCTCCTGATATGTGACACGCCGGACAGACAGACAGAGATTCCTTTCTTTATTGTTAGAAAGTCCACTATGGAGCCAAAGGCTTGTTCTTTCATTTTTTAAATTAATTTGTTTGTTATTGGTTCAAAACATACTTGAAACATTGCTTTTCAGCCTGGTATTAAGACGCTCTTTGAAGGGGGTGGGATTATATCGGAAACAGTTATTTTATCACAATAATCAGGATGGAACAATGTGAGGATTGAAATCAGAACCCTGCAGTCGGTCAAATTACATTGAACTACACAATCCTGGTTTTGAGTGTTGATTTCAGTCCTTTAGATGCTCATTATTTATAGCAGCCTCTACTAAGGTCTGTTGGGAACACATTCTTAAGAAATGCTATCATACTTGAAATGTTAAACCCCTGCTTTGTGCATTCCAACTATCCACACATGGTGTCAGGTTTTTTCTCTCTCACTTTTATCAGGAACAACTCAGAAATAATATTACCTGCTGACTATATTTTATGTCAATAAAAAAGCTGATATTGCCTCAGTGCTGTTCGTTTGACTACTTGACAGTTCTCCCGTCGACTGACTCGCTAACCTTCCACGGGGCCCCGCTGATCTCGAGAGAATTGCTTCTAGAAAGTTGGAGCTGGTAATTATAAGTTTGCACTCCTCTCCATAGAAAGTTGCAGGTCTAGTTGGTCCAGTCATCTCTGATGGAGAGATAAAAGAGGAGGAGGAGGAGGAGGAGGAGGAGAAAAGGCTTGATCTCAGCATACAGGAGAAATAGATGACTAACCAAATAGGAGGGCCCAGCCAGCCGTGACCACAATCAATGGGCTTTCTCTAAGTGTCTTCGATTTAGACTCACACTCCCTCTTCTCCGCCGCAATCTCTCTCTCCATCTCTCTCTCCATGTACGATATGTTTCTACACCTTCATGGCTCTTTCCTTCTGCCAAACTCTCCCTCCATCCTTTCGTCTCTTGTCCGTTCTCTCTCTGTCTTTCCTCCTTTCCTTCTCACATTCATTTTTCTCTGTTCTTTCTTCCTCCTCTCCTCTTCATGTCCTCTACCCTCTTACCTTTTCCATGTCCCCCTCTCTCTGTCAATATCCCTTTTTTCGCTTACTCCCCCCTTTCTCTCCCTTCATTCATCCCTCTTCTTTCCCCCACCCCGTCTCTCTGCGGACCCCCCTCTACTTCACCCTGAGCCGGTATTGATTGAGTCCTCACAGCTTCATTAGGATTCTCCCGTTGCACCTTGTTGCATGCAGCCCCGGGGCGGTGATCCAGCAGGGCTCTTGAGAGAAGTATGCTTGGGTTACATGTCAGCGCTTCCCATATTTCACTTTTTTCCCCCGTTGACTTACTTTTGCTTATCTGCTCATTCCAGGCTGCTGAAAGTGCACCTCAAGGATGTTCCCGCCTCGAGCCCCACCCTGGGGTTTACTGACATGAAGCTGTGTCGCAGGCAAACTGAAGGTGAAGATTTCATTCAGGAATAATATACATACGTGTGTGTGTGTGTGTGTTGGGGGCAGGGGCGGGCTGGGGTTGAAATTCAGCCCGGGAGCTTGGTTTGGAGAGGCCTTTTATCCGATCGCACGAAGGGCACAAGTAGAACCGTAATTTAATGTAAACACAAATACTTTATTTTCAACCAACAAAACTACTGTGTGTGTGTGTGTGTGTGTGTGTGTGTGTGAAAAAATACCTGTTCAATATACTGTACAAACTGCTGCTCCTCCTTTCTCTCTCTCCCTCCCTCCCTCCCTCTTCTCCTCCTCTTCTTTCTCCTCTCCCTGTTTAATCCTCCTTTTTCTACTCCTCTTCCTCCTCTTCTTTCTCCTCCCCCTCTTCTTTCTCCTCCTCTTCATCTTCTTTCTCCTCTCCCTGTTAAATCATCCTCTTTCTCCCCTCCTCTTCTTTCTCCTCCTCCTCCTCTTCTTTCTCCTCTCCCTGTTTAATCCTCCTTTTTCTCCTCCTCCTCTTCTTTCTCCTCTATCTGTGTAATCCTCCTTTTTCTACTCCTCCTCTTCTTTCTCCTCTCCCTGTTTAATCCTCCTTTTTCTACTCCTTCTCCTCCTCTTCTTTCTCCTCTCCCTGTTTAATCCTCCTCTTTCTCCTCCTCCCCCTCTTCTTTCTCCTCCTCTTCATCTTCTTTCTCCTCTCCCTGTTAAATCCTCCTCTTTCTCCCCATCCTCTTCTTTCTCCTCCTCCTCCTCTTCTTTCTCCTCTCCCTGTTTAATCCTCCTTTTTCTCCTCCTCCTCTTCTTTCTCCTCTCCCTGTGTAATCCTCCTTTTTCTCCTCCTCCTCCTTCTCCTGTCCCTCCTCATCTGTCCCTCTCTCCTCCTCACTCTCATGACTGGCATTATCTGTGTCTAACATTAACAGCAACAATGATAACATTTATAGTACTTTTGCAAATAATTCAGTGTTAGAACACAAACAAAATCTAAAATTCAATTTAAGAAAAGTGCCGTGCGCGCACACACACACACACACACACACACACACACACACACACTAATGCAGAAACATAACAGGAAATATAGCCGTATTATATTATATATATATATTTATAATTTTAAATTATATCTTTAAAACAGAATGTTATTTATTTATTTATTATTGCAATGAATTTTAGTGTTTTATGGTCAGTTGGTAGCCTATGGATTTTATTTTTAATTGACAAAGCAAATTAATGATTTATTTATTGTGTAACTTTACTGATAGCTCTGTCTGTGTCCTGAAACACAAACACTATATTGTCTGGGTCTGGGATGATGGCGCGGTGTAGACGGTGCTTGTTAACCTGCTGTGGCCGTGCTGCTCGGACCCGTGTCGTCATCACCGGCCTGGCCGACCTTGGTCCCACCACGACGGAACATATCAGTTAATTTCGCGCATTTTGCTGCGTCTTCTATCAACTTTCTTTTCTTTTTCATCCTCACTTTCTCTGCTCCACCCATTCTTTCTCTGGCTTCTTTCTTTTCATCATCGCGATCCTGCCCCTCTTCCTTCCTTCCTTTTCTGTTTTTAACAGAAAACCAGCCGTTCTTCTGACTGAGCGGCTGAGCCAATCACATGTCAATAGGAACAAGGATCAGCTCAAATTGAGAGGGGGGCTCGCTCGTATTCCTTTTCCCCCTTAAAATGCAAGATATTAGAGTGACCCAGTCTGGCGTTCCAATCTGCCAGCCTACAAGGCTGTAAGGGCATGCTCCGCCTGTTTAATCGCGCGCCCTTTTAGATTAAAAAAAAAAAAAAAATCTGACCTCCGGCCGGTTCGGCCCAGAGCAGACCGGCCGTTCGGGAATCCTCCCGAACCTCCCTGTGGCCACCCCGCCCCTGGTTGGGGGATACTTTGTATTCATTATGCTTCAGCAAGTTCAGATTTTAACTTGACCTTCTGACCCAGGCCTTTGATCTGAAAATTGGTATTTTGCAGACGTACGGTGATGATCTGAGATGTGAGCGTGAGCTGTGTGTCAAGATATGGTTCCAGGAATCAGAGTACCTATGGGACTTTTTTTTTTATTAGCAGGGTCTGTCCCGCGTGGTCCTGGTTCCAGATCTCCTATGCCTAATTCCTCTCCAGCGGACCCAGAAATACGGCCAGGGTCTCTGGCAGCGTGTTTGGGTCCCAACAGGGAACAGCGAGGCAAAGCCTGATTTCCCCCGAATCACAAGCATTAAGAAGAAAAGCCAAAGTTCTTGCCGATGGTTTTGTTAACTTATGTGGGTCAGTAATACATTAAAAGTGTTTCATAACTGGTTAAAAGTTCCTAACAGTGACTTCAAATGAACTACGAATAAAAGGACAATTAAACTGAATTCAATTTGAATGCTGGAACCACACAGCAATAAGATATTTCATGAAATAGAGCCCCCATACAGAAGCAGATCATTAATCTCTACAGTATTTCTCCTACAGCTCACATGATTTCTCATGGAAATAATTTTCAATGCGACGTCTACATACTTACCGAGCACTTAACAGCAGGGAGGATAGCAACACTCACCCTGTCTTAGCACTAAATCCAAATATAAGCCTCTATTAGCGCTGCTTTGCTGAATTCCCTCTTTTTTTCAGCCTCCTTGAGTTCGGGCCATGAGCTCACACACCCTTTCAGCTAATGTTACAGGCAGACGATTAGTCACAACTTTGCCTAAATATGTCACTTTTTTGGCAGAGTGAAACAAAGCAGGAGGCAGATAAAGTAGAGACCCACAGGACAAGAATCCCCCCGCTGATAAGACACTGATAACCCGTACGTATGAACATACACTCCTCTGGTGCTATCACATCTATACATGTAAACACAGTTGCATTAACATGCTCATACATGTACTAAAGCTCTTGTCAGGTGACGATGAGATGACATTTTCCCACATAAAAATATCACTGCTCCGTTTTCCACTAAATAACTCATTTTCATTCGCTGGCTCCAGACATTAAACAGACCCCGTGTTTGAGATGTGAGTTTGATACGTGCAACTGTATGTTTTCACTGGGCAGCCGCCGTCGTGCTTTATGATCTCTGTAAACCGCAGGATGATATATTACGACGCTGATGCATTTGTATGTAAAAATAGTTGTGGGAGTGTGGTATGATCCCGTGCACAATGCATGGAGAGAAGTGTTGACTAAACTTCACGATGCTATTAAAAAGGTACTTTTATTCGTTTAAATACTAATTTATTCATCCAGAATATTGGTTTTATTACTTTATTCACTCACTCGTTAAACAAATATTACTGTAAAAGTTTGCCAAAACGCCAGTTTCCATCTCTGGTCCCTGGACAGATGTTGCGTAGAAAGTAAATAAAAAGTTAAAGCTGAACTAATCAATGTTTTTATATTAACAATGAATCAAATACCATACGTAATGTAGCAGGGGTCACTCAACCTGACAAATCCACAGGGATTTATATCCTAACTCTGCAGTTTTTATTCAGCCCTCTGACTTTTCAGTTATTTGTTTCTCATCAACCGTGTTTCCAGCTGCCAAACAGCAAATAAAACGTTGGCAAAGCGTGTCTCCAAATGAATGCTGGATATGAAACATGCTGCCAATTTTATTTAAGGTGATATCAGATGTTGATTTTTTTTGCTTGTTCTTCCAAAAGAAAATGGTCAAATAACTCAATGCAGCTTTAAATACGAATTATTAAATATAAGCATACAGAGCAGTACTGAAGCACAATGTTGTCACAATGCTGATGGCGACAAAGTAACCATTGTGCAGGATCGAGTAATTTAATCAACAAAAATCACACTGGACCAATAAGACATAATGTGGTCCAATCAAAAAATACAAACATAAAGATAGACCCCCATGAGCAAAACCTAAATAAATATATCATCTTGTATTTCCGCTTCCAATACAAGAAGACAACATCGTCCTCTAGTGGCCATAGTATTAATGACGTAATAATGGTGATCAGTGTCGGGAGCGGTAGGTCAAACAAACACAGGACTTTCACTAGGCAGACTGCTGACGTGTCCCATTGGAAAGCAAAATTCAACTGCAACTTATTTGACCACACTTTTGTTACGTTACAAACAGCAAACGTACCTATTTGCACCCAAACTAGAATCTTTGCCTCAACCTAAAGTTTGTGTAGCTCTTGTTTTGGTCTAAAAGCTGTGGTCATTTTATCCCAACAAGAACAACAATGGATGGAAACACTGATTTGTTTTCAGTGCGAACACATGCCTTCAGAACCGCTATCGCTCAAACGGCTGTATGTCTATTTCCCCAGACGGGCGTACGTGTGCGTACGAAGTGCTGTTCAATGTTAAGTGCCTTTCTATGCCGCCCGCCTCCACTCCCCCCTCGGCTGTAGGGAGTGTGGAGGAGCTGGGAGGGCTGGTTGGCCCCCAGCAGACACCCTGTTTATTTAGCCTGACATTCCTCCACTGCTCCCCAAACAGGAGAGCCCACTTCTCTGCCTAGTCTCATCCTGACTCACGTCCGCCCCGTCACTGCCAATGACATCTGAAGCATGTGTGCAGGGAGAGAGGGCGCTCGCCGGTGCGTGGAGGCGCTTACACACATGGGTGGGAACACTGTCCGTCTCCACGTGTCTGACGAGTCATCGTTATCATCGCCGCGTCTTCGTTGGTGCACATCGCCGTTTGATGCAAGAGGCCATTACGGCCACTTGACGACAGATTGCATGCGGCCCTTCTTCCACGCTGACAGAAGGACTAAAGCGGCGGTTTGGCCGGTCTGTCTTGTCTCACCACATGTGGAGTTTATTTACCCTTCACTTCTCATTAGGCCACCGATATTCGCTCGTGCACGGTGGCCATTTCAGATCACTTGGCAGCGACATTCGGCGGGGGCCTCTAACGAGTCATCGGAGTTCCTGTCGATACCGCTCACGTGCGGCGCTTTATTCGCCTCTGTTCAGGACTTTTTCTAATTGATATTGAGTGCTGACTCACAGGTCGGCTAGCCCCTGTTCAACTGCTTGTCAGTCAAAATTAGCCGGGTTTTTTACGAGGCAGCTCCAGTGCCGATGTGCGCTCTAACGCGTCCTTATGGTGCGGGTTAGCGACGCGATTTACGATTCATTTTCTTTACCTAGACGTTTGGCTGCGCTCGTACATTCTCCGACCCTTTTGGGTCAACTTTCCGTCTCTTTCATCCCTTCTCGGAAAGCTCTATAACATATTTCAGTTCCCACATCAGGTTCGGGGCCAAAGTATTGGCTTTCTCATTAGAAAAAAAAGCTCAGACTGTTCTGAGAGATCCCTCTCTCCGTACTTATTTATTACTCTTATGTGTGTGTGTGTAAAAATGTGTGTGTGAGCGGGCATGGGATTCAAATCTGTCATGTGCTGAAGGTATGTGAGTGTGTGTTGGTGCAGCATGTGTTTTTTTTTTTCCTTCTCTCTCTCCATGACCAGTTGCTTCTGGCCTGTCTCACTCGTTACCCTGTCATAACAAGCACTTCGCCGCTGTATTTCACTTGTGTGCCAACACACACACACACACACACACACACCCGAGGTTACACACTGACGTTTCCTCACCTCATAAGCTGCAGAAGAGGCAGAAACAAGGAGCGAGAGAGCCACAGAAACAAAGTGAGACAACGCAGGGCTTTGAAAGCCTGTGTTTTATGTTTTTCATGCCTTTCTGGGTCACGCTGTAGCAACGCAACCCGCTAAGTTGTCTTTTGCTCTGAAAAAAACAAAAAACAAACACTAAGACCAAAGTGCCAAGTCGGATCTGCAGCCGGCCCGACGGGTGAGAGGGATGAAAGCGAGAGAGAGAGAAAGTTCACCGTGACTCTGCTTCTCACATACATGCATGGGTGAATGCACACACACACACACACATACACACGCACACACACACATACTGCATCATGCAGCTCAACCTTCAGACACACAGCTAAAGAGGTGATGGGGTACAGTGTGTGGAAAAGTCGAAGACCTGCTGTGATTTTACAGGGAATGCCTTTCAGCCTGGTAACTCAGTCTGTCCCCCCCCTCCCCCTGACTTGTAACGGCAACCGTCCGCTTCCGTCACGCGTGGCCTGGGACACACGAGCAGCTGCTGGATGAGAAGCTTTGGCAGCTGTCCTTCTCAGGACGGGGGGGACACTAACAACGGGAACTGACCAGGGTGGAACGTGATAGCGACCTCGTCTTATTATGCTAATGCAGCCTCGGCGGACGCAGGATGGATAGCCTGTCCACGGTGGCTGCCTTTCAGACTGGAGAGCGCTGCTCAACGCATATCCTGTAATGTATTTTTTTTTTTTTTTTACTGCTTTCTGTGGCTCGGAGTTATAGTTTGGTTATTGAGCGCGGCTCCCAGACACGGAGGCGAATGGATTTCACTCGTGTAACGTTGCAACACAGTCCGGCCCCAAGGTCGGCTACATGGCTCATTTCCCATTAGGCATGTAATGCTGATTGGGAGCGGGTTGAACCCCAGCAAGCGTTCCCCAGGTTAGGTGGACGTGTAACATTTTAAAGGTTAAGTTCCACTTGAGGCTGAGCATTGCTATGTAAGCTACCCAGGCTGCTAAAAAAACAATAATCATTTCAATGAGTCTGGACAATCGTAACGGTTCATGACTATCCTCAAGGACAGCACGGTGCATACTTGTGGTTTGAAAAATTGCAGCGTCTATATATCGTTTTTTGTTTTTACATCCAGGTGCTTTAGAAATTAGTCTTCTGCTAAATGCTCCGTGAGGCTGATCTTAAAGGCACAATGGTGTTTCGTTCGAGACACCCTCTGGGGACAATGAATGTCTCTACAATCTCCATTAATCCATCAAAAATGAAATACATTTGACCTGCTGGTGGCCCTGGATGAAAAGTCAGGGGATCACCTCAGGCAACAGCATTCTACCAAATAGTTGTTGCTCCTGGCCCGGAGCAGTGACCAGGCTTGTCCAGTCTGGGCTATAAGACTGAGACAGAAACACTCAAAAGTTATCATGCTCAAAAACTTAAAAAAAAGAAAGAAAACTAAAACAAATGCGTGTTGAATTCAAACCTCATTAAATGAGAAATCTTACGGAGGCAGCTGTGTCATTTCCTGTTGTCAGAAGCTCGGTTGTGGCGTTCCCTCCGTCTGACAGGAGCCCGGGTCACCGTGGGTTGAGGCTGGAGCCCTGGGGCCCGGATGCCAATGTGAATACCTGCTTTCGCCCCTGGGCTGCGCTGGCTTGACAGGCGCGGCATGAAAACAACACCCCCCCCTCCCCCCCCCTCGTCCAACCCACAGCTAGATAGATCTATCAAACTCCACCAGAGTTTGGTCCTGGCAGCAGCAGTGACAGACGCTTCATGCTTCATCACTGTCAGTCACAGCGCCTTTGATGGATGAAGAGCTTAATTGCTGCGATAGAATGCACTGTTTAATCATGAGGAGTAGTATGCAAACAAGTTGATCATGGCCGTTGGTGGCAGACACGTGGGAATAACAAAAGTTTTGAAAAAGAAGGATAAACATCAGAGGGATGAAAGAAAAACAAGCAATCATCCTTCTCCTCTTGCTTATTTCTTCTCTTCATTTCATCCCCACTTTCCCCCTCATTGAGAGCGAGAAAAACAGGATACAGGTCCCCTCAAATTAAAGCCCACATTCTCATCTCTCGCCTTTCGCTGCCCTGGAATTCTCCACCGTGCTCCAATCATAACGACAGGAA
The DNA here is from genome assembly GCA_029853015.1 of Chelidonichthys spinosus. Lineage (NCBI taxonomy): Eukaryota > Metazoa > Chordata > Actinopteri > Perciformes > Triglidae > Chelidonichthys > Chelidonichthys spinosus. The sequence continues at coordinate 8,701,423 of CM056828.1, read as the reverse complement.
GGAGAGGTTTGAGGTGTGTGTGTGTGTGTGTGTGTGTGTGTGTGTGTGTGGGGCAGGAGGTGATGGATGGCTTTTCAGCGCCATGTTTGTACAGTGCATAGCTGGAGCTGCCGTTGGGGAGGGGACGCTACCAGCCACCACGGATGAAAACAGACACGGAGAAGCGGTAATAAGAATGGTGAAGTCTGAGAGGCTTCATGAGAGGGCCTGCCGACAGAACAGAACATCGCTATTGATGTGTCTGTAAGCCCACGGATGTTTTAAGTGACTAAACATGAGATGTGGTCCCATCAGACGTCTTGCTTGGCTCGAGGACACTTTGAGAACTGAGGATGTTAGCAGTGTGTGTTCTGTGTTTGACTCGGCTCGGAGTTATCCGTCTCTGAAGTATCGGCCGAGTGACGTCTCAGCGGGGGTCTAATGTCTCGGCCAGATGTGTCTGCAATTCCTCATGTTCACCTTTTCCATTTACCCTCATTTGACACTGTCTTATTTTCTTTTTTGGTTCAGTTGGATTTAGTGAAACCTCATTGGCTTGATTGCTCTTCACAAGCAATATTGCTGATGTCTGCAGGGTGGAATGTTTTTATTGTATATATACATACACATGTGTAGATAAATCATAGTTAAATGTCAATCAATACGGCTACATCCGATGTGACTCCTGTCCTATATTAGGTTTTAGAGCCAGATAAACTCTCCTTCACGTCACATCCTCCAAGGAACGACTCATAGATGGACGGGATGTAATGACAAAGAAGTGTGAAACTGAAAATATGCATACGTTAATAAATAATAGCTTACTCAAGCTAGGTACAGATGGTAACAGGTTTGCAGGGAACTTAAGTAAGTATGAAATTATAATTCTTTGTTGGTAGGAATATCTAAAAGCAAGTATACAATTGTTATTCAGGTAAGTGTTTCTGTATACCAATCAGTTACATCAATCAGTATGACTGCTATTAAAGATATTGCCTGAAGGCTATTATTACAATCAGCTAACACACATGTGACCAAAATACCAAAAATAACCAAATATAATGGATATTAACTCAGATATTGTCACTCATAGTTCTGGAAATTGAAGGATGGCTGATGATTGAGCATTGAACGTTATTGCATTTGGGAGACAACCATTTGCTTTGCTTTCACTGGTGGAAAAAGAAAGTTTTGCTGTCACTTTTAAGTAAAAATACTTTTATTTGCTGTTTTCATACAGCCATTGACTTCCTGCTGACTTCCTCACCCACTAGCCTACTCTTAACCAGCCTCGGCCAGTAGAGGGCGCTAGAGATAATGCAGCTGAGTGCACTCACTCTTAGCATTTTGGACGGTGCTAACAGCTAATAGTTGTACCTGGACACACTGCTGCAGCTTGGTAGGTTTAATTTCGTTTTCTGTGTAAGATTATGATGTGTTTTAGACAGTAACCTTGAGTTGATGACGTGCATACATCGCTGCTTGTGTTCGAGTTTGAATTCATATTTTTGATGGAGCCATGAAGCCTATTGGTGTCTAGATATTTGATAAATCAATCACACACACAACTTGGTTGTTGCAGACGCACCTGGTGGAGATCTGCAGCACACCTTTCTAGTTGTGATTCTATTTATATACAATTTCATTTTAATTTGCAATCTCGGAGGCAAGGCACAAAAGAGAGATATCAGAAAATACGATATTGATCTCCTTCTCCGCAGACGTTCATCCACAGCTGGTGGAAGAAGAAGACTAAATTAGATGGCTCAAATAGCTAGATCACATATGGGGCCAATTTAAATTCTATGCTACATACTATTTTGATAATCGATTGATAATTATGTAATGTTCAAGCAACAATGCTTCTTAAATATGGAGGGATCCTGCTTTTCTATATTTTATCATGTAACTGAATATCTTTGGATTGACAAAACAAGATTTTAAAGACGTCACCGGACTTTGAGAAAATAGGATGGATATTTTGCTATTTTCATATTTTTTGAATATTTTATAGACTTAACGATAAATCCTGAATTGGTAGATTAATTATTAGTGAAAATAATCATTATTTGCAGCTCTGCTTTGTACGGGATTTTATTTACTGTTTACATTTTGATCAATTTATTGCTTAATTTAAAAGGTTTACACTTGAATTGGAATTCCGAACACTTTTTAACCAGCTAGCTGGTGTATAATTTATTAGTTTAACAATAAATAACACTTCATTAATGTATCACTTTGTATGTATTTGTTACTTTTTGTTTTTACAAAGTTAGGAAAGCAATGTGTGAGTCAAGTCTGGTCTTTCATTACACATTAAAAAGTAATTTCATTCACTTCCACACAATGAGACAAAATGATTTATTAAACTCTGGTATTGTGACTGAAAAAAAGAAAGTACACCCCTAATTTTGCATGTCCAAAACTTTTTTTTTCATCTATGCTTTAACTTTCCATCATATGTTATTTGAATCTGTTCACAAGTTTTTTATAGAATGGTATATAATAATGAGGGTCCCTAAGGCCAACGCTCAGGAGGAGCACGACACATTTGAACTTTTGTAAACCTCAGTCCATATAAGTCCTGAATGAGTCACGAACAGTGTTGGGTGTAACTGTAATCAGATTACTTTTTCAAGTAAGTAGTGTAAGGCATTACTCTACTGAAAATAGTAATAATATTACAATTTTCCGGGCTCGTTACTTGCGTTACATTTGCTAGTAGCTACCAGCTACTTCACCACACACGCATCACACAAAACAGCACGGAGGGAGGGAGGGGGAGGGGGGGCGTGAATGGATCAGTGATTGGTTGGGGTTTGACACGAGGTATCATTTACCATCACCGATTGGTCGCCAGCGGCACCCGCTAGGACAGATGGGTAAAAAATGGAAGAGTCAACAAGTCTGGAGCATGTTGCTGCTGCTGCTGCTAGCTCGCGTCCTGAAGAAGGCACCGCTCTGCAAAAAACCTCGTTCGACGGCTGGAAATTCAACCACTATTTTCAATATTTGCAACGAAAGGAAAATAACGTCGTTGTGCAATGTACCCTTTGCCCGGGAAAAAAGCTACTCTCAACCGCTTCCAACACCACCTCCAACTTGAAAAAACACCTCGAAAGACAGCACGGACACATCGAGTTTGTTGCCAAGCAACGGGATGACTTTACCGAGCAAAAGTAACTAGTAATATAACTAGTTACTTTCTCCAGGCAGTAATATAGTAGTGTAAGGCATTACTATTTTTGAGAGTAATATGTAATCTGTAATATATTACTTTTTAAAGTAACTAGCCCCAACACTGGTCACGAAGCAACAACAATGGCGCTGTAATGAGAGAAATATTTTGGGGGTTTTGTGGAGCCTGTTAAGAACGGAGAGCGAGGATTTTAATTTGCTCTTCAAGAAGGAACGCTATGCTTTTATAGGCTGCTTCGTCCTCATGTGTGTGAGGAGTGTGTGGGCCGGGTTCGGGTGGTGTGTTGATGGGTTTCATATAGCACATGTGGTCAAAACAACTTTATGAAGAGAAACAGCTATTGATCTGAGCAGCAGGCAGCCATGTGATATCAATAATGACTCTATTACACACACACACACACACACACACATACATATCAATTCTCAGCAGTGGACCAGCAATTGATCACATTGTTGGGACTGATATATCCATCCCACCGTGTGTGTGTGTGTGTGTGTGTGTGTGTGTGTGTGCAGACTGAAACATTTGACCACACAACCACATCTCTATTATGGCTCAAACCACATGCTGCCTGTCACAGTCATTCCATATTACGTTTTGATTTATGAAAATCCATTCCGCTGCAGTGTTTGTGCCACCACATTTATTACGGACAAAGGTTTAGCACTACATCAAATGAGCATTATGTTTAGACCGCTGTGCTTCACTCTAAATAACCCTCAAATCCGTGTGGCTGCTGAGCTTTAGATGGGAAGCTTGAAGCCTCTGCTGGCCTCAAACAGAGCGCTTGTTTAATCGTCTAACAGCAGCAGAACTGAGGAGGGTTGTAACTTTCAGAAACAGCTATTATTTTACCCCTGAGAGAAAGCGAGGCAGCGATTGAACTTTTGTCCCTCTTCCGATTTTTTTTCTGAATTTCTTTGGTCTTTCACAGCTACTTCCATCGCTAACTTCCCACTTTACTTTGTGTGCACAACCACCTTTGAGTATTAGATCTGAAAACACACTTTTCCTTGAAACATTGGGCCTCATGCGAGAAGCAGTACTAGAAAAATCATCCTCTTTCGTTTGTGGTTGAGAGCATTCTTAGAATTAACTTGTTGTCTTCATATAGTGTCAGTATTGTTGATGATTCCCTTCATCATGGTTAAAATAATGAATACTAAACAACACATCGGCTGTGAGTGTTTAAAATGTGATGATTTCAAGCTCGATGGTGTCCTCCCTTCCCAGACTGTGTTGCTCCTAACTCACAAGAGTCTAGAGATCTTTGTTAATTGTACATAAAAGCAAGTCATTCTGTTGGACGACTGGTGTTTGTTGAGAAGTCTCCACTCCACTTAATTCCTCTTAACGCATCTTTAAGCCGAGGTGAGCTATGCTTCAATTGGGGATTGATTTCCGTGTGGACACTGATAAACTGTCAGAGCCATTTGCAGTCCAGATATTTCAGAAATGTAATGAAGAAGATTAGACTGCTGCAAAATCAAGACCGGAGTATTTAAGTGGTGACCACTGACTAAAATGACCAGTCCCACTTATGTGGAGGAAACTAGCCTTCTGGCTAATTTTCTCATATTTACAGGATTGTTTTTTAATGTGTGCTGTCCCTGAGAGAGATGTCCAATAAATAAATAAATCCACTTTTCAATGCCTGCAGATAGTGCCCATTTTTCTTGGCTTCCATTCATTCCTTCAAAGTATGAAAAACAGCTTCCACAAAACAAGGTCATCTATTTCAGTAAAGGTAAAGCCGTCATTTTGTCTCTGTTTTACCCATATTTCACTGTTGGCATTTTTATATCAGTTTAGCATTATGTTACGCTCTGCTTGCTGACACTCAACCGACACCCACATGAAGAAATGGAAATCTCTCAGATATAATCCCTTTAAAAAACATGTCACCAATTTGTCTTAATAACAAACACGAGGCTCCTGCCCACATCCTTCAGAAAAAAAGTCCAAACATGCAGCTTTGACCTATTTCCATTTTGCTGTGAGAAAGCCTATTGCTTTTCCCGATGGGGACTTTTTACGAAGTACCATGCTTTTGTCTAAACAGATACATCACAAATATCCTATTATATATTTATCCTATTATATACAAGTACAAGCAATTTTGTTTTTCATGAAATAAAATGTATTAATGTTTAATGTGTAAGCCTCACAAAGGCTACCGTTTTAAAATCTAAAAATACTAATACTAATATAACCAGAGCACTCACATAATAATATATGCATTTTTTTTACAAAACACTCTAAAATCAATCAAGCCGTTGTCTCCTCTGAACAGCGCGCATTAGCGCAAAATGGTAATGTCCCACTAAAATATAACAAATTACAGTTTGAGTTACACATGGAAATAAAACTCTGACACGATAAAAAGAGAATCAAACTAAACTCTGATTGTTCAGCAGCTGTCTCTCCTCTCTACCCCTTTAGCGCCACTAAAAGCAAACAAAAAAAAATTTAAGAAAGCGCATTCTGCCTGTTGTGAGGGAATGTTCTATGCCTGATTCCCTTAGTGTATGATTAATGTCATTTCATGAATAGGTCCACATGTAGAGTTATTAAGTGTCAGAATCAGAATCAGAATCAGAATTCCTTTATTGTCCCTCAACGGGGAAATTTGTTTGCCACAGCAGCCAAAGGACAGTATGTTACAAAAAAACAGTATTATTAGTAATAATAACAATAGCAAAAACTAACAATATAAATTTAAAAAATGTAAAAAATAGAATAGAAATAGAGTAGACTTGTTATATACATATAAACATGATATTGTACAAAAATTACCAGCAGTGAATTTTGTTTTTATACACAATTTACAATAAAGTATAGTCTGCTTCTCCAGACAAGGCAAGGTCACAAACAAAACACTAGCGTGTCTCAGGGCTGAACACAAAGGTCTTAACTGAGACATAATACAGACGCCGTGGCAGCTTCCTCAAGATAACTTAACTACTGCTCAAACCTTGATTCTCACGATGGCCATTCGTCATCAATAAATATTTCTGCATAAGACATCTACTATCTCCGGAGGTCTCCTTGCTTCGACTCATACAAATTACACACCTATTGATGTCCTCTGCTGTTTTTCACTACCAAGGACCAACACATTCCAGCCAATGACATGTGTCACCGAAGGTGTGTCAGTTTAATTTAGGCAACAGATCCACTTAGTTAGGTTTAGGAAAAGAGTGCGATTGACGTTAACTTGACATTTCTCAAAATAAGTAAACTTAATATAGATAGGAGCCTCCCTTGCAAACCGTTTGTAGAAACATGAGCTGCTGAAGTCATATATTAGATGATATTAAACTCTACATCTCAGTCTCCAAAGCTCTGTCATAGACTAACTGTGCCAAAGAACACTGGTCAGCTTGTTTCAGCTCACAGGAAAGAAGTGCACTTCGCTAACAACACGTTAGCTGGAGTTTCTTGCGGATGCTCGATTAAACCACAAGCACACCTCCACTTTATAAAAACACCTCGCAACAGTATCCAGACGACAGGATATATCATCAAGGAGTTTTTTTTTGTTCTTCCCGCACATGATTTGTTTTTCTATTGTGTCTCTCCATGATGCGATGCACTTCCCCTGCTCTCCGAATGAGATTGTGGAGGTCTTGATTTGATCTCCAGGCCTTCATTTCTCTCCCCGCCGTCTCCCCGAGGTCCATTGTCTCCCATCTGCTAACTCAGCTCTTTAAGTTGTGGCGCAGCCTCCCCTACTCCCCATAATTCACAAAAGTTTGCTTTAAAAAACCCACACACACACTTATTGCCTCGGCACTTCAACCTTGGGAATAGACTTAAGGAAGCAGGGAAGTATAGATGGGGAGAAGGTGGGGAGGGGGGAGAAGAGAGGATGACTGGTCTCCAGTTCTCTCCCTTGGTTCATAATTACCTGGTGTGCGAGGTGTGTGTGTGTGTGTGTGTGTGGTGCGACCCATTGGGGTGGTCCTGTAGCCTTTGTGCAGATTAAATGCTGATGCAGAGTGGAGACAGCTGGGCAGACTGGAACTTAGGTCATTAAGGTTCTACTGGCAAGAGCAAAAACAACCATCCACACACATTTACCGCACCCCTCAATGAGCCTTTTATTTTGGAAAACAAACAAAGGAGGCTTAAAAATGAAAAAAGAAAAACAGTGCTGGTGACAGGCCCTCTATGGGGTCTCGGGATAGAGGGATGAGGGAGAGAGGAGAAATGAGAGGGAGGACCGGGGAGGAGGGGGGGACGTGTCTTGAAGAGCTAGACAGTTGGATAAGTGTGTATTTGTTCAAGTGAGGGCTTTTCGAGCGGGTCCAAAACAAAGCGGGGGATTATGGGAGATCAGACGAGACCCTCTTGCCACCCCACCCGCTGTCCTGCTCCACTCCACCCACCGGCCCTCCATCTCTCTCCCCTGTCAGCACGGGCATCCAGGGCACCCAGGGGTCCTGCAGGAACCAAGGGCCTTTGTGCTTATGAGGCTACGCTCAAAAAAACTGACCACATGCAAGAACACCCCTGGTGTATCATTTCTAAAAAACACTGACACAATCTGTCTCCAGCATAATGCTTGTTGGAGATTTTCAGCAATGGTTCCTAAACTTTCCCATATCAAGGACCGCCAGTGTTTGACCACAAACTCCCATTTGGTTAGATGGCATCCCAATGAACCTCATTAGAATACGATATCACCTGGGACTGAATTTGATACAGCAGCGAAACCGTGGTACAACCCCCCCCCCCCCAAAAAAAAAATGTTGACTGGGAACAAACATTACTTTTGTGCTTGATTGTGTGGAGCGTATAAGGAAGTTCGACTGAGTAGGTTCCAGTCTGGGCCAGCTGGTGTTGACAATTATACAGCATAAGGAGTTCATTGATGCGGATCATTTTTCTCTCGTATCCAGTAGCTGCTGAGTTGAGTTTTACAAATGGAATTGCGTGCCTGACATGATATAACAGTAGTAAAACACATATAAAAGGACGAGCAGACGGTAAAATGAAGTGTGTGTTATAATGGAGTTGACAGTCCTTTTTGCCCCCGTCTCTCCATCCACCATCTTCCCTTTTTCACTAAAAAGGATTTTTGCCAAAAATAAAAAGGATAATACAAATATCTGTTTCTTAACAAAATGTAAAGTAATGCCATATCTTCAGGTGCCATTTTTAAGAGTTTGAAGCATATTTTGATGATTATTGGGATAATATCGTGAATCACAATTATTTTGGCCTGGATAATTTTCATGTCATGCCTACCAGAATATATCTTGGCTGGAAACAGTGTTTTCTTTTATCTTTATCTTTCTAGTCAAACAGTTTCCATTTTGTGTGCTAAGCTAAACAGCTGCTAGCGTTAGCTTCATATTTAGCACACAGAAATAAGAGTCGTCTTAATATCTTCTCATCTGATTTTTTTTTTAAACTGAATTAATGCATCTCCCAAAATGTCATGCTATTACTCTAACTTCAGTCGTCAACAATGTGCAGTATAGTCTATTGGGTCTTTGCAGATTTTTCCTGTTAACCATTTGAGTGGGTATATTGGATCACATATAACTAGCTGATATCCAATTTCAGGTAGGTTCAGAAGGCTACTATCTAATTCAAATCTAAGTCATCACTGATGGAATCACCTCTAGTGGCCATAACTATTATGGCAAGAGCAAAGGAGGAAGTCGGGTGACGTAGTATAGACCGACAAAAGTCATGATAGGAGGTTTAGGTGGATGATGGGTTGAGCGAACATACGAGACTTTCACTCAGGAGACTGCCGTTCATGTCCCGTGTGAAACTTAAAGTCGACATTTTCCCACGTTCAAAAAGGTAACAAGCATTTTAAGTCAAAGTGACAGCCAGAAGAATTCAATACTCTTGGCCATTTCCTTCCCATCAATAGAAGATTTTTCACTGGGCAACAAGCTGAAAAGTAAGGTCATTCAAATTCCAAAATGTTCACATGGAAATTCTGGATCCCCTCGCAAACGGACCCCTGATTGTCCCCTGGGCTCCACTTTGGGGAACCACAGCCATGATGATTTATCCTCCCCAAAGGGTGAATGTTGCAAGCTGCGAGGATGGATGCAGCTTTCCACGTGTGAAAAGACGATTACGTCGGGAGGAACTTTCATAAGAGGAGTCATCTCGCCGAGGCAGTCAGGTGGCTGAGGTGCGCCACTGCGGCAGCTGTCAGGAGACAAAACGTCCCCTCCGGCAGGCCTTCCCTCCCAACTTAATTTCATTAAACCCCGTGATTTGTTTCCGTTTGTGTGCCGCAGCGTTGGAGGGGAGGACCGGGGCGAGGGAAAAAGAGGGAGATATAAATGAATGAGTGAGAGTGAAGCAAAGTATGTGCGAGAGAAACAGAAGGCATCGGAGGAGCGATTAGTGCAGCGGTATCCATCATTGGAGCTGCGCTGCTCTGGTCGATTGCCACAGACACTGAGGAATACTTCATCAGGTCGCAGTGAGAGGCGCCACACACACACACACACACACACATTATTATTACCTCCCCTCTATCTCAACCTTTTTTCATTCAAGTTTGTATTATTACCATCTTTTGCCCAAATCCCCAACTTATCACAGCCGTTCTCCACTTTTCTAGCCCCTGACCCTCATCTGTCTCTTCCTCTCTGAAAGCCTGTTTACGGTAACACGACTCGCCATCTCTATTTATTATGCCGACATGCATATTGCAGTGGCCCGAGTGTGTGTTTCTATTGGAGCTAGGGTCTTATGTGCATCTGCATCTGTATGTCAGTGTGTATGCATGCTTGCATGTCTTCATGCATACAGTACATGTGTGTCAGCTGGAGACAGAAGTGTGTGAGCACGGTCATAAATATCATTAAAATGACAGCACAGCTCACAAAGACTATGAAAACAAAGGCCAAACAGACTCAAGCCCTGATCTTTATTTCATGGCAGAACGACATTTGTGTATGCCAGTGTATATACTGCGATCTATAACTGTATCAGATGGCTTTTTTTTTTAAAATGTTTTTAGGGAAAGACAAATGACAACAGTGTGTGTGAGAGAGTGTACGTGATGTCATGGCATGGGAACAATTAGGAATGGAGTGTGTGTTCAGCTGACCCCTCTGGTGAAAACGGAAGGATTGGGCCAATTTGAACCCATTAGCCTCCTTACGTCTGCTGCTCTTTTTCCCCTCTCAGTTTAGGGCTTCATCCGTCTCATTCTCTGTTTGTGTGGCGTAGAAGCGCTGGTTAACAGAGTCAGACAGATGTGGTGTAGATGTGTCCTTACTCTCTCTTAAACTGAGTCGCTTTATGGTGAAAACACAACTGTGACTATATTATATCGTAATTAAAGCCCAGACTTATGATACCTCCAGTGTAAATGCAGGACATTCAATGCATATTCTAATTTATGTCCACAGCTTATATAGCCACAGTCATTTTAAGCCACACCCATGATGTTTTTTATTAAACCAAACTTGTGTTTTGTAACACTTGACAATATCAACTGCCTCTTTAAAACTTTTAAAGAACTGTTAAAACAGCAACCATACGTTTCCCTTGAAACGTAATTAAGAACGCAGCTTTGTTGTATGGGAAATGTAATTTTGTAGAAGAAAGGGTTGTGAGGAGGCAGCAGGAACAATCCAGTGGTTTATTTGAAATGGCTGACAAGCATGAAGTCTAAAGGCAGGCAGGAAACGGCAGGCAGGCCACAAGGAAACAGGCAGCGTAACTCCAAACAAAAGACGCAACAAACACAAAGTGCCAAAGGACAAGGAACCTGGGCTGGTTTATGCAGCGAGTGACTGATTGGGGGAAGTGAGAACAGGTGAGCAAAACGTCTGGTGACCTGCAGCACTAATGAGGGACAGGTGGAACTAATCTGGGGCAGGGAAGACAATCAAATGGGCGGAAAAACACCGAAAGGTGGGAATAGAAGTGACCTGGAACAAGAGGAACAAAATATAAGAAGATACTACGAATACGAGACCAGAATAAATTAAAACTAACCTTTAAGAACAAAAATGATCATGAAATATTTTCCATACTCAAATTAATATCAGCTATCAGCAGTTTCAATGCCTTTTGGATCAACATTGAAACATCAACCGAAGTAGCTGTTTGAAGTTTTTGTCAAATGAAATCTGTTTCTGTCCTGCTTTGCCAGACGTTTCTGTTAAATGGTCATGCCAAGAAAATAAAGATACGGGTGAGGAATAATAAAGAGAGATAAGCAATAAAAAAAAAAAAAGACTGGGAGATGATATCAATCCGCTGCTCAAGTTAAAGAGAAGCACAGAGGGTATACTTCCAAGTAGAGAAAACAAGAAAAAGTTTGTTTGTTCGCTGGCGGTGGTGTCTGAGAAGGATTTATATCCCGTTGGGGGCCAAGCCTGGCAGAAGGGAGATGACAGAGGCTCGGTGGCGCTTTGGGGGCCCGGTGCCATGCATAAATCACCCACCTGGAAGAGCTACAAAGACTGGCGTTGGTGGTGGCCCCGTTCCACCAGCTGACAAGCCGTTTGTGTGGAAATGAGTGGAAACAGACGTACTGATAACGCCAAGGAAATCAGATTTAACTTTCCTCGGAGTTTGCCACACTACGACGCTAAACTTTTTGCAGGAGTACCGAGGGGAAGTGAAGGACGGGAGCGAGGAGAAGAGGACGGAGGGGTTAAAATGATACAAAAGCAAATGAGCTCTTTGGGAAGAAAAGGAGAGGAGTGGAAACATATATGCTTGAACCACAAGGGTGTTGTGGTGTTGAAATGTGAAATACTAGGTCAGACATGTACGTCACGCCAAACAAACAGACCTCTAATTAAACATCTCACCTTCATGTCCAAGTGCGTGTCCTGTTTGGTTGAGGAGTGCATGTGTGTTTTCACTAAACTCTCTGCTCCGGTCCCACGAGTGGAGGCCTGGGGAAGGGAAAGTTGGATGTAGCTGCTCCACACAGTGTGTTCCAGAGTTTCCCTCCTTCCACAGACCTGGGAACAGGATTCGGTCTCGGACACATGTGGAAGACTTCAAATCCGCGAGCACCGCTTCACTGAAAAAGAAATAAACACCGTGAATTATTTTTAGTGCTCTTGCCTGATTATCACGGGCAAGTTGTTCACTAATTTTCTCATTTAATAACAAACTGCAGAAAACATTAGCAAGAACAAACACAAGACAAGCATTTGCTGCAGCTATAGGAAACAGTGGCCTGTTGGAAACACATGGAGCAACAGTGGAATCATTTTCCATGACGACTGTTGAATCAGTGTTTAAACTCAGTTTTGGTCTCCACCAACTCCTGGAGTAAATATAAGTGGTGGGCAGATCGATCCAAATATCCATAATATCAATACTAATGTTGGTATTGATCGATACCAGTGTAATGAGCTGATACTTTAGTTTCAGTTCTTCTCCTGTATGCATTTGTCTGAACACACATTCTACTTGAAAAAAGAAAATGCTTTGAATGTTTTATAACATTTGTGGTGGAGTAATTTTGTACACTTTGTTTATTTAAGAGAAATTGTATTTCTTTTTGTATTGTAGTTTTGTTATTGTTTCGTCCCGTTGAGGGACAATAAAGGAATTCTGATTCTGTTCTCAACAGAAATGTTGAGTACAAAGTATTTTCTATTTACATACAAACTTTGCCCAAATTCTGTCCTGGGTTTTAACAAATTAATAATTTAAAGGAAAAATCACAAAACATTTAAAGCTCGTGAAAATTCAATCAGATTTAGCAAATTCATGATGTATCCACCTTAATTATTAAGGTATCTGTATTTACTTGGTATCGGATTGATACCAAATCTTGCAGTATCGCACACCACTCGTTAATACGTCTCTTTTAGCTGCTCCATTATGTATACTACACAGCTATTTTGTAGCATGTTGAAGGTGGGAACAGAGTGTCACTATTTGACAGTTCTGTCCAATATCAGGCCAACTTCAAACATCACCTTTTACGACACACGATAATATATATACTATATAAGCGTATGTGATTATATTCACTTACACCTAAGGCCTTTATGTAAGCAAAATGAGAGAAAAAAAAAAACTTTCCAACCCATGAATGCATCAACAATCTAGGAAGTCCATTAACATTCAAGGGGAGTTGAGTCTGGAGTGGGTCTGTGTCGGCGCTGCACTAACATCAAAGAGACAAAGAGAGAGGGAGAGGGGGAAAAAAGCAAGAAAGAGAGGAAGAAAGTGACAAAGAGAGATGGAAAGGAAAGATTGAAGAAAGTAAACAGTGAAAGCTTTGATAGTCGGGGTGAGTGAGGCAAAGTGACAGGAATATCAGGAGAGAGGGGGTGGCAGAGGAAGAGAAGCTGGGGGGAGGAGGGGCTGAAAAGTGACATTCGGATATTTCACAGGAGACAAACTCCAACCCAGGGCACAGCTATGACGAGCTCAGTGCTTATCACCACCGCCGTCGGACACGAAACTCACATCTGCAGAGCGTTCCGGTTTGTGAAATCAAAAAGAAAAAAAAAAAAAAAAACAGTGCAGCCTCGTGGATCAGAGCAACACTGGAGTCACAACATGGGGTTTGAATAGCTGTAATTACTTTTGTCTTGTCAAACGTCAACGTCAGCGATCACTGAAGCCGTCGCTCCAATTAGCAAAGTGAGAAAATGTCACATTGGGGAGAGTGAGGATTCTGAGGGCGTTGCGTAACAGGTGAGCCAGCGCGTTTGTGTGTTATGACAGCAGATGCCCCCCCGCTCGGAGCCAGACTCACTGTCTCACTGTCAACTTGTCACCCAGGTGACGCCACCTGTCTGTCTGCGTCTGTTTGTTTGTTCAGGTGACGTCTGCGTATCTGGAGCAGCCTTAAAAGGGTCGCTGCAGTGAACGAATCAATTAGCGAGGAGGAGAGAAACGACCCTAAAAGGATCTACAATGAGCAAGTGAAACCTGGTCCAAATTTTTTACAATATCCTAAAACAAAGACAAATATCCAATGTGTTTTTTCCTCCGAAAGCGTAAATCCCAATTTGATCTTGTAGAGCTACTTCCTGGTTCAACAATGACCGCCCCTACAGATTTACAGGTGGTCTACACAGGATGCGTTTCAGCCATTTTTAAAATATCGCACTTTTACACATGACTGCAAACTGAAGCTTCCTTTTAGGCTTTTCTTCTATTTTATGGACGCAACAATGAAATTGACTATACCATACAGCAATTGCCACAAATTAGAATGTGTGAGATTTTTTTTTTTTTCATCTACGCTGAATTAATCATGAGATGAGAAGTGTCAGCATCTGTCTGAAGCAGCTCAGCAGGTAACTGATTGATCACACTTAAAAGTTCGCTTTTCAGTAATTAATCAGAGCACACTTGCGATGTCGAGAAAAGAACACCCACATTTATACAACTTTGGGGGAAAAAATGAGGCAAATGGCTCAATTAGTCTCAATCAAATGGGAATGTGTGAGCAAAAAGGGAGGACGAGCAGCGCTGCTGGTCTGCCCACCAGACTGAGGGTTGGCTAGTAGATTAAAAGTTCAATATAGACTCATTGAACATCACTTTAATGCAAAAGCAGATATTTGTGGTTCATTTCCAAACAAGCGGTTTGGAAGAATTGCGTTCATCTAAGGATTCGTTTAAGAGAAATCGCTAACCCACTAAAAACAGTATATGAGCAGGCTACTGAGGAATACTGGGCTTCAAATTGAACAGAAAAAGCTCACAGAAGCCGAACAAACACAGTGACGGCAAAGCAGTCGTTGTTAAAGCAACAAACGCAGAACGATGTATTTGTATTCATACGTATTTGTGTTTCCTCTGCAGCTGATGTCTTCCATCAAAACGCCTGACTCTCCTCTGATCCCAACAGGAAACGGCAGGATGCTGCTGCAACATACAACAGTTCCAATTTCAGAACAGTTGTAGATGGAGAGTGTGTGTGTGTGTGTGTGTGGTGGTTGGGTTGGGTGGGTGGGGATAAGTGATTTTAGTTGAAGGGGCTTTGGGGCTCAACCAGCACATGTCAGTCAGGCAGCTGCAGCTCAGCAGGGATCCAGAAATCTGCAGAACGGCTGATGGTCCAGTGGGGTTTACATACACACAAAATACACACTTGAACGCACACACGGAAGGGTGCATACTCTACCACCCCCCTCCCCCCTTCCCCCCCCTCCCTCCATGATTATTTTGGAAGGGTTGGCTTTCAGACTAAACAGTAACTAAACACTGCTTCTTGTGCATCGCTGACAATAATCTGTTAAACCCAGGTCTGTCAACAGAGGGCACTCTCACCCCTCTGTCTGCATCCGCTTTCTCCTCACACACACACACACACACACACACACATGCGGATTACTTTTTCTCCCCAAGCTTCCCTTCCATAGCTCCAATTCTCCATTTTCTCCTGTTTCACTTCATTGTTTACTGAGGTATCGACTATATTTCTTTTCCTTTTTCTTTCTTTTACAGGAAGAAACGGTTCTATTAGCCAAGATTCATTAGGAAGTTGATATGAGTTCAGCACACATATTTCTTCAAACGGCATGGTGCTTAATTCTGTTGACAATTGCATTTAGTGATTTATTTGTACAGGTGGCGATAAGGGACAATCCCCACATGTTTAGGGTTTGTTTACGGGCTATAAATAGCAGTGCATTAGCCGGCGGAGCTAATGCACCGCCAGTCCACCCAGCCATCTTGTGATGCTTGTGATGGCTGGGTGGACTGCACGGCTGCTGTTTACACTTTTGCCATTAGGAGCACTTTATGTCTGTGTGTGTGTGTGTGTGTGTGTGTGTGTGTGTGTGAGAGAGAGAGAGACACACACACACAGAAATGTCTGCTTTGGGTCTACACCAGTGTTTGCCTGTTTCCACTTGATTGTGTGGTTGTGTCTATATATCCGGCGTCATGTTTGCAACTGGGAGTAAATTCCACGGCCAGGATTTCCTGTCTTGTGGCGTGCTATCACACCACCAATCTGTGTGTGTGTTTATGTGTGTGTATGTTTATGTGTGTGTGTGTGTGTGTTCAAGTGTTATCATGAAGTGCTCCCAGTCCCCCCTCGTCGTTTCACTCCAAACCGTCTCTCTCTTCCTATTCATCCTTTGTGCCTGAGAGGATCCCTCTCCCTTTCCCCCCCCCCTTCACTCATCTTCTCCCTCTCTCCTTTCTCCCTCGCTCCACAGTCCTAATTACCCATACTTCTCCGAGTGGCCCCTCCTTCAGAGCCTTTGAAGTTATTTTAGCGCAAATTCTACTTAGCTACACTGCAGACAAAACAAGTAAGGGCTGCATTTGAAGGCCTATGGAAATGTGTGTGTGTGTGTGTGTGTGTGTGTGATTGAATCGCCAGCGACTCCTATTTCATATGTGTTTACATCTCAGTAAATGTGTATACAAGAGGAACCAGCAGAGCGGCTTTCTTTGTGTGTGTACGTTGGACGAATTAGGGTATAAATTGAGTCCATACATACCATGTTTTGAGATTGTATCTGTATATGTGTGTTGGGTGTGTGTGTGTGTGTGTGCGTGTTTGCATATGGTATGTGTTTGTCTGTGTGTGTGAATCTAAGGGCCACGCATGAATGCAGGCCTTCTGAGCGCTTGTTGAATGGTCCGACTGCCCGTCACGGTTGTGTTGGACTGAATGGCCAAAGTAGAGCTGCACAAAGCCACTTGCTGCCTCTCTGTAATTATCAACAGTTGGTCCCCCATACACTAACGCACTCACAGACACACACGCAAAACACTGAAATGTGCTTGAAAATGAAAGAAGGTGAGCAGGAATGCCCATGTTGATGCACTAACCCGTGAAGTGCGACTGAAATTTACATTTTTGAGAGGAAAATAATAACAGCTTTTCAAATGTAAAAAAACATTTTGGTGCATATTTGTGGTAAAAGCGTCTCAGATTCAAGCTTTCCGCATGGCAGTGAACAATCGTCTGTGTTGCCAACATAGCAACTTTCTGTAGATTTGGTCAGTTTAAAGAGCTTTTGGCAATTTGGGCATCATCAGCCAGACAGAATCACGAGTCTCCTGAGAATCTGCATACTAACCACCAATCACTTATCCCATCCGTTTGTCATTTTCCTTTGTTTATTTCTTGACTTCTAAATGATGTATGTCCGTCCATTCTGCATGAATGCTTTGAGCAAATGCCTTCAAACTTGGCATAAACTTCCTCCTGGACTCAAGGATATCTGATTGGATTAGATATATATGATTCTTGGATCTGGAGGTCAAAGGTCTAGGTCACTGTGACATCACAAAACACATTCTTCTCCACAACTGATTTCCTAATTATGACAATGAGACATTTCACAAGGCATAAGATGTAAGATGCAACTTGATTAGTTAGCAGAAGCATTTAAACCGTCATTGTAGTTTAACTTGACTTTGTTTTAAATAAAGTATAATGGAAAGGAAATCTATGTAAACATAAGTGCGTGATATAGGCTTGCGAAATCTAACTTCCATCCCCTGCTTCTCACTGAAAAAACAATCACTGACAATGCTAGAAGACCAGCCTTTAGACCTGTAGTAACTTACGCCTGCTTTGTCATTGATAGCTGACACACACTTAATGTCGTGTTTGTCCTGCATTACACAAAGGATGGGATCTGTCATGACTGTTAGAACACACAGCAACAGGTAACGCTCACCCTGTAGGCTCAGACTAACCCCACCATGGGTATATTTAAGTTTTAGATGAACTTTAGACTTGCATGCACTTGGAAATATAAGTGTCTAGTTTCTGGAACTGAAAAGCAACTTCAGGCTGTTCTTCTCCTCTTTCCAGACAAGTCTACAGCAACGCCTCTCTAAGAGCTTAGCAGGGTGTTAATTATTTCCTATATTTCAGTGTTACGTCTCTCGACAGCAGAATACTAACGGCTCTTTTACGCTGCTGAGAGATGGGAGAGATGAGGGTGTTGAGGATGAGAGTGACACAGCGAGAGATCGAGAGAGAGAGAGAGAGAGAGAGGGGGGGGGGGGGTGGATGTAACAAAGAAACAAAGAGAAAGCGTACAGGAAGACATATTAATGAGTGGGCAGCACACCCACAAGGGGTGAGGAGACTGAATGTCACCAATGGGAGAAATAAAAGAGGAGGAGAGCGACAAGGGGGGACACTGGATTTACGAGACAAGTGGCGAGGCGCAGGGGGAGTATCCGATATTTCCCATCTGACTCAGCCCCCGCCGCAAAACCAGACTCAAATGAGAAACACAAACACTCGCACTGTGGCCCAGAAAATGTACAATGGCTCTCGCTTTGTAGTCCTGGACCTTTTTTTTTCTTCTTCTTCCTCTGTGGTGTCGCCTCCTCCAGTTGCACTTACAGTAAAAAAAAAGAAGATCTGTGGTCGGGAGTGATTGAAGAGGACGTCCTGGTTCACCACACTAGATTATTGCAAAAAAAGAATTGGTTCAGTCCGGTGTAGTGCCGGGCGTGACGATGGGCTGTGACCCACCGCTGCGTCTGCCGCACAGTTGGCCTCCTCCAGCTGTTGGCGCAGGACGTCCTGACATGCCCCCCTGCTGAGCGTTAGCAACATATGGGGCGGCGCACATACATGGAGAGACACGCACACACACATGCAACTCCGACCTCGGAGGCAGACAAAAGCATTCGACTGATTAACATTCTCTTTCACACCCACTTAGGCCCATATGTAACCCACATTTCTAAGTCAGGGAGTTGGTTCTGAGCCACTATATGACACGCCGAATGCATCGCAAAGGAACAGGCTGCATGTAATAAAATACAGATCCGGACAGGGAGGCACATGGGAGGAGTTGATTGTTATATGTACTCACATGAAATAACATTTTGAAGACATGCAGTTATAACTTATTCTTATGAGTTTATTGATATGTTGCTTCAATAAATCAGACCCAAGTATTTAATTAAAAATCGAATACACCAGTCAGTTTCGATGTGATGAAGGCTTCCTTCCATTTTTGTTGTTGTTGCATTTAATGGCTTCAGAAGTGTAAAACACATACCATGTGTGATAACATTACTCATCTCAAGATCCACTTTGGCATTTTCTGAGTATTTCATATTTCATCTCAGGATGGTTTCGAGGAGAGAAATAAAATCGATGTCTCAGTTCATATATCTTGACCCACAGCTTTTCTATCGTCTTTTATTTTGAAAGTGGTGGTTAAAGTTAAAGGAATAGTTTGACATTTTGGTAAAAATACATTCAGACAAGAAGTACAAGTGGTGTTTTACAGCCGAATATGTTTGGGACTATTCCTTGATTGGGAGCAGTAAGCTACTCCGCTGGTTGCATGGCAACCCCACAATGTCAAGTCCCAAGAAAGTCACTGCTCCCAGCCAAGTTACAGGCACAGTATGTATAGGCCCTACAACCGCTAAAGGGGGCTATGGGTGTTGATTTCTGATGCTGATGGGCTCTAAACAGCTAAGTAGGAGTGCTGTCTTTTTCAGAATGATCATTGTCATTGTCTACACTCAAAACGTTTGCCTTGCTGTCTTCACAAGCTGCTAATATACTTAATTGTTTAAAGACTTTTGGCAGGAAAAAGACCAAATTAAGGTGTGGATGTATGTAAAATTACAAATGAAACCCTCAATTAGTCACTTATGATATATGCATAAGGAGCAGGCTGCTCATGGTTGCTGAGGTGATCCTAATGAGATGTTAACTGTTACATTTCATCTTTAACAACGATTAAGTTGCTCAATGTGTCTGAGATGCTTCACGCTGTGTGCCTCCCCGGGCCTGTGCACGGTGGATGTCGAGATGGCGGGGCTAGACGGGGATGGAGTGTGTAGCGATAGCCCAGAATATATGATGTGTTCAAGGAACATTTACGCTCTACTTATCTTTCCACTCTGTCCGTATCTCTGCTGCTCTCAGAAGACAGCTGAGGATGAGACCGGATCTCAACACGTCAAACATTCTTCGCATCAACTCTGCCGGTTGGTTGCCGTTTGTCTGCTGGTTTTCTCGAAAATATCTCTTGAACGCAACACGATGCACCGTCGAAGCCTTCCACTTCTGAATCAAAATGCATGTAGATGCAACAAAGAGACATCTCTCCGAGCAATAAAACGCTGCTTTAAATGGACACTGACACACCGACTGACTGCTTAATGCCAACAGCTTCCCCTTCAATGTGTCTGCGGCTCTTTAGCTCTGTGATGAGTGAACGTCTTATACTGACAGAGGATTCATCAGCTGATCCCCCTCCCTCCCCATTGTGCCAGCACACAACAGGGTGAGAAAAAAGGTAGAGGAGGACTCACTTTGAGGTTCATCTTCAGCCCTAATAAATGGCAAGTCGGGAAGTCATACGTCAGTACATCTGAGCTTTGGGGCGACGCGGCGAAAGGGCAACGAGTTCCTTTTCCCACCCCCTCCTTCCCGCTTCCCTCCTGTTAAATATGCAGATACAGCAGCGCATGAGGCTGCTCGCGGGTTTGTTGCTAGAATTGGGTCAGTGGCGACGTCACAGCGTTTTAAAGCGAAGCAGGGCTTCTTTAGAAACTCCCAGCGAAAAAAAGGTCTGGCACTTCTGGAGGAGAGGGAAACTGTAAACCGTCTGCAGATGAACTCTGGATGATTGATGTTGGTTTCACACCCCCGTCCTCATCTTCTGTGACGTCAAAATGATGAAACTTAGTATGGATTCCATCACTTCGTTTATTTGTTTTTAGAATCATTTTTGTCCAAATTTGTTTCCATTTTGGCAAATGGCACCATCGAAAGTACGCCAAATGTCTTAAGTTCCTGTTGTGTATCTACTATATGTACAGACAGTCATCACTGGATTGCTTACTCTAGAAAACTTACAAACACGATGATTCCTTTTTTAATTTGTAAGTGGATTTATGGACCTTTCCTTTCACCTCACACACTCCTCCATCCTTAATTAATCACCCAGCCACCTTGTCAAATCAATGACAACAACAAAGAAATGTGGTTCAAATGTAACCAGAGACCCAAAGGACTCATCTGTGTCGATCCTTCTGTCTGTGATTAACATTGATCACCTTGATATCCATCGACCAATTAAGCAAACTAAAGTTAGAAACCACTTTATATACACTTTTAATTTAAAAACATTTTTTGTGTTTTTCCACACATTTATAGGGACTAACATTTAGTCCAGTGTTGGTTATCGTGTCATAAGTCATTATCTCCTGCTTTGTGTGTAACAAAGATGTCTATTCCTGAATCATACCTTCTCAGTGCCCATAGGGGTAGAAAATATCATTAGAGAAGAAAAAGGAGTGAAGGCATCAATATTTAAATGATAGGCTAAATAAGGTTAGATGATTGAAATAGGTGGTTCAAGACTGTGTTGGCTTTAAAATGATTCCCTTAATATTTAGCCGGGTAGACACACTCATATATTCAATAATTCGGGTCGGTGTGTTTGATGGAATATTGGCGTTAGATTGTGCCAGAGGAACAAAATTTGAGATTTTACAGCTCACATTTTTCCCACTGGCTGGCCGCTCTATAACCTTGTGGAAAACCCTGATTCCACAGCCAATCAATGGGAGACAGTGTTACATAAGAACATACCACAGTGCAGGTCACACACATATTAATATTAGCCATTCGTGACCACCACCTATGGACAAGAAGTCAGGATACCGCAGCCTCTGCCGCTTCCACTCTTTTTTTTTCTTTTTGTGGACATCCATCCATCATCCGTCACTTCCATGTTGGAGGGAGGTGCTCTTTAATTGCTCCATAGCACTCTGTTAGTGTTGAACGTGCAGTAATGGACGGCAGAGCTGGTGCGTTGCCTGCGTCTGGGGTTTCTTGGCGGCGTTCGAACCGCCGAAGCCAGTTGTTCTCTCGTTCACAGATGATGGATGTTAACTTGAACACATGGGTTTTCACGCATCGCTTCTCCAGAAGATTACAACTCCTAACAATGCCAGATGTAGTGTATTAAACCAGACTCCCTTCGCACACCGTAAAGTCCCGTCACATGTAGAAATGAATCACAAATGAGACTTTTTTTTGGTGAGAAATAAATCAACTAAAATGTTCCAAAATAACACATTTTCCAATTGCAACAGCCTCCCTCCCCCTCCCAAAAAAAAGATAGATCTGTAAGATGCTCTAATGAATCATCTCACTTTCTTAGTCGCTCGGAGCAACAGACCCATAAAACTCATGGCTCACCCGAGAAGAGCTTAAGAAATAGTCGTTGCTGGCAGGAAATCAATTAGTCACCAACACTGCTCTGCGAAGGTGAGAGCGCTGTTATTCTGCCGTGCAGGGGAACGTTTCCAAGAACAAAAGAAATATCTCACCGTTGTTTTGTCATCACCCACATCCAGCCGGGCAGCCAAACCCAGCACAGCTTTACAGCTCACTCCCCTGCCTAGCATCTGCAGCGCCGGCCGCATGAATTATGGATCAGAGGAATATTCCTGGATCTTGTTTTTCAGAGCACACTGAGGTTCTGGACTCCGTCCGGTTCTTCAGAACCGACTCGAGGACAACCAGATGGTCCAGTCGGAGTCCAGCCAACCCAAGCAGGACCCCTCCGAGCAAAACAAATCCAGAAATGTATATAAATAAATATTCATCAGGAAGTTATTGGCAGGGGCTCGTGCCAATATAAATAAAGAGCTGAGGTCTCTGGACCCCTGGTGAATAAATAGAATGCAGCCTTTTTTCTGTTTTCCTTTTCTTCCCTTTCTTTCTCTCACTCTTCCCTTTCTAAGGATTTTGACAGTTTATTTTTCAAATCTGTCATTCATCACTGGCTGTTAATATTTCCTGTCCTCTTCTAATCTCATTGCACTTTCCCTTGTTCTTCGTCATCGTCATCCATCTTCTTCCTCGACCCTCGAGTTAGCTACCTGGTTCCTGGCTGACATTTCACACGGCTCAGTGTGAGCTGCCTCCTAAATCCCCAGCTCCCTCTCCAGCAGTGTTTTATGAAATCTATTTTTTTTTTTTTTGTTTAATGAAACAGATATTTTCCTATTGCAAAGCCCCTTCAGGTGCGTAGCCCTGGCCTGGCCAGGTGGCAGTGATGGACGGGGAAGGTGGGAGGTATGTTGGCCTCGCATGGCTGCTTTTGTCTCCGTCTCTGTGTTTATTTGATATGTAGCCCGAACACATTGGCCGGGATGAAAGGAACAGGCGAGGTGAAAGAGAGTGAAAGGTGAAATGGATGTGCTCATTTTATAAAGTATATAAAAAAAAATGAAAGAAAGCCAGAAAGAAAGCAATAAATGGGGGGAAGGAAAGACAGATATGATGACAAACCACAAGTGTTTGAATGATTCGCCGGCTGAAAAGAGAATGCGGGATATAATTTGCCCCATCAGCCTGCGCCTAATGACTTCTCATTTCTCACTCGCCTAGCCGGCTCATAAACTCACCGGGAATAAAACAAACACGTTAAACCGATTCCAAAATGACGAGGGGCCTCTTGTCTTCCCTCTTTGAAATCCACCCTGCTCGGGAATAATTAAGGCGGCTTACGGACGAGTACAAAGGCGGCATATTGTTGAGTTGTGTTCGGCTGTTCTGTGTCAGAGAGGGAGAGAGAGAGAAGAGAGAGAGAGAGAGAGAGGCCGTGGCACCTGCATGACAGTCCAATAACACAGACGGTGTTTGCATGTGAATGTTATGTAGGTGCTCTTATGTGTTTTCCTGTCCATTTGTGTGCACCTTCTTGTGTGTTTCTGCATAATGCTTGTTAATGTGTGCTGTGTGTGTGTGTGTGTGTGTGTGTGAGGGAGAAAGTGCATCTCTGTCTGAGAGCATTAGCAGTGAGCCTGTTCTCTGTATCTCAATGAGGGGATTAGATGACTATTCATTAGACAGGCTTTGATAGGTGTCTGGCTGAGTCCATCCACTGCTGCCGCTCGCGTCCTGCCTGGGGTAATGGATGAGGGCCGGCCTCTGGTCTAGTCTCTCTCTCTCTCGCCCTGTCTTCACCCCTCTTTGTCTCTGGCAGCTCTGTCTCGTTCCTTTCAACATCATTGAGGAGAGGTTTTTCTCCAACATGATGCAGCCTATTTCACCGGAATGGAGGAGAGAGTAAACAACAACAACTAAACTACTTTTTATCACCCTTTCATTTGTAGAATCCAGTTTTTCAGGGTCATATAAATATCCATGACAAACTGTACATTTCACAAGTTTTATAAAATGAATGGCAACAAGCAGTGCTACTGCGGGAAACAAGCGATTGCTTTTAGTCCTTTTATTTCAACTATTCTGATTCAGAACATGGTAACATTTAGTCCCTATAATTTCCGAAAGCAAATGATATGTAACATTTGTACGAAGGTTCCTGGAATGGACGATGTACTCTGGTACTAATTATAGAGAAAATAGAATCAGTGTTCAGTGTGTACAACACAAATTAAAGTATTCCAATTAACAAGAAGAGTACGAGAGAACAAGAAAGTTTCCAGTTTGCCTAGCACTCAACATATGAGGAAGGGAGTTTCCAACAATAAATTAACAATGAATAAATATGTATTTGGGTTAAAGCAGGCCTCCCTCTTCAAAGCGCGACATAGTTATTGGAATGTGTCAAAGAAAAGTTAAATAAAGCCTTACCAGAAGTAGCTTCATTAAGGCGATCAGTATCCTGAGAAATACTCAAATGTCCCAGGTTTCAATGATGTATCTGTTTTAAGCACCTACACAGATGGTTCTGTTCCACCTTACCCAATACCAAAACATGAATCATGCATCACGCGCCTGCATTTTGTGTTTTTCAGTGTTATTACTAAGTTCTTCAAATGCATTTGTTTTGGTGGATTTTGGGAGTCAAACATCATTTTGTCTACTGAGGCGCTGTCTGTGGTGCTGAAAGTTACGCTTGTTATGTTTGCTAACCCTCGGAAATAATCGTCCCCTCTGGTACCTACAAACCAGACTGTCCTCCTCGAGAAAACGACCACATAGGTCGTGTGTCAAGCACCGAATTACGACCATATGTTACGTTTCAAAATAGCGCGCCCTCTAGCGGTCAAGTAAATATCGACACTCCGGTGTCTCAGACGATCGCCCCCCCCCCCCCCCCCCCCCCACACGTCGACCTAAACCTACCCCGATTCCACGACATCTTCCCCCCACCCCCTTCAGCAATGGTGTGTTGTTGTACTATAGTATACATGCATTGCTCTGAATAGAATAATGTCCACATACAAAGTATCTGTGGTTTCCAAAAACAACATGTATTCGATGCAACTGAGCTTGTTATTTGCAATAGATTTGCTAAAACATCAAAACACTGGCGTAGCCAATTCTCATGGACAAAAAACACCCTAGAATATAATGAACATGAATTTTGCTTGCCTTCTTTTAATCACCACCTCATTATTGACTTCTAAACATCTCCAAATACACAAATATAAATAAATATTAATCACTAGGCTGGAGATGAGGCTGTCCTTGTTCACATCCCACCACGTTGAAGCTGCTGCTGTGATATGGCTGGTGAAGGTGACTGGAAGCATCCCTCCAGGTAAATTATCCCATTTTCCATTTTTGGATGTTTCGCCTGACAAGCCATATAGGCTTTGAATGCAGCACGGAGCATCAGTGAAGCGAATGGGAAGATGACATTTGCCCGTTGCTGTTGACGGTGGTGACACCACAGAAAAATCCCCCCTGAAGTTTGCAGAAAGTACATCCTCCGATCAAAAGACCAGAAAAGACAACTCTGTGACACGTTTGCATGTGCGAATGTGTGTTTGTGTGCCAAAGGATTTTTAAAGCAAGCCACCGGGACAAAAACAAAGGATATTCCTCCTCTCCACTCCAATCTCCTCCTCCTCATCTCCTTACTCACTTCCTTTTTCTCTTGTTTCCCTCTGAGGGTGGAAGAATATAGGCTTGGGCCGTGGGACAGAGAGAGTAGGAGAGAGGGAGGGAGGAGACGCTGTCAGTTGAGGAGGAAGAGGAGAAAGCGAGGGATGAGGAGAGGAGGGAGCTGGGGACTCGTTTTGATCTCTGCCTCTTAATAAATCTGTCAGAGTGAGACAGAAAGGGAGCACGAGAGAGAGAGACAGATAGATAGGAAAGAGAGAGAGAGAGAAAGATGGATCCGTCCACAGAGGTCTTCACCAGGTGTTTTGAAGTGCAGATCCATTCCTCCTCCTCGGTCTGCAGATTCTCCCTGCATTCATTTACCTGTTGTTTTGAACTTCATGTGTATGAATGTGAGGATGGAGGAGAGATTGTTTTGATGTGTTTTTCCTGGTGGACCCTCAACCCTTTGTTGTTGTTGCTGTATTAAAGAGACAGTGTGTAGGAATTACTCACATCTAGTGGTGAAATTTTATTTTGCATTCAGATTAATAGCGAGATAGTGATTTATGTTGCCATGTTTTTATTGGTTTGTATTTGATAGCCTTCTATTACGATGTCGTAGCCTATAGCATCAGCTAACAACTAGACACACAACAAATACAACCAAATGTGACTAAAGCGCTTATATTGCTCCAAAACATTGACTGTAAAAGGCAAGAGGTCGTGCTGGGGACGTCCACCACGGGCAGATGATAAAGCTTGGTAAAAGTCGTTCTCCGGGAGCTCCAGGGGGAACAGCGGGACTTTTGCGCACCCGTATCCGTGATCCGTGCACTCCATAACTCTCGCTGACGTGATCTCCTTTCATTCTCCTTGCCTCTGAACGAAATCGCATTTAGGCGCCATGTCCCTCCTCAAAATGTCCTCAAAATGGCGGAACCACATGGAAACCTCTTGAGGACTTACCCGTCCAATGTAAATACAAATATTAAACTATTTGCTTACAAGGTAATTATACACTTATGAGGACCTATTTATGAATGAAGACATTGATTTTAGCTAATAAATTACTTAAAATCTTACACACTGTCCCTTTAAAGGTATCATAGATGATTTTATTCAGAACACTTTCTGTCATATTGCTTGAAAGCGTCGTTATGTATGTATTTGCCAACGCTAGCTAGACTGTAGAACACCGCTTGTAAGCTAGCGGAAAGTTAGCTAACTTGCATGGTTACAATGTATGTAATCTGTAGCTAACGATATCTTGCTGTTATTTACTGGTCGCTAATGTGGTACTTCAGGATGGTTGGTGTGTGTGGGATGAATGGACCAGCATGTAGGCGTTGATTTTCCAGAAAAAAAAAAAAAAGATTCATTTCGGCCAGCCACAAAAAGGGAGAAACATAAATTTCATTCGGTTTACCACAAACTCTGCAGACATTAATGAGAACAAACAAAAGAAAACACTGGCCTTCCTCCATTTTCCGAGACAGTGACCCACAAACCAACCAGTTTTCTCTTCCGGAATCTTTCCCACCCTGTCACCTGATGTTTTTGGCCAATCAGAGAGGATCTCTAGACTAAAATCCAGGCGAATCATTCTCCCCTGAGCCAATTGGTAGTCAGATGTACTGTATGAATCACATGTAAAAAGACAAAGAACCTAATCCCCCGAATGAAAACCTGGGTGAGCAGAAACACTTCACATTTCTCCACCATCACAACTTCACGGCTCATATAAATGTTGAACAGATGAGTGTGAGAAATGTGCACCTTCCTCCTCATCCATACCGCTCCAGGAAATCATACCCTGGGAATAGGCTCCATAACCCGCTCTTAGGCCTGAATAATTACATTCCCTTTTACTGAGTTTATTTTTTTTTTGTTCTTAAAAATCAACAGGACCAATTCAACATTTCGCTAACTCCCGCGCTCAAATGCAGACAGACCAATCACAGTGTACTAAATCAAGTTGGATCAAGTTTAGTCGTACTGCCTTATAACCTACATGTCCACACTTTAATTGACTAATTAATTACCTCCACTCGTCGTAGGCGATGACTTTCTACGTACATCCGAATGAATCAACAAGTCATCCTTGTTTTGCACACGGCTAGTGCGCTCGCTGTTTTCCTGAACAAACAGCTCTGATGTCATCACTTTCTCCTCCTCCACCACCGACTGTTAGTCGGGATCTCTTTGAGTCGGAGTGTGGAGCGCAAAGTGGTGAGAGATAATTCTCCCCGTTCACGGAGCCTCTCTGTGATAACTCCACTATCACAGATGACAAGTGTGATCTGCCAGTGCACTCTCTCTTCTGTTTCTCTTTTTCTCAGCACGCCATCATTAGATTTACACTGTCCTTCAGCCCTGCAGCTCTGCCTCCTCCTCATCTTCTCTCTCTGTCCTTCCTGTTGCCCCCCCCCCCACCGCTTGCTCTCTGGTAACCACATGCACATACAAAAACGCACAAGTGTGATAGCAATATGCAGTATGTTCAAGCTCCCACAGCGTATGTGCTCTATATAAAGCCCACACCAAAACATCAAATGGTAATAAACTCAGCAGAGAAACAATAAAAGAATACATGCTGTGTGTGGCCTGTAAAACACACACACACACACACACACACACACACACACACACACACTGCTCCCTGCAGCCAGGAGGAGACTACATGTATATTTATTCTGCTTCCTCTTTGAATTGTGTTTATTACTGTTTCATATCGCCGCTATAGTTTATGCTCTGTGTGACACCGTGACTCCCAGTTGGAGAGTTAACACAAGATAAGACGGATGTGTGTGTGTGTGTGTGTGTGTGTGTGTGTGTGTCTTGTTATGGCACTTCCCGTTGGCAGGCCATATAACTCAGGTTAATGTTATCTTATTTCACACAGCTCTGAGGCAACCTCAGGGAGTAGATCATTTGGAGCGCTCTTATTACTTTTCATTAGGCTAATGTGACGGGGGGGGGGGGGGGGGGGGATTTACAACAAGGAGGAGGACACACACACACACGTGCTATGGCACACTTTGCCAAGGTGTGCGGGCGTTTGTAGTCCATTTTGAAGCTAATCTTCTTTGCTGCTTCAGATAACAATAAACCTGTAAATATTCTCACGTTCCGCTGGAATGCAGATTACTGTCAATAACTCATGATAAGGAGGTTTGTGATTCAAAGGGATGTTTGTGGGTCTTGGGTATGACCCTTGACCCTGGGAATGGTTGAAACCAGACAGTGTGTGTCATTCATTCTTAGTTTTTTGTGTGGATTCTAGTATTTCACTAGGTTCTGATATCACATCGCATGGATTCTCCTACCATTGCTACGCAGATGACACCCAGCTGTTCCTCTCTTTTCCCCCGTCCTCTGACGCTCACATTGCAACTCGTATCTCGGACTGTCTGGCTGACATTTCTGTCTGGACAACTGCACATCACCTCAAGCTTAACCTGAATAAAACCGAACTCCTCTTCATCCCGGGGAAAGACTGCCCTCGCATGGACCTGTCGGTCACTGTCGAGGGCATCACAGTATTACCTTCCTCAACTGCGAGGAACCTGGGTGTAATCCTCGATGACCAACTATCCTGCACCCCCAACATCACTGCTGTGGCCCGATCCTGCAGATTTGCCCTCTACAATATCCGCAGGATTCTGACCTTCCTCACAAAGGATGCAACACAACTCTTGGTCCAAGCACTGGTCATCTCCCGCCTTGACTACTGCAACTCTCTCCTGGCCGGACTCCCGGCCTCTGCGATTAAACCATTACAGCGTATCCAGAACGCTGCAGCACACCTTATCTTCAATCTACCCAAATTCTCCCACGTGACCCCCCTCCTCCGTGACCTCCACTGGCTCCCTGTTGCAGCACGCATCCAATTCAAGACGATGACACTGGCCTTCAGGGCCATCAATGGAATGGCACCCATCTACCTTCAAACACTGGTCAAACCTCATGCCCCGAAGCGAGCACTTCGCTCTTCTACTTCAGCTGGCCAGCTGGTACCACCATCGCTGAAATCAAACAAATGTCGCTCAGCAAAGTCCAGACTCTTCTCTGTTCTGGTCCTCAGTGGTGGAACGAACTCCCGACCAATGTCAGGACAGTAGAGTCATTTGCCATCTTCCGAAAAAGGCTCAAGACTCACCTGTTCAGACTTCACCTTGACTCTACATAGCATGACCCACTAAACTTGCTGTTATAACAGCAAGGTGGAAGGTATTTTTCATCAAGTTCCATGAAATCATATTATTGAAATCAGGTATATACAATACAGAACAGTACATTTGTAATTGTAGTATACCTCTTTAACCATGTCCATACCAACATCCAACAGCAATACAGATGCTCCAATACAGCTGAAAATAAGCATGAGAATGAGATAAAACAAAAATCATCTAGACCGTCAACAACGATGAAATATTAGGGCCGCTATCAATCAGATAAAATAATCTGAGATTCATAGTCATAATATTATAATAATACAAGATCACACCGTCTCTATTTGAGACTGTGAACTTGTTGGGGCGGAAGTTATTATTAACGTGTGGACGGTGAGCCAAACGATAGCTGATCAGAAGTGCCTTCAGTTCTTACATTTCCCATCTCCAATGAAGACCAGCGCAGCAGATCTGCTTCCCAAATGGATTGCGCATTCTCTTCTTGTGGGTTATTTTCTTGAAACATTTAAAAATGTCTCCTCATTAAATCATAACGGTATTCTTGTAACATTTCCTCCAAATATTATAACTTTTCAGAGAGCACATGACATGTCGGAAGTGTTTTGAATGTGCAGACAGTTTTAAACATGAGCAGAAATCTTGCTGGAATACATACGAGCCAAGTGCCTGGGTTTATAAATGGAATGAAGTGAATGAGTGTTCACGGACTGGAATAGGTGCCACATGCACATTAGAAGAGGGTAGTTGGGATGATACCTACAGTGCACACAGAATTTCCACCCATCATTGTTCATTTCTGCAGTATTGCTAGATTTAGTTCATTTATATATTTATGGATGCAATCAACATACTATTTCACACAGAAATAATATTTTATTCCTGGCAGAGCAGAGACAGCAACAACAGATGAAATCTAAACCTTGAGAGACTTGTCTGCTGTCTGGTCTGAAGTAGCCAGCACAAAAGAAAGTAACGTCTGGCTCTACACTTTATCATTCTGCTCTCAGGTAAGAAATACTAAAGCACCCTTGTTTGTATTACTTCAAACCAAGTTTGATAAGGCTCCACCTACTGCGATGCCAATATCCCTCATGGGCTGCTGCTATGGTGAAAAAAGTTTCATCTAAATTTAATCTGGAAAGTTTTTTTTCCCAGGTTTCTGGCTCTCCCTGAGCAGCGTTCAAACACGTTTCATGCTCTGAGACTGGATGTTTCTCATGGAAAAGCTCCTCCTTTATGTTTTTCATGTCCACGGGCTTGACGTTTTATCAAAGAACCAGATCGTTTCTAACATGTTTTACCCTGATGAATCAACCGGGAGAGCTTTTTGGGCCATGCAGCTCCATCTTTACTCATCATTTTCAGGTTTCTGTCTGGAGTTTGAATGGGCCAACTTCCTTTTCTGTGAAAAACACGTACTGTATGTGCTAGCTGTTGTCGTGGAGGTCTGTCTGGAACCATGAGACTCACTTCCATCCACATCTCCTCTCCTGGAAGTTCCCTTCCACCTGCAGGGTGGTCTGTAACATCACCAGGCTCACACTCAGATTCTTTCCCTTTCAGATTTTTCCAATAGAGAAATAATGTTTTAGTTTCAGGCTCTGCTAACGACTGACCCCTTTCTCTCTCTCTCTCTCCCTCGGATTTATTTGACTTTGTCTTTTTACGCGGTGTCTCTCCGTCCTCCTCTCCATCTGCAGCCCAGACATCGAGGCCGCTGACACTCGTTTTTATCTTTTTTTTCGGTTCTTTTCTTCTCCTCCTTACAGTAAACACCTGCACACACTCAGAATGGAAAACACGATGAATGGCGCTGTTGAAAGAGTGCTGACAGCCCTGAAGAGATCCCTTTCACTTGTACAAATACTGAGAAGGGGGGAGGTGGAGAGGGGGGGGCGAGCTGAGATGGTAAGCACGACCTTAATTTACATTCTCAGTCAGTTATTATCAGTCAGGAGAGAGTATTCAAATCTGTGTGGTAACAATGTTTCACTTCTTCATGGATGAAATCTCATTATTGTAGTCGTGTTGTTCCATTTTTGGTCCGTGACTTTAAAAAGTATATATATCATCAGGAAAAATGTCGGTAATGTATTATTACTTTTAATAAACAGCGAGCCGGTAACCCGACCGCTTATTCAACAGGCCCGTGCCAATGTTTTCACATGTTTCAGCCCATTAAGTACAAATCGCCTATGTTTTACGTCCTGCTGACAGTTTTCCAAAGCACACAATACATTTTTGAGATTGATTTGCCCCCCCCCCCCCCCCCCCCCCTCTCCAGGCGGCCGCTGGTTTCCACTCATTTCAATATAAAAAAACAACTTGGAGAGACTTGAGACTTGCTTGGGATATAATCAATCATAGTGAAATATTTGTTGCCTTTACTCTTTTGGGTCAGAGTTACTTTGTTGTCATATGTCGCTCTACTAGAACAGAGACAGTTCTGGAGAGTTGAATACTCTGAATTATAGAACTTGTGCTGAACTGTGGCCTCCGTGACCACAAGTAATTGCGAGAAAATTTGATTTCCTTTCAGTTCTTGCGATTCTTTTGAGTCAGCTGTGTTAAAGGGCAGGTCCTTATTTTATTTATTTATATATGAAATGTATAATTCTGTAGCTTCCCAGAGTGAGCTTCAGTTTCAGCATCAGAAGTAGCTGTGGGATTTTTAATGTGTCTAAAATATGTATTTTTAATGCAGCTTCACACTACGAATTATGGGATCATCCGTGTTTGCAATGCCATGCACTTCTATAAATCAGAATTCAGCAACATTTTGGGGGTTGCTTATATCGCCACCACTTCAATCACATCTAACACCCTCATAATCCTGATTAAGCAGATTAGCTGAGTGTAAAACTCTTGAGAAATAATAACTAAGTGTGATTTTTCCCCCCTTAAGAGTTTAAATGTGATGGTTGTTTATTCAATCATGACTGTTTAGCTTTATTGTAAAAGCTGATATCAGACCAAGTAAGGTTGTGGCAAAGTTTTCATTTTATTGCTTATTAATTCAACTTTAAATATGTATAAAAGAAGATGGGTTCTTTGTTGTTTCGCATTGATATAGTGTGTATTTGTAAGATCATTCAGTTCACAAGTAAAGAGAGTTTTTAAAATGTAGAGATAGAAAACCAAATCTTATCTAAAATTGAGGAGATGATTTGTAAACATTTTGTAAATTAATTAAAAATAATTCCTTTATCATTGTTAGTATAGATGCAGGTGTGACTTATATAATGAAAGAGTCAACCCCTTTACAAACAAAAGGTTACTTTACAAAACTGCAGGTTGCTGCCTGGATTTTCTTACTATGACAAGTCAAAAATATGTCCTTTAAAAGAAGCCGATCCTTAAGGCGGTTCTGGCCCTGACAGAGGCCCAATCAGCTTTGAGTAATTGAAATTACCAACACGAGCAAGGTTCTTATCTAATAAATGTTTGCCAGCATTCACATGCAGCCCTTGAAAATTATTTCCTTATATATCAACCTCATAACACCTTTATTAGTCTTTGAACTGTAAATGGGGGAAATAAATCTGACACAGATCCTGAGCCCAGGATTTATGGTAGATTTGCGTGATCTAACCATTGCATGTAATTAATATCTTCCTTCTGCTGAGGCAGGAAATCTTCAGTACTACTTCCTTTTTTTTTTTTTTTTTTTTATTTCCATCACAATCGTAAAGCTCTGACAAAGCTGCTGAGCAGAATCCCCTGAAACACATGTTTCATCATGAATCAACAGCTCCGAGACATGCACGCACATTTATCCTCAAATACCCAACAATCACATGCCAACCTCACCGCATCTTAAAGATGATCTTCATGAACAAAGAATCTCTCACGTAAAGTAATATGAGATGCATTTGGGCCCCGGGCGCGCTGAGTCACTTTGGTTAATGCTCCAATAGATGGACCTGGGGCTCTTATTTTGGCAGCGAGCTCTCAGAACAGTCACCGATATGATATACAGCAGCTCTTAATACACTCACTGGCTCTCAAATATGTAATAGAGCAAATTAATGCAGTAGCCTCGGACAGAGACACCCAGAATTGAAAACCAATTTAATCAACCTTTGTCTATCCCTGTCATTTTTTCTCCCCTCTCTTTTCCATCAGCTGCCCTCCCCCTTTTCTTCTTCATGCTCTTGGCTTTGAGATGGGAAAGATGGGGAGGAGGGGAGGAGGGGGGAGTGTGGACAGAACTAGTATAGCCGGGAAGAGCTCATCCTTCGCTTTGCTGCCTGGAATTCATTGCAGGATCATTTGTTAACTCCCTGCAACATTAATGGTAATGCGCCACAGTTTTCATCTTTGGCACAAAGTCACGGCAAACGCAGGCCGAATTTTCCACTGATAGGTTTCAACATGTTATATATCATTATTAATTGGAAAACGTTGAGTTCCATGCTGGATCCAGATTTTCTTTATCCGAAATCCCAGAAAACGTGACCCGCCTCTTAATGGTTAACCTCTGGAAGGGATTAATATTTGCCAGAGATGAGGAGAAATCCTCCATAAATCAACATTTTACTTCTAATCAGGGACTCGCAAGGGGGAGAGATGGTTGCGTGTTCAATCAGAGGCTCAACGTTATTTGATTTATTTTTTTTGGTAGCAACCCTTTGCAGAACAGCTGAGCCCGGGGAGGAGACAGGAAGGACACGTTGCTTCTCAATCTTCATTCCTCGCTTCCTCAGTTCTGTCACATACTTATCGTTGTAAACCCCCAGCTGCACTCCCCCCCCCCCCCCCCCCCCCCCTCTATTTTACAGGAAGCACATCACATACAAACTGATGCCTCTCTAATAGCTTCAGTGGATTGGCATAATCTGGCGAGCCCGGCGTGCCACACGTTAATGGCATGTTGTACACCGACCCCGGCGGTGTTGCCGTGTTATTAGTGTCTTGTCATTAGTGTGTTGCTGCCCATCCTCCATCTGCTGCCCCACCCCCCTCTGCTCTCCAGGGTGTTTCTGGGATACCGTCCCAGTGACCTCCGTGGCAAGGCTGAGCCGCTTAGCGTCGCCACCTGATGGCCCGCTCGGCAACGTGACAAAATCTGGTTACCTGAAGGACATCCATGCGTCAGCGCTGTGTGATCTAATCACACACACACACACACACACACACACACACACACACACAAAACCGGCTGGATATGATCTACTGATTTATGACACTCACACAGAATACACATACACGGACAAAGAAGGTGTGCATGGATTTCAGAGGTAATCTTTATGCAATATTGACAATATTCCCACAATTTGTTAACATGCATGTGTGGCGAGGGGGGGGCTAAAGGGGGGGGGCTGCCAAACAACGGCACCTGGTGACTTTCAACCCCAAAATCTTTGAGAGTGCACGGATAGTGTGAGAAATAACAGGCCACAGGTTTGTTAGTGACAGTCATAATGACGTGATAATTGAGTTAAATCAAAGGTTTTATTTCCAGGGTTGGAACTGTTGAGGGAAAAATAAGGGGTTAATGAACAATAACAAAAACTCAAAGGTCGAAAGTAATTTATTACAAATATTTTCAAAAAAGGCCTAAATATAAAATGTTAAGATCAGTGGATGGGTAATAAACTTCAACCCAACTCAACCCAAGGAACTATGAAGGGGAAATCAGTCTTAGAAAGTCCCATCTCCAGATGGAGAAAAGTGATGTCACTCGAGTCAACGTCACCTGGAGCATGAAATGCTGAGATTAGGAGAGTGTGATTTTGTATACCGCCGCTAGTTACACGTGCGTCTTGTGCGAGGGAAGCAAATAAACACAAATGACCCCTCAGACAAACCTTACGACGCATTAACTGACAAAAAGTCAATGGATCGTAAAAAATACACTGAATTCAAACCGGACAGGAGCAACATCAAACTCACCAAACACTTCTTGGGGTAGTTTTTCCACATTCCAGCAATCAGCAACTCTTGGTTGAGATAAATCCTTAAATGACAGAAGATGTGAAAATATGCTGGCTCTCCATGCTGATTTGAATCTCCCCGCTCAGCAGCTTCCCCGCTGCAGCGAGCGCTCCTTCTTCGGAAGCTGACCAGTAAATTATAATCATAGTTTATCTTCGGGATCCTGGAGAGAGTCTCTCGTACACCTCTGTCCCAGTGAGCAGCAAAAAAATGTATTTGTCGCTGACGTTCAATGCACAAGAATGATTCTGTTTCTCTTGGCATTGGAAGGCATTTAGAGCCAAGTTACCACCAGTTGGCGTTTGCTCCTGGCAACTCGGGGTCTGGAGGGGCTGCAGCTGCATGCCTGAGCGACCGAATACAGAATATGTTTGAATATCTGAGTCCACCAAAACATTTTCAAAATATTTCTCACCCATAACAACCTCTGCACTCATATTACAGCTGAAATAGCGCTCTGTAGTTCTTCCATATACCAAATACATCACTTGAAGAGCGATGCATTTTGCAGATCCCCCCCAGAGATACAGAGAGCATCCCATCTGCAGGCATTTTTCACTCTGTATACCCAATACGTATAGGTAGAGATAAGGTGGAAAAATCATCAAGTTTCCCGTGCTTTACGACTGGTGTGAACACACCATAACACCTTCCTCCACAGAACTATAAGACACACATGACTGACATAAAGCAGAACCATCAGCTCTGTGGTTACACATATTTTGTGCCACCTGTAATCTTTTTCATTCTCTTTCCATCATCCTTTCCCACTTTCTTTCCCCCCCTTTTTCCCCACTCGGCTGGATTTTCTGCCTGGCAC
The DNA here is from genome assembly GCA_029853015.1 of Chelidonichthys spinosus. NCBI lineage: Eukaryota > Metazoa > Chordata > Actinopteri > Perciformes > Triglidae > Chelidonichthys > Chelidonichthys spinosus. Next base: position 8,664,539 of record CM056828.1, on the reverse strand, counting down.
CAGGGCTTGAAATAGAAAACGTATTAGAAGAAACAATCAAAGCACCTCCTACAATAATCTGTTCACCCCTCCTCCCCCTCCTCCTTTTTTTAGACTTTTTAGTTTTTTTTTTGTTTCATTGACTTTAAGAGCTGTCACCTCTAAGTGAATCCCTCTGCGTGGCACCGACGTCGCCTTCCTTCTCAGAAGGGGCGCAATTTCTCGGAGAAACAGTGACAGAAATCTAAAACGTAGATGATGAGATTAAGGCAGAGAGGAAGGGAGAAGGAGGCTGAAAGAAAGAGGCAGGAAGCTTGAAAGAAAAAGAAAGAGGAGGAAGAGAGGGGATGAAAGGGATTTCCCAAATGGAAATGGAGAGAGTCTGCAGACGAAAGACGGAGGCTGGAATGTCTCATCTTGTTTCCAGCCAGCTGACAAATGGTGTTTGATAGCAGTGGATTCATTTTAGGTCCAGTTTGACCTTCTGAGGCATAAAGAGGAATAAAAACTGACGTCCCTTAATATCTCATACATATGCATGAGGCCGCATATAAGCATGACGCATTCATGAGGGTGTAATTATGCAGTTTTTATACACAAAGAAACAACATACTGTTTCATGAAAAGGCTTTCATGGAAGAATCATTCTGATATATTTAAACAAGTGAATTCTGGGAAAGCAGACATCATTAAAAGGAAGTGTGACGGGGCAGAAAACATGAGCAGTCAGACAGTATGCCGCTTTAATAATGTATCCTTTTCACAGTATATATACTACCACTACTCCCAACATATGAGGTCCCAGTTTGGAGTGGAAGAACTTAACTGGCCTGACTCACTTGGGAACGTGAGTCAGACCTTATCGTCCGACATCAGGCTCACTAATGCTCTCGTGGCTGAATGAGAGCAAATTCCCGCAGCCAGGTTACTAAATCTGACGGAAAGCCTTCCAAGAAGCACATTCATTATAGCATCATTTCATTTTGGAATGAATAGCATATCATGGGCGTAATGGTCACATACTTTTGTCACACTAATGTAAACACGCAGCAACAAAAGCGCTGACGAGTTTACTAAGTTAACGTTGCTGAGTATCCTTAAGAAGGCAGAGCAGCGTGGTGTCTTCCCGTCGTCCACACAATGTGACTGATACAGAAAAAGCTTTGGGTTGGAGGAGTTTGACATTCTCCTCTGTCTCTCTGGTGTAGCTGTCATATTTAGTTTCTGGTCCCCGTGGAGGGAAAAATGGCAGCGGCGGAGAAAGAAAAGGGGAGGAATCTCTGAAGACCAAGCTGTCTGCTTGGGACCGGAGAGTGGTTGAGGCAGATAGTGTTACACAGCACCCGTGGGAGACGGGGAGATATGACCAGAGGGATGGAGGGATATCTGTGTGTGAGTGTGTGTTTTAGGGGGGGTTGTCATGGAGAAACAGATATATGAAGAAAGTGAAAGACAATGCGTTTAAAGTGAAAAACCTACTAGCAGACTGTCATTGACCGAATGCCAATTTGATAAATAGAAACATGTCAACTTTGTTAGCGGCTCTATCTTTGGAGTCTGATGTCAGATTCACGGAAAGAAATAATTGCTATTATTCCATTTAACTGGATGTTTTGGACCACTTGTTGTCCCTTTCCTACATCTCTCTGAAATCCTTGGCTGAAAAGTCCCCCCCCCCTGCCTCCTCTTCTTTATAGAGTGGGTGTCAGTATTGGTCTGAAGTGGCTTGTCTACAAGAGGACTCTAGGATTGAGCATGATGAGAGGAATGATGCTTTGAGTGGGCGAAGGGGAAAGTTAAAAGAAGCGCTTTTGATTTAGAGGAGATGAGGATTCTTGTCAAAGTGATTAAAAGGATGGGAAGAGAAAGTGGAAGGCATGAAGGGATGAGGCGGGCGATGGACACATACAGTAAGCTCTTTGGCCATTTATTTCCAACTTCAGTAAAAGTTGCTTGCATCTGCTGTGTTGTTCATCTGTGTGTGTGTCATGTCTTTAAACTGCCCACATTTCAATTTTCAATCAACTTAATAAACTAATATTGGCACACTAATCAAAACTAGCACACATTTTAGAGTTGACAGCACTGCTGGCTGGATTTTTAGCAAATAGACGATAAAAGCATGCGTCACGGTTGTAAAACCAGAGAGGGGGGGAAGCTCAAATGGGCTCACCCATCCACTCCAGCTTGTCAGGCCTGTGCACCGCAGACATGCTGAGAAAAATACATGCAATATCACATTCGGCAGGATGAGAGGAGGAGGAACACGAAGTAACAAGCCATTGTACCTTCGTTGTGAAGGATCTCAGAACACTGCGAGCCTCCAAAATGAACTCCATCTTCCCATCGGTGTAATAAGGGTTATGATTTTCCCTTCAGGGGGTGGGAAGTATGACAACCTCCCGGAGTGAGAAATCTAACCAGCGTGGCTCCGAAAGCTGCTCGATTCATTTTGTTTGTCTCGTTGTCGTATTCTTTACCTCCCCTCCCCTCGTCCTCCAGAAAGCTTTGACTCACTGTGCTACCGGGTCAATTCCCTTCTAATTGGGGTCAATGCAGAAACGAATTGCGCTCATATGGGCTAATTTATATGTCTATTTCAGCTGACAGGCAGGGGAATAGGATTTTTGCTCCACTAATCCTTCTTGGGTTTTGTGTACTGCTAATATAGTGTGAACTGTCAGGTTTGAGCCCTTTCATTTTCCTCTCTGGCGCACTCCTTTGCGATGTGGTCTCCTCTGTTACAGACTACGACAAAGAGAATTAGTGGTTTCTGACAGTCTATCGGGTTATATCTTTTTTTTCTCCCCTTCTGCTTGTGCTTTTTTCATTTTCTCTCCATCTCATTACCCTCTAATAATCTGCCCTTTCCTCACACACACACACACACACACACACACACACACACTGGCCCGCCATCATAATGTGTACGGTTTTGTTTGCTTGGGGTGCGGTGGAGGCCATATGTTCTCTTTGTGGCTAAAGTTTCTCTTATCCTGCCTCTGCAGCAAAGTGAGAGGGGAGCTCAGGGCCATTGTAGCCCGACTCCCTGGAAGGAGTGGGGGGAGACCGATGGGAGGCAGGAGAGGAGAGAGATAAATTGTAACAGGGGGCCCTCCTATTGTCGCCATGATTAGGGAATGAGGCAAACTAATTAGAGTCTCCGTGTTGTCTGGTTTTTGGTGCCTCATCTCCCAGCTGATGTATGCGTTGTACAGGCACAGCCTTCCAAAATAAGTCAGTTACTTAAACCAAAGTCGTCACCACCCAAAGTTTCCCTACGTGAATCAAGCTCATGAAGTAAGCGCTCCATTTACCCTGCAGTTTAAAGCTTTTAGACACTCTCATTCAAAGCGTGCGATCGCTCCGAGAGATGCTTGATAAAATGGCTCTTGAGAAAGAATACATTAAGAGCAAGCGATCGCAGGAGGAGGATGAGTTTAATGGTGAATAATGTTTTCATATTTCACATCTGCACGCGTTAAATACTGCATGTGTAGTTGAATGTGTCAGTGTCACACTCTCTGCCTGCTTGGCTGCTAAATAATTCATGAGCCAGAAAGAGAATCAGTCATGGACTTTGTTTTGTTACCTTAATAGTTCTGTAATAGTGTTTGCTTTGTACTGGACTTTTTTTTTTTAAGTACCAAGTGTGTTGGTCTTATTTTAACATAAGTAAGTTACTATGAATCTACAGAATTTAGCATACTTTTCAGAAAAAATAAGAACATCCTTAAGATGATTATTGGTCTCTCATGGTTTCTAAAATTGCATTATATATTTTGACTTTACTAACAAAGGATCATATTACAGATAGACTACAGCCCATTATCCTGAATTATGTCCATAACGGAAGACGAATTTTGTCATGATATCCAACAAATGCCAATGTTCAGTACTAATGCAGGACATAGTGCTTCCTGTATGCGGAGGGGCCTGACTTTCATGCTGGAGACCAGATAACGTTTAAGTTGATATCATAAGCCTGTCGAATAAAGTTGCATTTTTACATAGCCAGCACATATGGATGAACATTGGCATTCATGTGGAGTCATGAATTTAAATCCAACATTCACTCTTCTTTGAGCTCCGTTTTTGGTTCCCACCATCTGGATAAAGACACCCATAATGTTATCAGCTGATTGAATGGGCATCATCGGTAGGCTATAACTTCCAATCTAATGCATCAGATGGGTGAAACTACACCGACCACATTGGGAAAGTAAAAACAAAACAACTTCAGGCTTAGGCAACAAAACAACTTTGTTTTGGTTTCGCAACATATCCTGGTTTGGGTTAACATGATACTCATAAGGTATCTAACAAAAGATTGGTGACATTGTTGAGTAAAAAGCTGTGAGAAAAATAAAACATTATTTTCTGACTATTTCTTGGTGGTTACATTCTAAACACAACCAAACACATCCACATCCCCTCGCAAACCTGCGCACTTCATCCTTCCGTGACCTGCCTGCTCTCCCTGTGCATGTCTGTTAGGCCTGTGAGGTCTGTGAGCCTGACAAAGCGGTGGTATTTGAACCAGGTATGATTGGGCTGCGCACCATGCTCATTGGCAGGAAGTTAACGCTCTTTTATGATGCCCCAAAAAGTCCAGAACACAGCAAAACGAGAAGAAAATATCACAGAGGGCAGGGTCTCCACCACGCCAAGTGATGATTGAGAGGGATCTTTTGTATCACTCAATCAATACATTGTTGTTTAGGAAAATTCTGCATATTATACCTTTGACTTTTCAGTCTGGTAGATGGTAAGAGGCGGACATATTGCTGGCCACTAGAGGCAATGCGGAAGGGTTTTAGGGTGGACTATAGGCTGCCACTCTCAACTGTGGTCTGTCTTGTTTACAACAATGACACCCAAGTGTCGCAATTCATTTAACAATAACGCCACGATGTGGAAAAATTGCTTCGTGTACCACCTAATTATAGCGAATAAATCCAGGCAATGAATTGACTGCAGACTGCGAGACGTGTCAGCGGCGTGAAGTGACAGTTGGTCCGCCACCATCACGGTAAACAGACTTGAAATGAAGAAACGAACGGGTCATCTCACAGTGACACTTTAGTAGCGGAGCCAGATGTCCACCTGCACTCTCTTTGTGTGTGTGTGTGTGTGTGTGTGTGTGTGTGTGTGAGAGAGAGAATATGGGTGGGATCAATCAGAGCTCAAGGGTATTTGATGTCAAGAGTATTAGCTCTCATGTGTGTGTCTGGGGAATGTGTGTGAGTGTTAAAGACAGCATCTAAATTCCACTGAGTTTACGCATATTAATTATTCACGTTTATGTGTGTGTGTGTGTGTGTGTGTGTGTGTAGGAGTGGTGATGCAGAATAATGTGAGTGGCTAAATGCATACATCCATCTGGATCTCCTTCTGTGTGTCCAGGACCGGCAGAATATTCTCATATTAGGAGGAAATCATACCCAACATAGATGTATAACTCTATTTCTAACGTCCCTTCTGCTCAACGCAGCCTTTGTTTGGGCTCGTTAGCGACATTTGTCGAGAGTTCATCCCGTGTTTTGACAGTCCGCTGCCTATTTGAATGTAATCTAAATTCCTATAATGTTCCATCATCATCATCATCATCATTGCTCTTTAATCCCCCCCCTTGCTCAGTTTACTTTGCTTCATTGGCAGCACCTGTCAGCTATTCACTCACACACCACTTAAGACGGGGGAATCCAAGCAGAGAATGACTCATCGTTCTCTTATTAGCATGCAGTGTTTGTGTGTGTGTGTGTGTGTGAGAGAGAGAGAGAGAGCGAGAGCTTTGTGATTTATGTCTATACTCAGCGTCTCCCACTCTCAGATCTATGTGGGCCCTTGTCAGCTTGCTCAACAGTTATATGTGCACTTAAAATGTATATCTGTGGCCATGTGCGCGTATGGGGGCGTGCATGTTCCAACCCCTTACAGCTGTGCACCAATGGCTTCCAGATGTCCATCAGTCTTAAGGTAGCCCACGTTGACAGGTGAACTCTCCACTGTCTGCCCGGGGACGGCGTTCATCATTCATTCTCACTGGCAATTAACTGTGTCCACACACACACACACACACACACACACACACACACACGGGTTAAGACAGAAGAACCACATGATAAAACAAAATCGCAACATTAACGCAAACATGTGAAGCTTGCACACAAATGCGAGCGATTAAACTTCGATAAGCAGACACTTGCGTACATCCAACCCCCCCCCCCCCCCCCCCGCCCCTCCCCTCCTCACTCTCCCCTCTCCATCCACATGATGGAGTTCCACTTTATCACATGTAGAAACAGCACGTCTCCTAACCCCTCCCTTTTCTTCCCCGAGCCATAAACCCCTTTATGCGAGAATAAGTGAGCGCCAATGGAGACCAATTCATCAAACCCATTTTAGTGGGCCTCTGCGGAGAGAAAGAGCTGAAAAAGCCCCTCTTAAGAGTTATCAGTCTAGTTTTGAATATGGGACAAAACTCACGGTGCTAAATGTGAGTTATGGCTCGCTGCGCGGCATTGTTTGAAATTTCACCGGCCTCGGGAGTGAGTAAAAAGAAATGGATGGTGCCCCGTTTTAAAGACACTAATTTTCTTTTCTATCCTTTTTTTTTTTACAGCAATCGCCTGTTGGATTTATTCCTTTACTCTTTTTTTTTTTGTCAATGAGAGGACGAGAAATCAAGCTCTCAATTGAAGCTGTGACAAATAAAAAGCAGCGAGACAAAAAGTGAATGAGAGAGAGAGCTAGAGAGAGAGAGAGAGAGAGAGAGAGAGAGAGAGAGAGTGAGCATTATCGGGGAGGAGTGTGTGTGTGTGTATGTGTGTGTGTGGGATGGTAGCGATGAAAGAATACATCAGCAGATGAGTGAACAGCCCGCTGAAGAGAAACAAGAGAGGGAGCGAATGAGAGAGAGAGAGAGGAAGACAGCAGCGAGATAAACATGGAAGGACATTAAGGAAATGAAAATAGGAGTGTGGTTGACAAGCTCTCTGTTAGCTATTCTGACATAAACCACAATGAGACGGCAGCAACACACACGCACACACACACACACACACACACGCACACACGCACACACACACACACAGGGCCGACGCTCTCACAAACACATTTGGTGGGACACGCTTTCATTGAAATATTCACACAGACACAGCTTTCTGCACATGTGTAGGGCTCTCTCTCTCTCTCTCTCTCTCTCTCTCTCTCTCTCTCTCTCTCTCTCTCTCTCTGTGTGTGCAGCAGGGCTTGGCAGTGTGTACCCCACAGTGGCAGATGCCGCCAGGCCCCAGCCAAATGATGGAGACGATAGCTAATTGCTCAATCAGGCAATCTAATCTGGCCAATCTCATTTTCAGTTTTGTCCCCCCCCCTCATGTCCCCCCCCCCCTGCATATATTTCCTGACCTATCTGCTCAGCAGCTGCCGGACCGAACAAAAAGGTAAGGGGGGGGGGGGGAGAAGACATACATAAAGGACATTACATGATTAACCATACTAAGGATAGGGATAGGGACATAGGTATAACTTTTTAACAAGACTCTTAAACAGTGTATGGGTATGGTGTATGGTTTTATGCTTGATAGATGACCTATAATAAGAGCAACATTTGTTACCAGATTGTGAAAACGCCTCATTTTCTCATTAGAAAGTGTCAGAAACACCCTTTTCTCTTTTTTTTCGTGGGTTACTCACAGAGTAGTGAATTCCATTGTTGCAGCAAAAGTCATTTATTTGTGTTAAGGATGTTGAAACTTACGCCTTAGCAATCAATAACTACGTGTCTACAGTTTCCTGGCTACACAGACCTTATTGTATAACGGTCTTGACTGGGACTAGGCCTACTTTCCGCCGAGATAAAGAAAAGTTTCTTTAAAAACTGTACATGTGCTCCGTAAGTGCGACATTCTTTTGAAGGGAGAAATGTTGATTTAGAATTGTGAGCACCGCCAGAAAAATTCCATTCACCGCAGTTGCATTCAATATAGTGTTTGGGGAAAATTGGGCAAACTAACCCTTAAAGAAAATTAGGTGACTAGGTTTTACCTAGTTTTGTTTCTCACGTGTGCACCCTGTGTTTTTCATTGGGATTGGTTGGCTGAGGACTGAATTCTCTCCTTTGGTAAATTGAGGCAGTTTTCCCACTTTTGGAAGTGCTCCGCTGCGCCAAATGAGCTGCTGGGTGCAGCATCTTCACAGGTCGCTTCCCTTCACCTTTTGTGTCGTAGACGCTTCAGCAGCTGGAAAAATAGACAAGTCTGTATCTATGAGTAAGCTTCCTCTTATCAAGGCAATACTACATGAATGGGTTATTATCGTTTGGTTACATTATGTGTTATGATTAGTTGAAGGAATAAAATGCAACTTATTTAAAGTTACATTGAGAAAGCTTTAACTGTTCTGTTAACTGATGCCTCTATAAGACATATGAAAACAAGACTATAGAAGATTTATTATTCTCTTCTCATCTTGCCCGCTGCAGTAAAATCACAAGTTTACTACCGCTTTTGTCCACAGGGACCGCCAAAATGCAAAAAAAAAGTTCCAACAACTGGACTGGAAAAGTCGTAACACTAAACACATACACACACACACACACACACATACACACACACACACACATACACCTGCTATAATAAAGTGTGTGTGAGACCCCTCCTTGAATGGCAGGTCTCCTGGGTGTATCAGTGATGCATAGAGGGGCTATTAATTACCCCATGCTGTTTGGTGTGTGTGTGCATGTGTGTGTGGTAAAGTGCATATGGGTGGGGAGATTGTGCGTGACCCTTCACATATCACCATGTCACCCAGGCACCCCTCTCTTGTGACCTGAGCTAGAAGCAGTCACGCACATTAACCTAGCTTACAGCCGATGTAAGGGGACACACACACACACACACACACACACACACACACACATACACAGAATTGGGCAGTATGTGATATGTTTTCCTTTTTTTTTGGTTTGCATTATTACACAGGGATGCTCCCCAGAAACAGGAATATACTGTATGTGTCAGTTAAACACACACATCCATGCTCAGCTCCATGCATCTCCATACACACACAGACAAGTGTAGAGCTAACAAGGCAATGGGGAGACATCAGTCAGTGCAATGGATGGACTCTCACATCCCAACATATGTCTGTGCATATGTGTGTGTGTGTGTGTGTGTGTGTGTGTGTGTGTGAGGCCCTGGTCACATGGAGCACAGTTTTAGAGGAACATAATGAAGAAGCAGCACACTTGATAGTGTCAGAGCTCAGCAATCACCATGTATGAGTTTGTTTATGTTTTTTGAGCATGTGGGCTCACAGTTACGCATGAGGTTTTTTTTTAAAAATCGGATTATGTTAGAATGTGTGAGTATACACTATTGAATTGTGTGTGTGTGTGTGTGTGTGTGTGTGGGACACCTGTGTGGGAATAACATGGAGCAGAGCAGGGATATGATCAGGAGATGAGTGTTTCCAAATGCCGTTCTGTCAGTGTGCTGGAGGGGCGGCATACAAATGACATGTGTTCGACTGCGGAGGACAAGGAGTCTGGGGGGAAATCATTGTAGGTGTGTGTGTGTGTGTGTTTGTGTGTGTGTGAGAGAGAGATGGTGTGTGTTCACATTCTCCCCTGTGCCAATCTGCAGTCGTGATTGTCTTTGTGTATCAAAATTCATGCCAAATTTTCTTTTTGCAGCCTATGCATCTCGTCCAATGCATTTCCCCCTTTAGCTTCTATATTTGCCTTCCAGAAAATACCCTTTTTGCACCCTGTTCTCCTCTATTCGGGGCTGTATCTTTGTTAACAGCACCAGTACATGTAGTGTGGTGTCGATATGGAGAGAGCTATAGTACGTTCAAATAAAATATACACAATTGCATTGGCTTTTTGTTGAGGGACCCAGGGTGATGCTAATCACCAGCTTGGCCTTCGAAAACACATCATACCTGCAGGACATAAAAGGAGCTTTTTGCTTTATACAAGCAGCTTGAATAAGGTTGGTTAAGAAAATCTCCTGAAACAGAGAAACCTTTCAAATTCATTAAACATGAATCTGCTTTTATGGTCAAGGGTCGACATATTAGAGATATAAGCCTCTAGCATGACAGCACCAATTAGCAAAATCGCCCACTGAGTACATTTACGTTCCATTAAAGACCAATCATTTATTGCTGAAACACTGGAGGTAATCGGCTGGTTTCCTGTTGTGTGCAAATAGAAGAAATGAGAGGCTGATGACCTTAAAATGGTGTCACGTCCATCATCACCTGCTGCGCAGGGAGGAGTCCGTGTTTCGCTTCATGTCTTGACGTTTCACACGGACTAGATTTACTGCATGAATGTCCGGGCACAGTAGGTGAGGTTACTGGTAAAGACGGCTATCGATTCACACTTTATTTAACGCCTCACATGGGATAAGAGTGAGGAGTAAGACATGATAGGCAGCTGCTGAAATCATCCGAGACGCTTGTTGTTCTTGGCTTCGTATCTCTGAAAAGCACTAAATCAGGATGAGGTGACTGTAGATTGTATATATGCTTCTTACCAAGTCTATAGAATATGTCATATATTTGATATTATGTATGTCAGGCTTGGCAACCAGGGCAGAGGCAGTATTCAGGCTGTCAACAAAAAAACAACTTGGCTCAAAACTTAAACTACGCTATTTTAAAAAGGTATAAAGAAAAGATCGCTCCACAGGGAGGAAAAACGACACGGCTATGAAATTAAATTCACATGAACAAAAAACACAAACATGACGGAGAGGCTCTTGGAAGGCTGTGACCGGCTGAAGGATCTTAACATGACCAAAGACGAAACAAACTGGCACAAGACAAGGGGAGACGCAGACTTAAATACACAGAGGGATAATGGGCAACAGGTGGAGACAATCAGGAATCAGGGATGACATCAGACCAGGAAACACATGAGGAAGGGCAAGTGACCTGAAACGAGAGGGGAGTTACTTTCAAAATAAAACAGGAAATGACAAGACAAAAACCAAGGCAAGACAGACCTCACCGGCGTGACAATGTAGAAAAATCAAATGTTTAATAAGTAGCTTTCAGCTGCAAATAAAGGCATCGTCCAATCACGTTGTGTGGAGTGGCCATATTCAAAATGCAAACTATATTTGCTTCTCTACGTCTAGAGTGTACAACAACACGGATGCTCTTTGACAGCGGCAGAGAAGATCAGATCAGATCCATTCCTTCCATTCTTACCTTTCATAATAAAAGTGGTACACAACACCAATCTCTTTACCTGTGTGAATTTATCCATTATTGATAAAGTGATGCAACTGTTCCCAATTCACATTGCTGCCTGTATGAATTGTTTTGATGCACGATATTTGTCAGCGAGTATTTAGCATTTTCACCTTGTTTATTTGTCACGCAGCGTAGGTTGTATTAATTCATTGTTAATTAGGGGGAGGGCCAAACTAATTCATCTGTGCACTGCAATTGCATGACGGAAATGTCAATGTGAATTCAAGGCAAACATAACAGGAAGAAAAGCAAATATACACACGGAAAGGGGCTCGTCCCTAGTTTGCCTCATAGCTGCTGCTGCAGTATGACTTCATACTGCTAAACAATGTGCAGACAGACAGCAGACTGTTTAATCTCCTGTGTTGGCACAGTAGTCAGTGATTGAAGGGCGAAGCTGGCATTGCTCTCTCTCTTTCTCATCCTTAACTCACATACACACACTCACAGTCACTAGTTTAAAGTCTTTTAATGATGGAAGAGACCTGATGTATACAAAAAAGCCCAAAGTATTCTCGATGTTAACCATCATCCAAGTAAAAAACCCAGTTTTGCCAACTCTTGACCAAAGAAAGTAGCTAGCAGTTAGCTAGCTCTTGTTCTTGTTTTTGGTCAGAGCATTTTGATTCATTGATTGCTTTCAGGATGTAAAGATAATTTCAACAAATATAACCTAAATTTGTTATGAGGAATCACCCAGATATGTAATAATTCATTTCATTAGAATTGATTATGGACATGATATTTAAATTAAGTTTCAGGAGTCCAGGTTTACCGCAGCACATAGCACCTTCAGCACATAATGCAAGCTCAGTTCATAGCAAAGGGCTGCGTTACCATTTCAATATTCTGTGTTTAAAGAAGGTCAAATGATTTAAATAATGGTTGATTGTGGGAGGAAGTAAAGCTTATGTCAACAAAACACGAGGTTAAATATCTCTCTGAACGCGGACTTGTTCAACTTCATATATTCCCTTCATTTTCCAGTCGCATCCCCTGGAGTCATATCAAATTCAAAATGCACTGCAGCAGATCACTTCTTCTTTTTTTTAACACTCACTTTCTCCTTATATATCTGTTATTGTTGTATATCTCGGCTTTTTTCCGTAAGTGTTAAATCAACAAGGCCTAACTGTTAGCACTACTGTATACATCCAGGGGCCTGCTCTGCACATTTGTTAAGGGAAGTTGAGGTGACGAGGGCGCTTGTGTGCGCGAGTGTGTGTGTCATGAATATGTGTCAACAGGGCAGGAAATACCACACTTCACTGGCAATGAGTGCTGCTGATGGCTTGTTTGTCTGTGTGTGTGTGTGTGTGTGTGTGTGTGTGTGTGTGTGGCGTGTGGCTTGTGTGCGCCCGTAAGGTTCATGTATGTGAATATTAAAGTGTGTCATTGTAAATGTGTCTTTCCTGGGCATATCTGAGAATACCTGTGTGTGTGTGTGTGTGTGTGTTTCCTCAGACAGCTGGTTGATCTAGCTTGTCACACACACTGTTCCTTCGTAAACACACGTTTGAAGTTGATTGATTATGGCGGCCTATTTCTCACGAATCAGGGATTCCGTTTGTGTGCGCTCCACAAAGCAACAAGCAGCACGACGCTGCCATATTCTCAGCCACACGTGGTGAAACCCCATGACATGTTGCAACCTTTCACATCCCATAAGAAAAATCACGGCGGGGCAGTAATACTTAAATTAAAGTCACCTCCTCCTTTTTATTTTTCACACGTCTGAAAAGTTGCCTGAAAGTTAATGGAAGGAAATAACCATAAACAACAAATATATTCATTTTTGCTTCTCTGTCATTGAATGAGGTAAAAACAAGATTCCAGTTGCTGCTCCTAAGACCCTGGTGGTGTTTCATGGTAATGCTTTGATTCACATGAAAGAAAAAAAGCACCAGTGAACCAACGTTCTTCTTTCACTCTTCGGGTTTTGTTCAATTTTTAACAAGTTCTCGGTGCAAAAATAAAAAAAATCTTGGAATCCATTGGTGATTGGGCAATTGGCCAACATGTCAAATCTGGCGTAGCTACAGGATATTGGGATAATGGAGAGCCATAAGACGTCCTCTTCTGTGCGCCATTGTTTACAATCCGTTTAGCAACTTGAGATGTGAGTCTGGACTGGGAGTCGAGAGAGTTTACAAGCTAATTGTAAGCTATTTAAAAAGCAAAAGGGTTATCAGACAATGATTGATGGGTCCCAAGATTGGATTTCGGCCAATGCATTCTTTTGCTCACCGCACAGACTGTTTACCTGCATGCAGCGTAAGTCCACTTAAATGTGATTGATCGATACAAACTCGGACAGCAAACGAAAACCAGAATGCTTCTGATAGGCCACCAAAATCTTGTCCTTTTGCCTGCATTTATAGTCGTAACTTTAACAATCACAAAATGTTTATAGGTCACAGCAAAAGCCATAAAATACTACCACATTTTCTCACTGACTATTAATGATAAGCGTTAACAAATTTAATAGTGTATGAATTGTTTTTTGCCGATTTCCACAAACTGTTTGCTTAAGTTTCCAGCACATACACATATCCCAGCCACGCATGCCACCTCTAATTCAACTGCTGTATGTTTTTGCACCGTAATAGCAGGTTTATGTCCTTCTATAAATGAAGCATTTAGTGTTTTCTTAGCCACTACTGTCATGTTAATCACGTGTGTCCTGTAGAGTGGTCTATTAACCCCTCGTGGGCCACAGTAGCATTCCTCTCTGTATCCGACACCAAGTCTCCCTCACTCGCCATCTATGTTTAGAAAACATTTTTTTTCCCGTCAGCATCAGATGCCTCCATCAATCTCTCTTGTCTCCTTTCATCTCCCCCCATCAGCCTGTGTTTGTCCTTCCATCTCAGCGACAGCATCACTCCATAACTTCCTGGCTGAACCTTGACCTCCGTCCATTTTGCTGCTGACAGAAGCCAGGCCTCGCTGTCACCTCCAGCATCCGAGGAGACACACGAGCACAATGCAGACTGGTGAAAATATGTCCACGCCATTTGAGGACCAGTAAAGGTGCCCTACCTGAAAAACACCCAATGTGTGAAACGAAGCCACATTTCCTGTTATTAATCATTCATGTAGCACAAGTCAGACAATTTCACATCTTCCAACCTTGTGTTACAATTTTTCTCTCGCTTTCCTACAACCACCAGACAGAGAGAGAGAGAGGAAGAGAGAAGGTGATCAATAGGGGCAAAAGACCAAGCTGTTCCTTCACTTTAAATGCAAGTGAAGGAACAGCTTGGAAGGAAAATGTCTCATGGTGTTGAAATCTGAAATACAGTCCATTCAACAGTTACTTTCTCAGACTAACTTCACGTATCCTATTTAAAAGGTCGGGTAGGGTGACCACTCAGGTTAATCGGCCGAGTGAGAAGAGCTCCTCTGCGTTCTCTCTGCCTCCATAAAGTGAGTAATGACTCGTCTGCTTTGCTCATAGTGGTGCTCTTAGCGGCTTCTTCCTCGCAGGAAAACAAGTGTGTCTATGGACCATGGATGCTATACAATGGTTTATATGTGATGAATGCAAATGTAAGAAGCAGTTCAATCATATGTGAAAGCTTTATTGTAGGCAACTGGACTTGCATTAGGTTTTTGACTGTAATGAACCGACCCTATACACTGTACATTATGTTTATAGACTTGTAATTGGTTTTAGAAGAATTTTGATTACTGATTTGATTATTCTCACTGACTATGTGTTGTTACATTTCGGCTATCAAACAATAAAGATCACATTTGCAACAGCTGGAAATCTTCTTTTTGCAGACCTTCAGTGATTTCACTTGTCACCTAGCAACCCAGCTCCCATAAAATGACGTTCCCATACAACTACAATGCATTCTCAATTACACTTTGATTACAAAAACACATTTTAAACAAAAAAGGTTAATGGTGTAACATGAAGCTAAATAAAACAAAAACCCAAAACTGGGTTATGTTTATGAAGAACATAATCGTTCTGGCTTAAAATAAATATGTTTGTTACGGATATGAATTAAAACACTGTCATCTGGACACAAATACTGGTCTCCTGGGTGAAAGTCCTGTGTTGAACCCATCAATTCATCCCAAACTGCTCCCGATGTTGACTTCCACATGCTATGATTAGAAACATATTTTTGATACCTCTAAAACAAACTCCAGGAGTAAATATGTTTCCCTCGAGACATAATTGACAGTTTTGTTTCAGGGGAAAATAGTTTTTAGGAGAGCGGGCCGCAGCTTGTAGTGATGTATAAATGTACTCCAGGGTGTGTCAGTTCCCTGTGACATCACTGCTGGATGTGGTCAGACAGCATTCCAGCCAGAGAGGGCAGTGAAAGGTTTCTTTTCAGTCTGATGCCAATTTACTCTTCAACGTTTGGAGAAATGTTGTGGCTTTGCTGAAATAATGAAAAAGTAATATTGAACCAAGATGATGATTGATGACCAAAAATGATTTTACCACAACCATAAACCACGTGCTTTGAGTTCTCTTAACAGAACCATAAAAAGTGTTATCATGGTTTAGAAAACAAATTAAATACATTGTCAGTGAATGTTGTGCAGATGCATATGAATATTTTGGGGAATGCAAACATTGTCATGTAAGTGTTAACTTGGGGGTGTGCTGCTGGACCAGTGGTTAAGATGCATGCCATATGTCCACAGTGTATCTGATTAGCTTTGTTGCATGTTTCCTGTTGATCTGAGCTGAAGACCTTTAAAAGTTTACCAAACAAGGGGATAGAATATCTGCATCATATGCTGCGTGTTGGCAAACACCTGTGTTCTATGTAATGTCTGGTATTTTGAAATGATGTGGATCGAGGACAGAATAAAACCCACCAAGTTAAAATGCTAGTTTCCTTAGCCCTATATTCCCTCAGTCCTATGTTCTCTCAACGGTATGTTCCATCAGCCTTAAATGTTCCCTCAAACCAATATTCCGTAAACCCTGTGTTCCATTAGTGCTATGTTCACTCAGCCCAATATTTCCTCAAACCTATGATCCCTAATCCCTTTATTCCTGCAGTCCTATTTTCACTCAACGTTATGTTCCATAAGGCTTAAATGTTCCCTCAACACAATATTCCCTAAACCCTGTGTTCCCTTAGCCCTATGTTCCCTCAGCCCAATATTTCCCCAAACCTACGATCCCTAATCCCTTTATTCCCTCAGTCCTATTTTCACTCAATGTTATGTTCCATCAGCCCTAAATGTTCCCTCAACCCAGTGTTCTCTAAAGCCTATGTTCCCTTATCTGTATGTTCCCTCAGCCCTTTGTTCCCCTACACTGACCTACCCTACTCTGCCTCATATCGGCTTACCTAAATATCCTTAACCAATCCACTCCCCATGCCGTAAGCCAACCAACCCAACCAACAGAACCAAGGAGGATTGAGGGGACATGGGGCTGATCCTGTCCTTTTATCTTGTTGCTAAAAACAGCCTGCCTCTACAATGTAAAGAACATCGCTTTATAAACTGTTTGCTTGAAAAATGTACAGTCAAATATATAGTGTTCGACAGCCAGCATTGAAATCCGACGATAGAAATGCTCATATTGACAGAGAGTCCACCAAAGCTGCTGCAGACTGTAGAGGGATTTTAGAACAAGCTTCTTTTTTTTTCTTTAAACAAATACAATGTGTAAATGTAGATTGTTTTCCTTCCTATATTTCTGCTGTGCACTTATTCCAACAAGATAAACAAAGCCTCAGCTAACAAGCACACATCATTCCCCCTGATACAGTAACAGATCCCAGTGCTGCCAGAAAGTCATCCTGTAAAAACCTAATTGATTGTAAATGTCCTTTGTACACATTTGCCAACTCTCCTTCTTTCTGCCTTATGTCAACATGTCCCCCTACAGCCCGTTGTCATTTTTCTTGTTAATACCAAAACAAATCTCAGAGGTAGTTAATCTTTGCACTGGCTGTTTGGACAGGCCTCAGCCCTCAAGCTGTGTGCTTCATTGTGCCTTCCTACGAGACCACATTAATGATAGAAATGGAAGGAAATGTCAAGTTACATCCACACAATACCTCTGCAGGAAACTCAGTCCGCATGTATTAGTGTGCACATACACTTATCAATGAACACCAAAGGGTCACAACCATTAAGCTGCAGTAAAAGTGGTGCTAGTCGCTCCTCAAAGCTAAAATAATACAGTTAGTCATGAATTGTTAATGATTGGATCCCGGAAAGTTGCCATCACCCCAAATCAAGCCTTCTTGATTGCACAAAGGAAGGACAATCAGACCCAGACAATGTGCCCCCCCCCCCCGTCACCAGCAGCAGTGTGCATCCTGGAGCACTCCATCA
This sequence comes from Chelidonichthys spinosus, assembly GCA_029853015.1. NCBI lineage: Eukaryota > Metazoa > Chordata > Actinopteri > Perciformes > Triglidae > Chelidonichthys > Chelidonichthys spinosus. The sequence continues at coordinate 8,646,956 of CM056828.1, read as the reverse complement.
CATCCCAGTAAGAGCAGACTGGCAGAGGAAAAAGCGAGAGTGCTCCCTTTCCAAATACAGTCGGATAATAATCTGACTTGGCAGCCGGGTGGCACGTGAAACGAGCCAACGATCTGGAGTCAAGTGCTCCAGTTTGGAGAGACACGAAGTGACTCCTCAGTGCACACGGCTTCGACGCGCATTTCTTTTTTACGCTCTTTTGCCTTCTCGCCCTAAACCTGACACGTGCGCACACCCACAGGCGAGTTCACGCCCAGTGACACATGCAAATACGGATGTTCGCAGTTTGAGGATTTCGAGATAGGAAGCGTCTGAAAAGGGTTGAGAGATTGATCTGCTGCCATGTATGTATGAGCGAGACCGGGAACTGCCAAGGGCTCCAATTTGGAGAGACATAAAGTATAAACTCCTCCATACAAGACTCCCAAACTACTTCTTGTTTTCCTCTCTTGCTCACTCCATCGCCATCTGCTTCACTGAACAGCCATCCTTGCACACACACACAAGAAAACCAGCATTTCAGATGCCCAGGAGTAACTGCTCATATTTCTATCCTTGTGAGGGTTTTTTTTTTTGTCAGTCGTTCTTACTTATTTGATCGTGTTCAACCTTATATAAATGTAGTAGTTCATTGGTAAGACGTGTGTATGTGTGTAGACTTTTTATAGGCGAATGGGTTGACATGTATTGCTATAAAACCTGCTTATGCCCTTTAAATAGAGTGTTTTATGTTTCACCTTGTCAGGGTCAGTGCACACAGAATTATGGGCTGTCGCTACAACATGTCATCTCTATGTGTGTGTGTGTGTGTGTGTGTGTGTGTGTGTGTGTGTGGAGGGAAGGAGACAGGGTTGTGGATGGCATTAATATTTGCCCAATTGATGATGCTGTTCATGGTGATGGATTGCAGAGAGGGACTGAGGGAAAGTCTGGCAGACAGACGGAGAGAGAAGAGAGAGAGAGAGAGAGAGAGAGAGAGAGAGAGAGAGAGAGAGAGAGAGAGAGAGGCTTGCATAATTGGATTCAGGAACGTCTCCTGTCTGCACCTAACAGTCCGTTCGTCCATCGTCCGTGCTGCGTCCAATCAGCCACGTTCCTCAGCTCGGCCCCGCGTCCAATCAAAGGCCAGACATGCCCCGTCTGGACACGCAGTCGTTACCCTGGATGTTAAAAAAAGAAGAGAGACCGGAGAGCCAGGGTGTAATCAAATAGGTGTTTAGGAGTCACTCTCTCTCACACACACACACACACACACACACACACATTCTACATTGAAACTTGAGTGAAGCCTGGACGAACAGCTTGTGATTGCTCATCAGGAAGCGGTGCCGTGGTGCAGTCTTAACATTTCAGACTGAGCCCTTTCTTCTCTGGTTTCCTCCCTGCAGCCCATTTAGGGTTTTATGGCTAAATTACCCCGTGTTATTGGGGGGCGTTTGTTGTGGGACACTGCTTTACGGAGTCGTAACCCAGCAAGCTAAATCTTTTTCGTCCTCACATCTGTCTTGAAGTTTTGAGGAGTATTGATTAAACTATACAGTAAATACTTTATCCTCTTGTCGTGTTTTTTTTTCTTTGTTAAACGCTCTATTAAAGAGTTTCCCTTTCACTTAAGGCCAGACTGAAATTGCTGCACTGACTACAGGGTTCGTTTTTGAATGCTTGAACTTCCTTGTGCAGTCTACGAGGAAAATTCGTATTAGTTACTCCAGTATATGTTTGGAAAAGGTTCAGCTTATGATTACTTTAATAATGCTGGGATTGTGCTCATTTCCGGCAACATAACTTTTATTTTTTATTAACACTGACCAAACAAATGCTGATAATACATTATTGTATTTAGGAGAAAGTACATAAATCAACAAAAAAAAGGAGAAAAACCTTTACAAAGTTATTGTAAAAAAAAAAAAAGAAAACATGGCAACTTTGCTAGAAATAAATGAAAAATAAAATCCAAGGTTTAGGACATTTTGTTTTAAAAATGATCCATTAAAGCTGCCCCTATTAATATTTTCTTGTCTTAACAATGGATGAAATTAATCATTATAAAGTGAAAGGTGTCACATTTCTCAGAAATCTGTAGTTCCCCTCAGTTCTACATTTGAATGTTTTCCAACTCATTGTTTTCTGACTCAGCTTTGAATAATTACGTTCCTATACAATAAAACAGCAATGTCACTTATGTTTTGAGGAAAACGTATTTTCTCCAGGATAAACTTTATTCATGACGTATCAAAAATATGTGTCTAATAATAGTCTTTCCATTCGGAAGTCGGGTCAGATGAACTGGAGACTAGGAGACTGCTCTCCGTGACTTACTTTAATTTACGTCAAATAACATAACAAATGCAATTTAGTTGTATAGCAATGTAATAAAGGAGACAGAGAACAATCTGTTGTCTGAATGTTGAAATTAAATACAAAACCAAAGTGAGTCAGAGTAAAAGAAAGAAAACACACAGCGGCGGAAGCATGATGACAGGCCAAATGAGAAGAGAAGGAGAGGCGGTAATAGATTAATAATGTGGCTGGTGGCCCCCGGGGGCCTGGAGAGGGAATGAAGAGAAAGAGACTGAGACAAGAGACTGATAGAGAGACAGGAAGTAGAGTGATGAGAATGAAAGAGGAGCGAAGGGAGGGGACGAAACAGAGAGAAAAGTGTTTCCATCATTATCACGATCCGGCTCAGAGCCCGGCGGCCCTCCGACAGGGTGACTTGTCGCCGGGGCGGCGGTGAGAAACACTCACTCCCACAATCAAATGGCGAAGGAAAAACACGCCTGCCAATTTGTTACCTGACTCGCTGCGGCGACTCATAGCCCGAGCTTTCCTGCGCGCTGCAAACGGCCTTTTAACAAGCCCACAGGGTGATGAAGTGAGAAGTGTGTGTGGCTGCGCTGGCGTACAGTATGTGTGTGGCGGTTTGGTGCATGTGTGCATCTGTGTGTAATTGTCCATGTGTGGTGCGACTAAGTGTGAGCGCATGTGCATCTGGTTCTGCTTGCTTTTTCGTTTTTTTTTAAATGTTTTATCAGACACAAGCGGAATACACAGCGTATGGGAGTTGGTCATGCATGTGTGTGTGTGTGTGTGTCTCTAATAGCCCATGCTTGTCTTAAATGAATGCGATAGTTGACCCTGTTGGCCATTTAACGTCGCTGATCCTTTTACACTTCCTGGAGCTGCTACAATAACCCATTGAACTGAAGCACATGAGCGCACACACTTTAAGATCCCACTCATTCCTGATAAGGGGAAAAAAATGTTCTGAGATCCCTATCAGCGCTTCAAAATGAAATGTTTAGACTTTGGTGGATGAGTAGATAAGTGAGAGGTGGACGACGAGGAGGACCTGAGGGAGGAGGGCAAACTCTCCATCTTCCACATTACTCACAAGTGAAATATGTGTTGGCTGGCGCGAGAGAGGTAGGAGAGCTAACGAGGCGAATCGCTGACCAGAGCCAACACTCCTTTTAGTGCAGATGAAATTAAATGACTCCGCTCTCTCTTTTTCTTTGCCTCCCCTCTCTTTTTTCTTTAATAGAGCTCGTATAGCAAGAGTATAAACTTCGGCATTGACGCGACAAGTATCCTGTATTCCGATCCCTCTCGCTTCGAGGCAATAAAACCTGAGATGAAAGTTTTTTTTTTTTTTGATTCAAGTCTGCCAAGAAGCAAGACAGCTTTTTGATGTCTTTTGAGGACGGCTATAGCTGCTTTCTTTTCCAGGTATGAAATGAATACCCCACAACCCGGCTTTGTTGCCGTCACTCACATCTGTGGAATCTTTGTATCTCCAACATGTCTTTGCTAGAGCGGAGAAAAACCTCTTTTACTTAATGATTACACACTTCTGTAAAGATTTTGTTTGAGATCGATACCCTTTTCCTGTCCGTACTGGAAATATGAATCTGCGGCCAGCATCCCCCCCCCAAACCATCCCTTTAAGTCACTATGAATCGGTGTTTATCAGCAAAGTTGGAATGAAAGCTTCCTCATGATACCGGTGACATGTTAGCTCTAGTTTCCGAGCCAGACGCGCACATTAACACGCATACCGACATAATTACACATGTGCTCCATTGTTCCAGCCAGATGCCGATAACCACAAGGGCACTGTTTCTGCAACACTTTTTGCTTCAACGGCTGCATCAAGCCTTTACATTTCCTGTAGATCGAGCTGCAATTAGCGCCACAAAAACAGTTTTCTCTTAAGTACCGGCACTGTGTGCATTTGCCTGGTCTTCTCTTTCTTTTCCCCCCTCCCCTGTTCTCACAGGATTCCTATAAAATGTTATATATGTCTCCTGTCTGTGTGGTCACATCCTGTGCGCTCCAGATATTTAACCCACGGCTGACAGAGAATATGCTGCCGACCGGGAGTCTCTGAACAGGCCAGGTGACGGGGTCAGCTCCAATAACAGCAGCCGGCAAAATCATTGAATGAAGCAGCAGGCCAGCGAGGAAACGCGATGGCCTGGTATTGGGCTTTGTGTTTTTAAACTGTCCACCATTTTGCCAAAGAGATAATTTCTCTCCAAAATGTCGGCTTGCACGCGGGCAGATGGACATCTGTCATGCAAACAGGTCACTGTAATGCCTTTGAGCTCAGAGGAGACTCGGTTGGTATCGGGCTCCTTTCTAGAGTGGACTTGATTGACGTGGGACTGAGAGTTGGCCCCTGTGTGCAGGCTCCTAGAGCCTCTCTCTGCTGGCGTGCTTGCGGCTCCGAGTGGCTGGTAAGTAGTGATTACTGGACTTGGCCTGAGCAGCAGCTGTAGTAGAGCAAAATGTGGCAATGTGGCCCTGGAGAACCCACACTTAATGACATCAGGAAACACCGCCCAGGTTCACCCACAGCACAGCGTCTGGAGCATGTGTATGGGTGGAGCGGAGAGAGGGGAAAACAGGGCTGAAAATAGTGTACAAGGAAGCAACCGTGTCTGTTTCATATAGTGTACATACATGTGTTTCAGTCTGTGGGGGTTGCAGATTCAATACAATTTAAAATCCAAACTAAAAGCCAGCATTTTATTTATTTCTGGAGCCCACAAGTTGCACTTCCCAAAACATTGTCCTGCAAATACTTCAGAATAAAAGCCTCATGTTAACAAATAAAGGGATTCTGTCCACAGAAAGATGCTACCGGGCTTTTATTTTGAAACTATAAAAGTAAATATTTCCTTTTTTTCATGTCTGGGACGTGTTCTACAGGTTCAGACATTGGAACTTTAGTATTGTTTCTGCGATCATGTTAATATACTGTCAAAAGATTATTTGCATTGTCTACTTTTGCAGCACAGAGAAAAAATATGGAGGACCTTAAATCTAGAGAAGAGATGCAGTTGACATCCAGCACAGCTGCACCTTCACCAAGCTGCTCAAACCTGTCAACATGGGTAGAATCTTTTTGTCCTAGACTATTTCTTTTGTTGTGCTTGCAGCCAATCACCACACGCATTCTTCGATTTAATGTGATGCGTGGTAGGCTGACTACTACCACAGCAGTTACCCGCCATATTTGTAGGATTGCCAGCCTGAACGTGGCTCTGAACACAAAGATGTTTGAGCCGGCAGCAAGCAGCTAACGGTGCTAACAGCGCGAAGAACACTGACAATGGTAAGTGTGCTGATAGAGCTGCCCTGATTACATGCATCATTGCTGTCATATGGATTGAATTTGTTGTAATTGCTGTGGTTATTCTCTACACATGACATGATGTATTTGTGATTTTGGGCATGAATGAAATGAAATTGTCATTTTATTTAAAGATGCCTAGCATTAGCAGTCCGATGACAGGCAGTAAATAAGCTCACATTTTAGCTGTTGACATAATTGTTGCATTGTCTCCATCCATGTTTGCCGGCATGCAGTCTTCTTCTTCCCTACATTTGCCGGCGCATTGCTCTGCTTCTCTGTATACTGCCAACTGTCAATCAGTGTAATAGCAGAGACACATAAGCAAGAATGTGTATTGCACCACCTGTGTGCACATATGCTTTCTCTCTGTAGCACAACCTAGTGGCCAAAAACTTAACAGGGCAACTATGAGAGACTTAATAGGAATTTGATACCTTATCGTGTGGAATGTTTTTACACCTGTGAAGAAAAAACAAGGTGCCATACAAGTGGCGCTAAGTGTGTTGCAAAGTGCTAATGTGACCACATTGTTAGTGTGTGTTATACGCCGTCTGTGTGTGTGTGTGTGTGTGTGTTTGAGATGTGGCAGTGAGTGACTTTGCGTGTCTGTCATTCCCTCCTTACCACTTTGTTCCTCTAAGCCTGTCTGGCTTTTTAATGAACGGAAAGAAACACTTAAAAAGCAATATGAGCAAGCAATTACCATTAACGAAATATAATCCTAATGGCTTTTGGCTTCATTAAACTTCGCAGACAAGTCTGCCATGTCACAAGCATTTTATAGTGCTGATTTCGAACCGTTTTTATTTTGTTTTTATAAAATCGTTGCCCATGTTTCCACCACTGCTGATTGTTTCCATTTAAGCCCGTGTCTCCTTGCCATGGTTTGTTCCGACGGCCCAGAGAAGGGCCTTGGGTAAGCATTATCTGTATTGCTGTAAAGCATATGCACTGCCAGCAAAAACCCAAGAGCCAGCACGAGCGAGGGAGGAAAATGAATGAGGGGGGACAGAGCATCCTCCCTCCCTACCCTCCCTCTCTCCTCCGCCTGTCTCCCAGCATCTATCGGAGCTGGAGCCTCAGGGAGCGTCGACGCAGGAGGAGCAGGGAGGAGGAGAAGTCTTTTCTTTTCTTTCTTGGGGGGGAGAGGAAAGGGGATCGATATCTTTAGTAATCGTCCTCTCCACGTTGACATTTCTCTGCTTCTCCTCGGAGGCCGTTTAAGCATCGGATGAATAAAGCTGTCACGGCCCATTCCACCCCTCGTCCTCTAAAACCTCTGCATCCCTGGCAGCCAGCCCTCTCTCCCCTCCATCATCCAACCGCGCGCCATTGGCTCAGATGGTGACTAATGGCACTCCGGGATTGGCTGAGGCCGATGTGAGGGCTGATAGATTGCCTCTGTTGATTGGCCCCGGCTAATTAGAGACCTTTTGAGACAGGCTGATGGATGGGTTAGCGCCGCCCCGTTCACTCCCTTCCGCCCTTGGGTTTCGAGCTGCTCCGGGTGATTTGTTGCAGGATGTTTTCTGCTTGTGTTAGTCACTAATTAAAAGTACCTAATCAAATGATCAACATTGGCATGTCTGGGGTAAATTCTACCACAGTATCTTTGCTCTTCAGGCTCTCCCATCAAACATTAATTGGATTAAATTTGTATTCAGTATCAGTGACCGTTGTCTGCCCTCTCTGCGGTTTCTATCTGTTAGATACACAATATGATATTATAGCGTTGCTGAATCAATATAATGCTTTGTGCATTTGGAATAATAATATTCTATCTGATATCCCAGTTGTTTTGAGACATTGGGGTTGTTTCACTTCCAAAATCACAAACCTCAGTAAAAAGGTCTTTCATTGGTTAAATACGATTATATTATGGTTCTCTAAATATATAATATTGTCTGAAATGAGCATAGAGTGTGAGTCACAATTATTTTTATGTGTCTGCTGCAGTTGACAAGTTATAAACAGGGATGACGTTTTTTTGTTGGTCAACCACAGAAGTTGACATCGCACTGGTTCCCTCGATTCAAAACCAACGGGATTTTTCCATTGACATCTGACTTTGATAAAATCATCACTTTCATTATTTCACCCCCTTTAACATCAATTCACAAAGCAGTGAGAGGACACGGTGCAATAAGTTAGACAAAGACTTTTCTTGTTTCAAATTATATTGATGCGTAATTACACGGCTGTAGCTAGCTGTTTTAAGTCCCCCATTTTTCATATTACAGTACATTTTATAGTGATTAGTTGATAAAATGAAAATGATAGATTATCGTGGTAGTTGCTGCCATAAAATGATATTTCCCAACATGACGCCACTGCCTCATTGCAAGAAATACAATTAGGGTTGAAAAATACTTATCAGGGCTAGGTATCAAGGCTGAATACATTTTAAAGTATCTGAATATGTAAAGTAAAAGAATTTGGTATTGAATGCTTGGTCACATTCTTCATCTTCTTTACTGATTCTTTGATCAGATACTCACTGATTGAAAACAGGAAATGTATTGAACCTCAGGCTGGATTTTGTGGAATCAGCTTATAAAATATCCGCCATGCATACGTTTTTAATTGTAGAAGATTCACTTCTCCAGTGCTGCTAATATCCACCAATTCCCCAAAAAATGCAGAGGGCATGACCTCAGGATCATTGATGTTATGGCCAGGGCAACATGCGAATAACTGATTACTGCCCCTCAAGTCGAACTGAACCGTAAAATTCCGAGGTCACAGCTCGTTCATGGGAAATAGTGTTTTTCTCCGGCGTGCGTAATGAAACATAATGAAACGTATAGGCTCACTTTGATCTTTTGCCAGTGTTCTGTTTTTCTGTCTTGACGTTTTCTTCAAATTGCCTATTTAAGAGGAGATGATTACATTCCTTTGCAACCAGTCATATTTAAAATATGTCACAGCGACATTACCTGAGTGGTTAGCGATGCAGTATTTTAAATAAGCATTTTTGAATTCGGACACATGCTGATGTTTGTCATCATATCTGGCTTTAGCTAGATTCTCTGGTGTTTTATGTCCACATGTTTGTACAATTAGCCCGGGGTTAGCATGATACGGACCCTGCATCTAAAAGTCAAACAGCCTTTGTGGACTCTAATTGAAACCAGAGTGTTTTTTCTTCAATACGATTTGGTTATTAGCTGATCATAAAGCTCTGATGACATCATGTGGTTTGCCTGGTCGCACTCTGGTTTACCAATCTTTCTCTCTCTTCCTCCCTCCTCCTCTTCTTCTCCTTTCACTCTCTCTCTCACTCTCTCTCACTTGCTCTTTGGTCGGCGTAGTGAGCGGTTGCATTCCTGAGCCGCCCGTTGCAATAACAGCTCAGCGCTTTAAGCAAACTCCTCACCGCAAAAAAACCCTCCCTCCTCCCTCTTCTCCTCCTCCTCCATCTCAAATGTTCATTCCATCATCTCATCTCATCTGCTCTCTTTATTATTATGGAGCCCATCATGAAGAAGCAGCGTTGGCCGAGCTCCACAGGCTAATGTTTTGCTTCCGACACACTGATAAGAAAGACAGAAAGAAGTTCTTTCCTTCTTTCTTTCTGTCCTTACCACCCTAACCCACAAGAAGAGCTCCACCCAAAGTCCTTCAGCAGGAAGAGAGAAGGAAAAGGGGAGAGAGGGGAAATGCTTAGTGCCCAGACCATGAAAGAGAGCCTGTGGAGTATAAAGAAAAAAAATACTCAATGTCAGAAGATGGAGGAGCCCGGGTCACACACACACACACACACACACACTTTGCTGTACTGGAAATGAGAGGGCCCCCACCGTCAAGTGTGCAGAGTGGTGGAGCGCTGCATATCTCTTCAAAGACCCCTGCAGCTTTCCCAGAAGACATCATCCATGTGTCTAACTCCCTCCAGACCCCTGCAAATACTGCTGCTGTGTGTGTGTGTGTGTGTGTGTGTATGCGCCTGCATTTGTGTGCACACACTTCAATGGTGTGATTAAGCTCCCAAAATTGGGGACAAATTGCTCTCAGGTGCAGATAATTTGGTCTAAGATGATTTTTCTTCGGCGCTCCGTCTTCACTCCTTCCCAAACCGCTCATAGCCTTCTCGTCATGTCTCCTCTTTGTCAGCCCCCCCCCCCCTCATATCCTTTTACCTCCTTACCCGTGCCCCTCATTTCATTCCATCACACTCTCTCTGTTCGCCCCTGTCCCTTTTTTGGAAAGGCTCTCCACTGTAGGACGGGTTCGGGGCAAAGAAAGCGTTAGAATATAAAGTGTAGAATAGATAACTTCCAACTGGGCTCGGAAAAAAAAACTCCTCTTCACAGATATCAAAGCCTGCTTGCTTCTTTTGTTTGTTTGGGAGAAAGAGTGGAGGAGCCCCCCCCCCCTTCTCTCTCTCTCTGTCTCTCACTTTCTCTCTCTCTCACTGACATAAGAGCTCCTTTATCCACTGAGTGTGTTGGAAGTGTATGTGTGTGTGTGTGTGCATTCTTCCATAGGTTTAGTGGGTAATTCTTGAAGTAGTGCTTATAAGGCATTAAAAGACTGCTGTGAACGCGGGGGCAATTATAATCAGAGCATGATATTATAAACAAAATGGACGTACAGATTTTAAAGTTGCGTCAAGTCAAAGCGGCGAGAGGAGACTTCATCCGCCGATCCCATAACGGTTAACAGACGCTGAGTGTTCGGTAATTGCTTGGTCTTTTGTTCATCACGTGTCCGTGGAGACCAGTGGCAAATTACACTTATTGCTCATTAAAATGGATCCAAAACATTGCTTTACTAATCACTTAACATCTAATTTAATTAGCCGCATTACTTGACGTTTTCGTTACTCGGCACATATCTTTTTAGCATGACTTTTAATCAACTTCAACTTTTACAGGAAAAGAAAAGGAGACTTTACGATTTAACAACTGGCCATCGGCAGCTAGCTTAAGAGCCAGCCTATGTGCTACGCTAACCCCTCCTGTATCAGTCTCTCCACCTCATCACCGACTCCCAGAGGCACAACAAACAACCAACCAAACCCCCGAATGGTCAGTCACTGTCATGATGTCACTGAATTTCAAATAGTAAATCTTTACATCTTTTCCAAGAACAGACCAACCAAACACTAGCTCTTGCGAGAGTTTGTGTTTTTATGTTAGCTCAGGGTCACCGTTCACCGCATTCTTGTGAAACTGTGCTAAAGTGAGCCGCAGGGTGCAAAACGGTGGTACGGCCAGCTTCCATGTCTCTAGTGTCATTACAGTCAACATCCTCTTACTTCGGTTTTCACTCGGCGTCTCACGTTACCTTGTTGAAAGGGAGAAGGTCATCGGTGGGTGGAAATCTGCAACCGGACCACTAGATGCCACTAAATCTTACACTCTAGACCTTTTAAAGCACAGGGCTGGATGGATTTGTTTGTGACATATTGTGAAACGGGAGACTCTGACCCTCCTTTATACCTTGCATCTAAGCTGATAACATGAACACCTGGTATTAATATACGTCTCCACGTGTCCGCGCTGAAATCCTGATTCCATCCCATTGTGCTTGGATCACAATCCGTCCTCAATGCCTTTCGATGCATCTACATCTGTACTTTCATGTGGTCAAGCATTGTCCGATTGTTATCTGATAAACCAAAATCATATGACAATGTTTCAAGGGGGTAGGTGATTCTCTCTTCCTCTTCTAGCAACATTCAACGTTGGTTTCTTTGAATCATGATCTTAACCTTAATCACCAACCGAGTAGTTCTAGTTGTCTAACTTAACCATACCTTTATCATATTGGAGGCAGATAAGAATACACTTATATGGGTAATTTTGGGAAGACCTGGAGTTGGAATACGTTCCTCTCTTTAGTTTTATTTCTAAAGCCATACTGGGCAATTCACCATCCTGTCTCCAGTCTCTTGTCTCATGAGATTTGCTCTGAATCTTTTCTCCTTGGTCAGGGAATACTTGAAATAGAACTTGAAAGAGACATCGCTGTATCATTTCCCCTGCCCTTACTAGCTTTGTAAACATCCCTTCTTATTGCAACTTTAAAGGGAGTGACAGGAAGGAAAAATCCACAGAAATTAAGGCACCCTAAACTTCAACCAAAGCCAAGTTGATGCTTCTGTTAGTGCATGTCTGCCAAAGCTAAGTCTTTTTAATACAAACTTCCCTGTGGCTCAGCAATGCTGTCCAGGGAATCTCTGAGGGGACATTTCTCACAAAAAAAAAATACTTGATTCATCTAATTCAGAGTGTTGGCGTCTCAAACAAGCCTTGGTTTGACTTTAGAATGCATTTTTCTAAACAGAATGGGAACTGTGGATTTTGTCCTCCATCACTTACTAGCCTGCACCAAAGCTGTACTAACAAAGGATCTCTTCCATGGATGCATAAAGAGAACTGGATTCAGTGTTGGAGGCGGGGCTCATTCTTATGAAGCCAAAATGGTTTGAGTGCTGGGTATAAAATTACCTGGATCTTCTGCTTCCATGGGCCCATGGAGCAGGCGCCTGAGTGTTTTTCTTTAACGCTGACTCTCGACCACTCACATTAACAGCAGGTATCCATGCCTAGGGAAATAACTCTAGATTTGGCTATTAGTGCATTTTATAACTTCTAGCACATACTGATTTAATAAGGGCTATTTAATTGTGCACAGTGGGAAGTTGATTTCTCCAAAAAAAAAAAAAGAAGAAGAAGAAATGACCCACTGATTATAGTTGTCTCTTTATCAATGTAGGTTAATGGTAACAGGTCTTTCTGGGCCCAGTCCCAGACGTTGTTCCAGTATGGAGGAATGATTGTAGTGACCGATAAGATAGCCAGACAAAAAAATGTATCCAATGAGGTGATTTTTTTCATTTGTTTGAACATCGTTTAATAATGAGGACACTTGCCAGCAGGGATGCTGGAAGTCAGTCAGAGTTACGGGGGCTGAGAAAAAGTCAGTCTATAATTTGTGCTGCATGACATTCATATTGTTTGCTTTAATTTGAATAACCATCATTTATGTTTAATAGTTATCAACAACATTTTACCCAAATATTTTGGTTTCGCCCTGGAAGGGAAAACAATTTTAGGTTTTTGATCATTTTGGACCATTATTATATAAAACCCCCAAGAAGCTTAAAGATAAAACTTGCTAATGTTCAATAATTATTTTAATCTTTAAGCAAATTACATGCTACGACTGAGCCCCTATAATCATAATCTGTCAATCAAAAGAGCCGCATTGTTATAAAAGCACACATATTGCTACTATAGTTCATTATAATACAGGTGGCATGGCAGGGCTGACATGAGACTTATTATAAAGCATAAAAACAATAAAAAAACACCCTCAGACACCCTGCTTCCCACACTGATGCTTACTAACTTGTCAGAAAAATTACAAACTAAATGATAATACATGCATTTCCAATATGATCGCACACACAAATGTGAAATGACCACATCTTTTAACAGAGCTTTATGTGTGTGGCATGTAATGTGTTAAAACTATGTGCTGCCACCATGGAAACAATTTAACGTGAGATTTAGACAACAAAACCAATTAGTTTGGTTCAGGTTAATGAGATCATGGTTGGGTTATAAAATGTACACAAACATAATTTCACCTTAACTACTACTATGTTAACTAAATACTTTGGGACACAAACACCGGCCTCCTGGTTGAAAATCCTGTGTTTAAGTAGTCCTTCTAACTGTTTGTACTATACTCAGATCATTGTAGATTCTCTCTATAATGTGTGTACACCCAGACAAAGGATCCTAAATGACTTTCCATTGTTTCCCTTTTATTACATCCCACCACCACATAATGTGCTGTTGTGTCCATTTCACATATTTCAGAAATCTGCACATGCCTGTTTGTGCGTGCATGTGTGTGTGTGTGCATTTTATTGTAGATGTGGGTTTACGTCTGCACAACCATGCACCACCTTAAGTCATCCTCTATTGATGTTTTTCAACTCGACCCTGTATATTTACTCCAGTAGCTGTTTAGGCACCAAGCCGACCCCTGACCCCCGGAGATGATTCCCCCACGGAGACGGTGATGATTGCTATCGACTGACTTCACCGTGTGGTCCGTTACCAGGCAGAACAGACGGTCATCTTCAAAGGGACTCTCTGTCTGCTTTCCTCTAACCTCTATCTCTGTCCGCAGCATCTATCTGCACTGTTATCGCCCTGCCTTTGACTCTCTCCTAAGCGACGAGGAGCTGGAATGGTGATTTTTGACAACAAGCGTACATTCTTATGGCAGCTGTGTGAGATAGAGAAGCATACATTTCTAAACTTTTGAGGGCATTGTTTGAAAATGTGGCTCAAAAAGCCTCCAGAATAGAGTTTGATGTATCTGAGCTCCAGGCATTTGTGTGAAATTCAGAATGAAATAGTTATATTTTTGCAGGGCTTCGCTCGCTGTGAATCAAATGAATACCGTCGGCGTTATGGATTGTTTGGCTTCCTTTGTGCAGTCAGGGTTTTGAACTGCAGCTTCATTTTATCTCAGTGTGTGTGTGTGAGTGTGTGTGTTAGTCTCTGTGCTCCAGAGCAGCACAGCGGAGCCAGGTGCGCCTGGGAGTCCCGCACTTCGGAGGCCAAAAGTTCAAAGGTCAGATGCCTTCCCCTGAATCTGTCGTCAGGCCCGAGCCTCTTCTAAGGGAATGGAGATAAAGGCCCCGTCTGATCCTCGGTGCCACTTGGCGCCCGAGATGAAAGTGAGAGCGCTTCGTTCAAAATGGCTTTCTTGTCGTTGCTTCAACTTTTAATTTCCTTAATTGATTTTTCCTTGCCGCGGAGGTAAGAGTTTGCAGACACAAAACTAATTGATTTCAAATTTTAATCCCTCTTACTGCTGAGCTATCGAGGGGCCTCCCCGCCATCGATCTCCAATCCATCCAAACTCAATTAATGTGCTGGAGACCGATGTGAGGAGGAGGAGGAGAAGGAGGAGGACCTCTCTCTCATCTTATGTTTCATTCTCTCTTATCCTCCCCTCTTCTGCAGATGATGCTCATTCCTCTTCTGCATTTGGTCACATGTTAATCGTACAGCCATGATTGATGATTTTGTGGAGCAGCACGGCACATTTTCAGTGATGTTTGTCCTCACAATAATAACACTAGCGGATTTCCACTTTCTTTTAAAATATGGGTTATTGATTTCATCCAGAAGTTAAACAAAAAGCAGTGTTTCCCTTTAATTTTGTTGGCTGGAAGGTCTGGCAATTTTTTTAGGCGCTGAAAACAAGTATATTTGTTTTATTTCTATTGTGTTGAAAAGCAGGACTTTTTAATGTTTTGCAGATATTTGTCAGAACTCTGGACACCCAGTTTAAAACCAGGATAATGCCGGACAAACCAGGACGTCTGCTCACCAGATGCTTATCTCAAATCCTTGTTCACATTTCCAAAAAGAATGGTTTCACTTTCAAAAGGATTTCTCAAGTGTAAAACTTAAGGGCAGAAAATAGCTGAATGATTGGACAATTGCCATTAGGGAAGAGGCAAAGAATGTAATTTTCCCTCCTGGTTGTTTGTTCTCGGGTCCTCCTGCGGATTTCTATGAGAGCATCTTAACAAAGAAGGATGGGATATGAAGTGTGATCAATCAAACTGATTTTGACCCATTACAATCTAATCTCACAAAAAAACACTTTGTCAAAGTGGGGAAGCAATTTGGATCTTGACACAATTAAGACACTGATAGCACTGTTATAAATCTTTCTGAATAATGAAAATTGATCAAGTTTGAGGCATGCGATGTATTTTCTTTGATCCCTCTTGGTGCCTCTATTTCAGAGTTAATCTCTGCATGTATCCGTCGCTGCCCTTCCTATATCACATCTTACTCTCTCGACCCTTCATCTCTCAAACAAAGAGTAGAAAGGGGAAAAGGGCCGATTGGATATTGTTTCAAAGCAATTAAAGTGTAAGATGTGCCAGAATATTATATCCCTAAAGTGTCAAGTTTGACCTAAATTGCTCTTTGCAATGTGTTCTTGATTTCACAAACTGTACCGAGTATTTTTGTATCCTCGCAGGCGCCGTAAACAGATGAATGTATATCCTGCACCGGATTGTGATAAATGTTTTGAAATGCAATCCCACCCAACTTAATGTATAGAAAAGCACTAAAACATGACCCTTCCTTTTCCCCCCTGAAACCCCCTTTTTCATTAGGTTATGTTTTTTAGCAGGGCTTAATTTTATTGCTGTCTGAATGCTTTTGAAAGTCCTCGTAGACCTTGGCAGCCTGTGAGTAAAGTGAAATTAAACTAGCTCTCTCTTGCACTTCCACTCAAACTTCAAAGGCCCCCAAACTTTGGCACTGGAAAGGCATTGAAATGAATTGTTAAAAATATCCTCCCGCAGTAGTTTATGATGAACAGTATACATGTGTGTGTGGGAGAGTGTGTTTTCGGTGGACGGGGCTGACATCAGAGCCTGTGGGAGAAGATTTATGAGTGTGTGAATTAGGGTGTGATTATGACCCACTTTAGTGGTGTGTAAGGGAGACACGGCAGATCCCCACATGAGATCCTCGGGTCACCCTGACAAGACGGATCTCAGACTCATTTGCTCCCATATGGATCGTGAACGACGTCGCACCCTGAGCGAGCGCGATACACCGAGTGAATCTGATCTGGTACCACAAATATATTGGAAATGACAGATTTTAATTCAACACAGACTGGCCATTTTACATGAACCAAAAGAATGACATTGCGTGTGGAGATCAAATTAATGATGTGTTCAAAATCACACACTCAATACTGCATACATGCGTGTGTGTAAATACTCTTTTTCAAATTCACTGTATAATTCCATTGCCAAAATCTCCTTCTTATGAAGTAATTTTTGTCCAAAAAATATTAGAATAATGGCAATGAAATAGTGGTGTACCAGACATGATTCATATCTACAGCTAATTCAGCCTGAACAGATACACACAACCTCATCATTTTGCAATATTTTCCCATTCAAACCATCTCAAAAGTGCATGTAAATGGCCAGGAGTTCTTTTCAGATTTTTTGTCAAATAGCTTTCTCATTCTTTCTTATCCGATACTTAACCAGCTGTATAATCACCTCCTCGCATTAAAAGCACAAGCTACGTTTGGAATGAAAATGTCTGAAAAACATTTGTCTTTCCATTTTCCATTTTCAGTAAAAGCTATGGAGCTTTACATTTTTTATTATTTTTTTTAAAGATGGGCTTCAAATGTAAATCACATTTAAAATAGACAGTATCCATTTGCATTACACCCTTGATCCGTGCCTTAAATTGAAACAAAATGAAAGGACGCTTTTAGCCGAGAGACGACAAGAAATGAGGTAAGAGAACAAAGTCTACGGTCTCTTGCATCTCGGTATTAAAAGATGTCAGAAGACTGTCATTAGTATTAGTTCTTATACAATATTTAGTGATTTTGTTCAGTATGTGGGATTAAAAGGAAAGCTAAAACCTCCCCCCGCTTGTTTATGTGAGTTGGCTTCAAGACAGTGTCCAGCAGTTTTTTTCTTAATATTACCCAGTTGACCTTTCCTGATACAGATTGCATGGATACAGTGTTTAGTCATCTTACAACTGCCACGATTTAATAACTTGTTCGGGCTTTCCATCCCCACAGTGTATTATTTTTCATTATGCTTCAAATAGCCCTCTACTTATGGCTTTCTTTCTTCAATGTTACACTGTTAAGGGGGTCTATTTCTGGAACGCTTCTTGGTCTCTGTGACATTTTCCAAATTATTCTGGGTGCCTGCCAAATCGGTGATCGCCATCCTTCCTTCTCCGCAGTTTCTTTTGGCGACGGGAGCGACAGAGCTGATGGATTTGAGCCGGGATTGGGAACGACAGGGCCATTTTACCTCACTGTAAAAGTGCTGCCTCCAGAACTATCCCCGTGCCGAAGGCTGACGGCGCACCGACGATACGGGATGAAGAATGACAACAGCAAGAGCAGCACAGAGTGTGCACTTTGAGGTACGTGCAAAACTATTGTCTGGATTCGGTCAAAATCCAAAAGTTGAACAGACGTGCATGTGTTCACAGTTTTTTCCTCCATCAGCTCCAGTCTGCCTTCCAGCCACTGTTCACACGCCCGAGCCTGATTGCAGTTCCCATTATAATACAAGAGGATACCACTCATATGGAAGCCATCAAATCATGGCAGGACAGAACAATTGGCTCAGACTACGAGGGCGACGTTGATGGATCTATCACGATCCAAACTGGGAGAGAATGGGGGTGGAAAAAAATAAAATGCTGTCCTGGATTCCAAACTGCAAAAAGGATGTATTTTTTTTTCCTGGCTGTATGTTGGAGAGAAATGTAACTTAAGCTCTGGCTGCAGCAAGCGGACATGATCACATGGCGAGCGTAGGTTCTCTCCAGCTCCGACGCCCTGTTGACAGAACTCCTGGGATCCAAGAAAACAAGAGAGCAGACTGTTTGCGTTGCCCAAGAATGATGATGGACCTCGGCCCGAGTACGTCCCAACTCTCCACTGATGGGCATTCACAGTCTAGAGACTGTATATGAGGAACAAGACTCCTTTACTTATTAGATTTCAACTTTTACTTGGTATTCTTAGACACAGTCTGATAAAGGAACAGAATGCATATTATGGCATTCAATAGGTCTTCTTTAGCCAATTTAGCTCAGAGAGTAATTTCTGACCCATGACATGCCAGTTTACTGTTGGTATGACGTTAGCTGTCTATGTATGTTAAAGTCCCAGTCGGCATGTCCGGCGGCTCGGCTCATTTTGAATGTTTACAACTCTCACGCTCCTCCCCCACGACCACCGAGCTCCTTCCCATCGACTTTGTGCCCTTTGAACCTCTAGATCACGTCACCTTTGAAACGCGGGTCCGATGTTGACTCTGGTTTTATCATGGGCACCGTCGCAATCTTTCTTTTTTCCTTCTTTTCCACCGGTGTTTTCTTTTCCTGGGTTGTTTTGGACCTCCTTGTTTCGTTCCTTCGTTTAACCGAGGAATTAGAAGCTTGTTGCTACTTCCCTCGGCCTCCCCCCTGTGATAGTGGTACGACCCGAGGGAAGAGGGGCTCTGTGTGCATGAACAAAGCCCTGCGTGCTGATTGGACAGGATGACCCGGGCTCTGTCGACTTTTATGCAAAACAAACAACAGGCTCTACGTGCATGTAGAGGCGCACTTTTTTTTCTAAATCTGGATGATTTATGTTGTTCTATCGGAGCAGAGTGTCGGCTTCAGTGAACATGATAAAAAAAATAACGTCTGTTCGACTGTTTTCTTATCAGAAGCCATCAAGAAGTAAGTGCACGGTATCTTTAGCACTGAAATACAAAACCAAAAGTACTTTAAAAGTAACACGTATAACAAAACTACGTAAACGTAGTTTGGGAAAATAACGAATACCTGCTGGAGTGTTTAATAAAAAAATTGATATCACTCTCATATATGTACGATAAATATAACTGCTTGAAGAACGTTAGCTTAGCATTAACAAGATAAGGCTAATTAATTAACAGATGAGTCGCCTCTCTGACAATGTTGCCTTTTGTCAAAGTAAATAGTATTTATGTAAATTCTGTATAATGGTGATGTTTGTTGGATAGTCTAGGGAACTGTGCAAAAATCCTGTAAATCCAATACCTCCATAAAGTCGTCGTCGGTTTGGTTACTTAATTATAGCAACAGTATATCTGAATAGTTAATGTCTCTGATTGTTCCCAACATGTGAGTTCCATCATCTCATGGTATACACCATCATGCCTCTCAAAGCTATATCCAATTATTGAGTGGTCTGCTGTGAGCGAAGTGTGTCGTCTCTGACTGCCCTGAAAATGGCCCCCGAGATAATGACAACACCATGGTGACAAGAACTGTGGTTTAAAAAAGAAAAAAAAAGCCTTGTGAAAGCCACCTCTTTGGCTATGATGTGTTGTCTGATTTAGACCAGGCAAGGGAACAAGGGATGGGAAGACATGGAGGAAGGGAGAACGAGGGGAGAACCGGAGGGGATGAAAAAAGGCACTCGGGAGAGAAAATATGGGAGCTATCAACACTCACCTCGGCAGAAAAACAAAGCCATGATGAAAGCAAAAAGTAGAGAGGAGGGGAGCGACTGACAGGCACAGACAGAGTGAGAGTGAAGGTTAAAATGACAGAGAGACAAGTAGGCGGAGGATACGGAGAGAAGGGGGGGTGAATAGTGGACAGCTGCGATGAAACAAGAGACTCAAAAGGGACAGAAGGAAAGACAGACAGAGACACCTCTAGCTAACAAACGCATGTGGACTCGCCGAAGGACGTCACACGGCAACAGATAAGAGAAGGGGCAATAAACAGACGTGAGGTATGAAGAGAGAGAGTCTAGACCTGATAATGCTGTGGTGTTCTGAGAGGGGAGGGCTGTTGAGCTGCGTGTTTCCCATCGCTGGCAGTCATTAGTGCTCATCTCTTAAAATGGAGCATCAGACCACAAGGACCCCTTCACTGTCCAAACACTGCTGTCTGCACAGACAACCAGCCACGGAACACGCATCCATAATTACATGCCAGAACAAAAAAGTGCTTGTTTGGCGAGGCTTTACGTTCTACGATGACCAAAGTGGTTTTGTTTAATGACGTTGTTTTTTAATAGTTTATGACGAGTTCTTTGAAAATCCCCCCACCGAAGATATAAGGTTTTCTTGTTGTTGCATCTGTATGAATGTTTGGGTATGTGACGTGTCCCAGACAACTGTTTGCACAGGGGGAACCATGGGGCAGAACAAAGCAGCTGGCAATATGTAGGGCTTCCATTCATGTGTGTGTGTGTGTGTGTGGTCGCCCCTTAATGATTATTATGGTTTAACTCCCATTTCACGGATAGGTCATTACACCCCAGATTTTTCCATTCTCCTGGCAGTGGAAAGGAAAACATATTCCCTTCTGTCGCTTATTGCTGAGACCCCGTCTCTTGCTCTCACACTCGGAGACGCGAAAAAAACACACGCTTGTGCACGGACACACGCACACTCAGGCGTGCAAACACAAGACCCGTATTCACGCACACTCGCAACAGATGATGAACCAATATTTGGGTTTGCATGGTATCCTATATGGAGAGGGGTTGTGGGGTGAGGCTCGCGTATATGAGAACGACTAATCTTAATAAAGACCACAGACACATACACAAACACACACATGGCCTGCCGTGAGTTACCACGGAAACCGGCTGCTGAACGGGCCCTGCTGTATTTGGGAACAATCAATCACGGTGACAGGAGGCTCCGAGCACCTTGCGGGATATTTGGATGGGCGGGGTCAAAGAGAAATATAGGGGATTTCCAGGGGGGCTGGGGTCACTCATGGCATGCTCATAATCGCTGCGACCGTTGACCTTCCAGAGGAAGGCAGCTTTAGGAAAACAGTTAACTGACATTGATCACAGTGTATTGAACAGGTCATAAAATGCCTTAAATTGAGCACTGGGGTCAGAGGGCACAGTAGGGACGTGTTAAGGCCTGACCCTCACATCTCTCTTTTTGATGTGGGATTGAAAAGACACGACTGGCCAAAAAAAAAGGAGTTAAGATACCCTGGAGAATGACCGCAGGAGAGGGGTGAAAGGTCAAAATGAAGGCGTTGGAAGTTTTCAGACACCTTACGAGATTGCTTAGAGACTGTTGGGTTTATATTACTGGGTGATATCAGACACACAGATGCAGACAGACAAAGTTGCAGTGCTCAAGCTCAAGGTTTTAATACAGTGTTCCTGTTTGGGACACTGGTGGGCGGTCAGCAAGGGGCAATGGTACAAAGTTTACCAGTGCGTTAAAAATAGACATCTCAAAAGGTATACTCAGCAGCAGGCAGTGTCATTTATCATCAGGCACCCGTATTAAGAGAGTTGATATATATTTGAACCATAAGGAACAGCAGTCTAAATACCATCGTTTTTTTCAGAAGCCAAACGTTTAGTTATCTTTCTTCCGTGAAGTTTAGAACTACAGTTTCCAGTTTTGCTTCTAAAATAGCCCACGATACATTACTGCACACATGAAAACATTTGTTATTCCAGTAGGCTACGCACTACAGCCCCTCAAATCATTCAAGTAGGACCTAAACCATTGAAGATGGGGAAGCAGGTGTCGTGAAATCCATCCAGGCAATGAGGCCAGAGGCCTGCACTGACACTGTTCTTGAAGTGAGGCATTCGTGGAGGTGGGCAGTTAGTGGCAAATCACCATTAGCTGAGAAGAAAAGGGATAGTTTGGCAGCGGGTTGGGTTCCCTTATAGTGTTCAGGTGCTGCGCACACATTTCCAATGGGCAAATACGTGTTTGTGATTGGATTATTATCTGTAGAGTCCATTAGATGGCGGAGCCTGTTTGAGTTGGAATTTGACAAAATGTTTGGCGTTGGTGACTAAAACGACCCTAAATGGAAAAAAAAAAAAAAAATGACAAAACGAAAATACTCAGTTATAGTAACATTTAAAAGGCCAACACTAACAAGCACCTGAGCTTTTTAAATATTCGGATATGTGTAAATGCAGTAAGGTGGCTCAATATTACTGTGGTACTGAAAACAATACAGTAACTCAAGTGCACTTCCTCATATCATAACCCTTGTCTGTCAAACTGTTCATGAATGCAATAATGATTTATTATCTGATCATTGTAATATTTCACAAGTGCCGATTAATGGCATCAGAAAGCATTAATGTGAACATGGATGGCCGTAAAACAGTTCATTAACATTCCCTCAGATAACCATCATGATCCGTACGTAGGGTACGATGTGAAGTGCTCGCTGTGGTATGGAAGACCACAACGGTGCGGCTAATTGACTGTCTTGACGACTCCCCCATCAGCCCCACCTCCTGCTTTTAGTACGATCACGGGGAAATAGCATTACAGAGCAGAGGTTGTGTTGACAGAGGCCGAGACAGCACTGAGCACAAGACCGACCTTTCACCTTTCACCCTCCTCCAACCTCACCCCCCTCCCAAAACCTAGAAACACAGGAAGAAAGCAAGGTCGCCCCAGATGAGAGTGTCTGTCAGCACACGGAGGGAATTGAAAGCGGGTTCAGAGCAAATGGGGGGCTGTGGAGGGAAAAACCAGCCAAAGGAGGAACAGCGAGGGTGCTGACATTTGCGCAGAGATACAGAAAGGAGGACATTTTCCAATTTAAAAAAGCATGTTGAATGAATCAGGCTCATCAACCAGTTGGCCCACAGCTTAGGCAGTTCCCCGGGAGAGTCCAGCGAACTGCTCTCACTTTTTTCTTCGAGATTTAACAGAAGGACAGTCATAATAGAGACAGCCGGTGGATTTCATGCTCATTGATCTTGCTCTAACGCAAATGACAAAAAATGAGGCAGGGAAGGAGAGGTCTGGGTTTGATATACTAGCCACCACTCTGCCTTTCTGGTTCGTATCAACGTCTGGAACAGTAATGGGGAAAGCAACACTGTCTGTTTTCTTTTGGGTGGCTCTGTCCGTCTGTGGCTCCGCTGCTCGGTCCTCTTCCTCCGCCCCCCCCCCTCAAATTTTGCTCCAGACTTTTTCTTAAAAAAGAAAAAAAAAAAGAAAGAAAGTTGGCCGTGCTGTCAAATAAATTTAAGTGCAGGGCCGGCGTATGTTTATAGCAAGTGACACGCCATATGCAACGTTAACAGGGGCCGCTATTTTAAATGCCTCTGGCTTTTGAACGTTTTGATAGCGTCGCTTGTTCTGCCTGTGTTTGATGTAATGTTTAATAAAGTGTCCAGTGTTAAATCATTTGGCGTCGTGCCAAACCTTAACTCGTGCCAACAGACAAAAAAAACACACTCAAAATTAGAGTAACGAGGGCTGCACTCATACTGTGTTTTAGGTATCTTAGTTAACCAAAAGGATTACCTCAACCACATGTTTGCATTGCACACCTTTTCTTACACTGTGTTCGCGAGGTCGTTTGGGTCACAAGTGGTTCCATACCAAACGGCCATGTGTGTACTGTGTAGAATGATGGTAACACTGAGTGCATCTGTTTCTACTAGCCTGGAATGATGCTGTGCAGACCTCAGTGAGCAGGAATGCTTTAGTGTCTTAGGGAGGCAAATCTATACTGGGCACTTACCCTTATCCCCCTTTATATGCCCTTTCTGTACACATACTGTAAGCTTATGTGTGTTTACAAAAAAATCGGAGGGGTTTGCATCGCTGTGGCGCTGTGATTAGATTTCCTGTGTATGCTGCGCGTTATGGGAATGAAGTGCACCGCTTCGATTTCATGCCCCTGACGTGAGCCGGGGACGCCAGCGAGGCTTAGGAGGGAAAACAAACACCACAGTGGCCCTGGACGCAGGCTCCGGCATAGGCGCATACACATAGAGTCACAGAGAGGACAATAGCGAGGAAATGACCCCGTCTGTTGAGTAGCATTTGTTTGCCATTTTGCTTTTGTTCACCGACGCGCCCCCACACCTCTAGTATTATTAATTCATAACCTCATTTAAGCAGCCTCACAGTGCGCCCTTGGTTGCTAATGTCTGACCTCCTTTTTTCCAACCCTGTCCTCAGCTATGCGCATTCTGAAGCTGTCCTCGCATCCCAAATGTTAGAGACTATAACACCACGGTCACGTCACGGCGGCAGAAATGCTTTCCCTGTAGTTTCTACCCTCAGCGACCTCCCCGCCAACAACACAGAACGTAGAATGATCGACGTGAAGAGGAGAGGAAGCACGGGAGGGGGTGCATCACCTCGTTGACAGCTGCCCTCTACTGTAGGTGTGGACATGGGACGTGTACTCCTGGTGACCTGGGGCGAGACCGCACGGGAGGAGACGCTCAGTCAGAGCTGGGGGCTAATTGTCCTGTTTGTCTCTAGTCTCCGTGTTTTTCCTCCCTGCGCCGTTGCGGAAGAAACCTCAAACGGCACGACCCCTGAACCCTCAGGGGTGAGCTCCCAGGGGGGGATGATGGCAGAGCGGAGGGGAGGGGAGGTCGTGCTGCAACATGTGGTCGCCTCGTTTGGGGCGAGCCAAACAGTTTTTCTTTAATTGGCCGTGCAATCTGCCACAGCTGGGAAGGATTACAGACGAGCATTCTTCCCTCGGGAGGGAGTGGCATGGACTGGCATACAATGGACTGTGGTCCGGGAGGGTGATGAGGATGAGTAGAGCTAGAAGTAGCCAAATCTGCATCCAGGCATTGCTACAATCGACTTGTATTTACTTGCTCCTCTTGTCCAAACATGAGCAATGGAAAACCGTATACGTGCACCAAGCAGTTGGACAGCGATGATGCTTTCCTTCTTGCCAATAAACATTTATGCTCTCAAATTGTTGGCAAAACGGCATTGAGAGATCTTGACACCTCAGTTTGCCATTTTTTCCTGTTTGGAATCTGAATGCTGGGGAGGATTGTTGGATGTGTCAAGCAACGGGAATTTGGCCAAAAAGGAGACATTTTTATTAGATAGGTGAGATGTAGGGGCGGGGGAGTATGAAATCTAGGATCGTTTTATGTGATTTTTTATGTGGAACCGTTAGTGCCCGATGAAGTCACCGCCCGAGATCTGCTGTTTTCCAGGAAGTCAACTTAATGAGATTTTGATGTAAAATAGAGAGAAATAGCATTACTTCTTATCAGACAGAATCTGTTCTTCTTAGAAGAGAAAGAAATGGTATTGGAGCAATGAGCTTCAAAGGTATGGCCCAATAACAACGTGAATTATACTTGCTAACAAAACCCGCTATGTTAATCATGTCACATTGCAACCAACCACTGGCAGAACGCACCTTGATATTAAAGTGAATGGAGTATGGATGACCTTTAGGAAAGTTTGCTTTGGAAAACTTTGGAGCGTTCTCTGTGTCAATCTGTTTCCTCTTTGGTCTCCATCCCAGGAGGACAAGACAATCTTCCACCAGCCGCCTCTTGCCATGCAATATGTGGTCAACGTTTGGCCGTGTTTGTACTTGAGATGTAAGTAAATGCAAATGAACTGCAGCAACATCTTGAGGCCATTTGGACCGGGTCAGAGGGTTAGAACAGTGATGGAGGGATGGAGCAAGAACAAAAAAAAAAAAGAGAAAGAAAGAAAGATGTTCGTGTAAAGACAGAGGCACTGCGAGGGAAAGCAGAACTGGGAGACATGAGTTGGCACAGTAAGTAGCAGACAAAAAGACAGACAGGAGGAAGGAGGATGGGATTTAGGAAATATATTGAGGAAAGTGGACAGATGTGGCCGGATGCCGTCAAGCGGGCCAGGAATGCGCTGATAGACCTTGTCTGGGGAAACGTCTTCATCTGCACACACACACACACACCCTCAATGCACAGCTGTGTGTTCTGCCACGATGTCGATGAGCAGCTGGCTGCCCCCGCTACCGTCGCCACGCCGTTAATGGCGCTCCTTCGACCAGCGCGTCGAAAAAAGCTTGAGTTTTAAAAAGGGGACGAGTGTTTACGCAAAGCATACCTCAATTTATCAAGGTATTCGCCCTCGCCGCGTCCTCCCCTTTATTGGATCGCCCGTCGAGTGTGCGTGCGTGACATTCCCAGCTGTCTGCCTATATCCCTCTGACAGGGGAGTGTGTGTGTCTTCCTTCCAGGCAGCGTGCACTTCATCATTTCCTGCGTGAGCGTTTGTGAAAAATTCTAATCTATCCTTGATGCGCTTCTTCGGCTGTGCAGGTGTATCAGCGGCAATGTGTCAAATCTGTTTACTTCCTTTGTCACCGCGTATGAGGAGAGAGAGAGAGAGAGAGAGAGAGAGAGAGAGAGAGAGAGAGCGATAGAATGAGAGCTGACAGGTCTTTGAGTGTGTGTGTGTGTGTGTGTGTGGCTGGCAGGCTCCTCTCTATTACCCAGATTGATTAAGGAAGTGCTCAAGCTCCCACTTAGCCATCACCGCTGACACTGAGGTGACCCGTCTCATCACGGACGGAGCGAGAGTGAGACGGAGGGTGAGAGGGGAAGAAGGATGGAATGGAGATATTTCAGCAAATCAGCATGAGAGGACTGCCCACCAAACATTAGACGTCTGATAGACGTCCAGATCATGTCTATATTGCGTCCGTCGGTCCAAGACCAATTCTGGACCACTACACGACGTGCAAACTAGGTCTGCTATTTGGACGTCTAATCATGACCCCACTTGGACGTCAATATGCAGTTGAACATTTGAACGTCGGGCTAGGTCACTTATTTCGACGTCTAAGACAGGTGCAGGTAATTGACATGATGTAATTTATTTATTTATTTATATTATTATTATTATTATTATTATCATAGTAGTAGTAGTAGTAGTAGTAGTAGTAGTAGTAGTAGTATGGGCATGATGACATATTTTGTGATTAAACATTATTTTTGAATATAAGTCACATTTTTGTTTGTTTACATTTTTGTTTTTCTCTTTTAAAATAGTGTTATTCTGTTTATTACAACAATAAAGGTGTAGCCTTTGGGGAAGGGGGGGGGGGTGTTACAGTCAACGCCATTGTGATTGGCTGAGGCATTGCGTCATCAACGTACATCATAAGAGCCACTCCCATTGGGCCAGGTGTTTCTCTACGGTGAAAGCGAATGGCCTCTCGGCTCTGTTCTCGACCACTACAACAGCAATCCGAAGCGTCGTCCACTAAATTGCAGGTAAGTTCGGTCAGCACATAGACCCATAAGTTAATTTTATGTTCATTTATGCATTTATAGCGTTTGCCGTTTTAGCTTTATGCCTCAAACCTGTTGTTGCTACAATTAGCATTACATCTGCTAACGTTAGCTTTTGAACACGACCAATTTAGTTTAACGTACAACGAAACCGGCGAAAAATAAATACATGGAGTGAAGCGCTGGAGCCGTGGGCCATTACACGACCGTTATCGGCAACAGGCCTCCAGTGTTAACGAGCAGGAGGGCCATTGTGTTGAGCTCGGGAGCGGCCGGGTGTTAGCAGCGGATGCTAACCGCTAACGCTAGTCGAAGTTGGCATCGAGCTACCTCACAACACAGCCATCTTTCTTGTTACCGGCCGAGGCTTTATTTGTCGGTGACAGCCGGTTATGGGTCCGCGGCTCCAGCGCTTATTTCTTTTTCTTTGACGTGCTGCTGCTGAGATAGAGATTAGCACTTGCTAACACCCGGGACAGCTAATGGGGCTAGCAGCACAGACCAATATACAGGCGGGGGGAGGGGGCGCTTCAGACACAGCCACGTGGGGGTTTGCAGCCAAACAATTTAGTGCAGTGGAGTACTGTATTGTAAAGTTTTAGTAAGATGTTTCTAAATCCTTTTTTCTTATCCTTTTGTCAGGTGGTGTTTGGTCCTCCATTTGAAGGAATTTTGGAACATATTTTTGCTTACAGATATGCAGACTTGGTGTATGACCGCCGTTTGCCTTTACATATTTCTTATCATTTGTCTTTATCTACTTGCAGATGGAGTCATGCAGTTCGACAGTCAGGCCACAGAGGACAAAATAAGGAGCCATGCTTCAGAACATCTGAAGCATGCCCCGCAAAGGAGTGGAGGGGGGGGGGCTTCACCGCCACTCAAGACTAATTTTGTGATTTACATGTTCTACACTGTAGTTGCTGTTCTCAGTGTTCATAGGGTTATTACTTTTATATACAGTATATATTTTATATTCTTATCATTTTATAGTCAGAGTACTTGTATTTTACCTTTTTTGTATATTTTATATACACGTTTGTATATACTGCCTGCTGTTGTATTGTCAACTGACGTCTGGAAAATAAAAATGGGTGACAAAACAGTCAGGATTTGATTGTGATTTATTATAACGTGACTGTAGAAACGTGTCCAGAAGGTAGGAACCTGTTTTCCTGTACCAGCTAATTTTACTGTAGTCATTTGGTTATGCATAGGAACTAAACCAGTAAAAATATATATATGAATAAATAATAATAAGAATTATAAAAATCCGTTCAATTTCAATAGGGCTTCGCAGCCCGACGTCGGCGCTCGGGCCCTAATGAGTTATAATTTGACGTAGAAAAGACGTCCACAACGACCATATTTGGACTAGAAATAGCTCCTGCACGGCGGTACTGTGGACGTCATAAATGGACGTCAAGTATACGTTGAAAGAAAGATGTCGTCTGGAGTAACAGTCTGCACCTTGAGGTGACCAAAATTAGACGTCCAAAAATGACTTGGAAAAGACGTCGTTTGGACGTCTCTTTGCGCAGTGGGTGTCTGCCGCGGTCTTGACTAAAACGCGAGACTGCCACTTTGACTGCGTCGTTGATCACATCCTTCCTTCATCTTCTCATCACTGAGCCCCTTCATGGAAATGTTACCTCCAATAAAGTGATGTGGGAATATAAGAGTTCCCTGCTTTTTATGCCACACACTCCTTCATTGCTCCATCCCCGTCCCTGCCCCCGGTGGACGTTCTTAATCCTGACAACTTTCATTAAAACTGTTGGAATAATCCACAGATTTCCGAGGGAAATTCCTGAGGAAGTTGCCCTCCCCAACCCCCCCCCCCCCCTCTCTCTCTCTCTCTCTCTCTCTCCCTCTCTTGCGCGTTGCTTTCCTCCCAACTCTCAGTGTCCCTCTACTGGGGTCTAATGTTTCGCTTGACTCCGCAGGAGCAGTGTCATTTACATAGTTTTCCCTAATCTTCCGTAAATCCTCGGGTTTGGAAAGAGAGTCAGGCCCTGACAGGATGGTTCCCTGGAAGTGAAAAACGCCAGGCAGAAAGAAAAAAAAGAAAAAAGGTACTGGCGGCAAAGAAAATATTTCACTTGGGATTTGATTACTCCCGGCCACTTATGGGTGAAAATAAGCACGGCTCCCCAAAGTGAAACTATCCAAATAAAGCGAGGGGAGCATCGATGTTTTGAGAGCACACATACAGTGAAGATTCTCGCCTCAGTGCTCCGCGCCGGTGTATATTTACCATGACTCTGCTTCAGATTTGGAAGCTTATTGAAAAGGATCCCGGTTGAGCCAATTCAAACCCGTTAGTGCAGGAGATCCTTTGACCTCCATTAGGCCTGACAATATTATCGTGGTCAAGTTCAGGTGTTTGGTATCTGCGAGTGAGGCTGCGGGGTCATCGGTTCACGGTCAGGAACACGTGTTTTATCAAAAGGAGCTCCAAGCTAAGTAGGCGGTCAAGACTTTGGATGGTTCACTTCTGCACTTGCCACTCCTGAGCCAAGAGCAGAATCTCATTTAGAATGATGGTTCTACATGCAATATGGAGCATGTGGGACTTCCTGGCCGGCAAAACAGCAGAAGGCACCTTAAAAGTAAAGTAGAAGACGCTACAAAGTGGTTCGAGCCAAGCTCACATCTGTATCACAGCTGTATCACATCACATCTACAACATCTTTGATGACTGCACTTGACAACTCTGGCATGTGAAGGATATATAAGTACACTCTAGGAAGTACATGATGACTCCTCGCAATCCATTATTTGTGGTCTCTGGCAGATAAATCAATCTCCTGCCACACTGTTTTGATATTTGTCAGACAGTTATATTGAAGTTCCTAGCTGCTGCCCATCTCTGCAGTGCACCACTAGACGTTGTCTCATCACTGGCCAATCAAATTAAAGCAACATAATGGCTCCGTTTCAAAACAGACGACTGGTCGATTTCCTGTTACGTTACATTGCAGGAAGCCTTTCTAAAGATTTTGATTGCGTGTGTCTTACTGCACTCTGTGAATTACAAACTCTATCTAATATTAACTTTGTCTTGTGAACGTAATTTCTTGTAGATGAAGTATATATGAAATACTGCCATGCTATTGATACACTGAAATCTGTGAGTCCCCACACCAGTGGCATACAGCTTTCAAAAGCACAGAATGATCATGATAGAAGTGTAAATGCCAAGATGCTGAATGGTCTAATACAGCTTCTTGGTCAGGTCTTATACCTTTAACCCTCTCAGTGTGTTTTCTGTTCATGAAAGTTCATTTAACCTTTTTCGGTGGCCCCAAAATGTCTTAATATGCATTTGGTTGTCAAGCTCCTCCCCCAACTTCTGGAAAGAATCAAGACGGCGATGTCCGGGATGCCAGACTCAAGGCGTCAGAACTTCAAACTGATGGGTGACGTCACGGTGACCACCTCTTATATACAGTCTATGCCTGGCAGTTGCCATGGACACATTCCAGATGGTACTAAAAAACACGCAGCTCGAACTGTACCGTACAAATAGTTTGGAGAAGCCAACTTGAGTAAGTTCTGACATGTGTTCTCTGCTGCTGCTGCGCTCCAACAAGCATAAAGGGTACGTTCATTGTCCGGCACGCGCCGCTCGGCTCTCACAATGGAAAATGGGCTACAAATGTACCAGCCAGTGGACTAACATGTGGAGGACTCCCCAGCTGATGACCCTGCTGCAAATGTAAGGGCACTAATGGAGGTGTAGCGGCTAGAAAAATGCCCTGCATGGATTCCACCCACCTCCATGCTGAAAACAGATCACAGCGGTGTTCCTTTGGGGGAAAAGGCTGTGTACTGTATGCACGGAAATTACCTCCTAGCTCCATGAGCATCTGAGGAGTCTGGGATATCTTATTAAATCATCGGGATATGGAAGAGTACCAAGTGTGCTTGTTACCTGGTTTTTCCCCTCATTTATCAGCCGTCAGCGTGCCTGAACGCACAGTTTGTTTTTAAGTACTAGTGTGACTTCAAACAACAACACGCTTAATTGGTTGTTTGTCCGCGTTTCCAGATGTTCCCATATCACATAAAAACACACATGTTCACGTCTCACTGCCTTTGTGTTTTCGGTCGTCAAACATCCTTTCCTATTGTTCCACATTGTTCTACATCTCCCCCCCGCTTCCTCTGTCAACATAATATGTCGGACATGTGTTTCATGTTTGATTTGGCAGATCAATAAATTACATGTTTGGCTTGAGATTCGAATCTCGGCGCTTGGCCGAAAATGTGTCCTCCTCCTGATTCGGTCCTTCTGTCTGCAGCGCATTTCAGCCAAGTTGACCCTCCTCCTTTTGGGTTTTCCACTGTCTTTGCTTTTCTTTAGGTTTTGGTTTCTTCCATGACGCCACCATTTTGCAAATATAATTAGCATGGCCTCGTTAGCGAAGGATGATGGGAAGTATTGGAGCAAGGGGGACAGATAGACAGAAATGTGGAACTTTATTTAAAAGGACAGTCTGTCTGCATGCTGGTGCACTGCTGTAATAATGAATCTCAATCACGCAACAACAACACACACACACACACACACACACACACACACACAGACAAAATCAAAATTCATGGCACTCTTCAGTCCTTGACAGGCAGAGAGAGGGGTTTAGGTTTTTACACCACATGTTTGTAATTGTGCAGCATCATAAAACTCTCACGTTTATTCCTCCCTCTCCAGCTTAAACAAATCCGGCGTGGCGCTAATATGTCCAAGGTCGCTCATAAATAATGAAACCATCTTGAAGTTGAAGTGTAAACACTCCTCAGTGTGAGCCAAGTATGTGTCTGTGTATGTTTTGATTCAATAAGCTCCGTAGTTCAGTAAGGAACCTGCATCTACACTGAGGAGGAATCCTGTCTTGTCCTGCCTCTGTTGCTATATGTATATTGCATATTGTTCTTCATAACTAGATATGAGATTTTAATATCACAATCATTGTGGAATCATTAAGGTTTCACAGTTTTAAGATTATAAATCAAATTATATCTAATTAAGCAAATGCGCTCAAATATTTATTGTCATCATAAACTATGTCCAGTTAGTTTGTGTGGCGTTGCATTTGGTTACATAAAAAAATGAGTTTTAATGGTAACAGAGTCGCCCACAATCCTCCTGAGCTGGTAAAATGAGATCCTGGCAACATTATTATTACCTTGATTTGGGCATAAATGAGTGGATGATTGTTTGAAGATGTTGGAACAAACTCAAAGTGACTTTTCAACGTTTCATTTTTCTAGAAATCACTCCTGTATACGTGTATATATTCGATTATTGTGGCGCGCACATCTTCTTTCCAGCGTCTAGTTCGTGTCCCCCTGAAAGACGAGCTCCAACCAACTTTCATTGGTTCCCACTTGTGAGGCCAGAAACGCTGGGCTCGAACAAAGGCCTGGCCTGTAAACAGAGCTCTGTGGGTTTTAAAAATGTCATAACTACAGTCTGTCCATTTGTCATCATCTAGCACAGTGTATCCCCCTGGAGCAGAACACAGTGTAAATCACATATCATGGCCCTTAATGGTACAAGAGTCCAAACACAGACATCATACGTGAAAGACTGATGGGCACAGCAGAGGGGACGCACTCTAATACTATCTGTTTTACAGGAAATGAAGTGCATCAGCTTCAATACAAGTTGTGACTCACTTTCCTTTTTTTACGTTACACTCTTGAACCCTTTTCTGCTGAAGTTGCTCTGAGGCCCCTGTACAGCACCCATCTGTCTTCCTGCCTGCAGCTAGTGGCACTAAGGGCCAAAACACACAGAGGGGTCAAGCAGCATCATACGCTTGGATGACCTCGACTGTAAATAAAGTGCTGCATCGGGAACATCTGAAATGAGGAATTAAGTGGGGTTTGTGTTGACTTCCAAGGACACAATAGAAAACTGGTGAGTGTGCAAACACAAATATTTAAAGGCGTGGGGAGAAACACAATAGAAGTAATAAAAAACCCACTTTGTAGTGAATTATGCCAGGGGTGTAATTACAGACTGTATAGAGTTGTACTGTTGAGCGGGGCCTTGTGAGTGATTCATACTCCTGTGTTCAAAGAAAAACACATGAAATTCAAATGGTGTACTTTTTTCTACATATGCCCTTGAAAATCTCCATCATGGTTTATTTTTGTAAACTGCAATCTACAACAAAACTATATGTGTATTCTACATAAACTAAAAGTGCTATAAATTAACTACAAAAAACTCTTCAATAGATGAAACATAGATAATAGATGGACATTTTAAAAGCCTTTATTTAGGTTTTGGTCTTTTTCTCTCTTTTTTTTCTCAGTGCTTTAATGTTTTATGTAAAACACTTTGAATTGCCTTGTTGCTGAAAGGAGCTATTCAAATAAAATTGCCCTTCCTTGCCTTGCCATAATTTTTATGACAAAATCAAACCCCAACAAAATCTGTAACTCCTCAATTTGAATCTTGAATAATTTCAGTTTTTTGAATGAATGTATATAGCTCGTCGGTTTGTTTTGATTGCTATGCTTTGTGCGTGGCGAGTGGGTGAGAGCAAACAGCCCGTAGACCACAGTGAAATAGTCCCATCTTGTAATGTTATAGAAAGTGAAAATACTTATCCGCCCTGTAGTTCAGATCCACTCCAATATGTAATGGGCCCTGCCTTGGCTCAGGATACTTACTTCTACTAAGTGTCATGAAAATTGGACGAGTACTTTTTTCCTATAATCCAGAACAGATAGAAAACATACAGAAAAAAAGAATCTCTTTGGCTCAGTAATAAGATGAAAAGATGCTCACATGCTCCAAAGAGCTGAGAGTAAAGAGATGGCTGATAATACAAAAAAGGGAGTCTTATACAAAAAAAATTAAAAACATTAAAATATCTCAGTAAGTATCACAATATTAAAGTAATGTAATCTGATTGCTCTTCATTACTGGATACCAAATATGAGGACAAAGAATTTCCAGCTGTGAAAATGCAGTCATCATCCAAAAACTCAAATCATTTGGCTCATTAACGTCGCCCGATGTTGACTTGGAGCAGCAGCGGTGCCCATATGAATTAAATTAAATGAACCCACGTGCAAATTTCTAGGGAGGAATGTCTTTTTTTGCGCGTGTTTATATGAAGGTCATGTCTGGTGCTTCTGCCATGGCTTCTCCAAGAACAGGAAATCAGAGGCAGGAATCAGTCACAGCTCAGCGTTCAAAATCAACCGTCTCAGATGGAATGCAGGCAGATACACAGGAAGGCTACATGAGGCGAGCGTACTGGAAAGCACCGCAACAATCTGGCAGGGAAGCTGTGAGTGAGCAAGTGTATATATACTGAGTGGCTGATTGGTGATGAAGAGCAGGTGTGATGAGCTCAGTGGCGGCAAACGGAACAATGGGAGGAGTGAAGCTGGAGTCCATGAACAGAGTGAGTGAATCACAAAATAAAACAGGAATAGAGCGTTCAAGAGCAGACGGGTTGTTTAGATTGCTGCTAGACGACCCTGTGTTGACGCCATCAACTCTGGATTGAAGCAGAATATTTCGTGAGATAAAAACGTGTTGTGGATTTTTGAAATTAAATCTTTTTTATTAAACTTAAAATACACAGATGCATTCTGGGCTGGGCTTGCTCGGGTATGTCTCGACGAAAATGCAAGCAGGATGGAGCGAGAAATAAGGTGACATTACAAAAATAGTCTTAAAAAAATCTACTCTGGGCTCCATCCAAGATCTCTCTGCTCTGCTCACATGCTCTGGTATTAACAATTTTCTATTTATTTTCTATTCTTTTAATAGTCATGAAGATGGCTCGAATTGATTAGCCCATCTCTAGGAACGTACGTTAGTTTTCTAAAGTGTTTTCATATTTCAGCTGAATAAGTTGAACTGACGTGGAACCGCATCCACTAAACATGGTATTGATCAGCGTTGGACTCGGTCTCGCTCTACCTGAGCCAACACTCTCGCCCTAAATGAGCTGCTTCATTGACTCCCACTCAGGAAAAGTGCTATTACCCACAAAAGCTGTCATTTCCACAAAGGTGAAAGGAATGAATCAATTCTTTACCATTGGATGGTGAGAGGAGGGATTTAGTTCTGTGTCATTGAGACACTACGAACTGAGAGATGGTTTCGCTGCTGAAACT
This sequence comes from Chelidonichthys spinosus, assembly GCA_029853015.1. NCBI lineage: Eukaryota > Metazoa > Chordata > Actinopteri > Perciformes > Triglidae > Chelidonichthys > Chelidonichthys spinosus. The sequence goes on along the minus strand of CM056828.1, from coordinate 8,611,528 downwards.
CGCCAAGGACGAGGATTTCACATGTTGAAACTATTTTTTTCTCTCAGCCTCAGTGACGCTCATGTATTTTGACTACATTTCTAGTGATAAGTGATATATGGGGTGTTCCATATAAAACACAGACTTGCATTATGCATCCCTCCCCCTTCGTTTTCTTCTCATCCCTCCCTCTCGTCCTCGTGTTCTTCTCTTAACAGCAGCAGGTCGCTGTTCTGCTGACAGAGCCCATTCTGGACTCCCATAGACATAATGTTAATGGGAGACAGACTGCTCTCCTCTCCTCTTTTCTCCTCTGCCCCCATCTTTCTCTCGCTCTCTCTCTCCTCATGGATCCCTCAGGATAACCTGGACTGAGGGAAAGCAGGAAGAGGTGTGATGGACTGCCTCTTTCACCATTACCAGAGGTGGTCTGCACACCGCGGCTACAAGCCTCGGTGCCGACATTATGGCAGAATGCACACACTCACACACACACAAAATAACTCACGTACTCGCACTTAGTTGCACTTCAATAAACACGACCATGCTGCCTTCTTGCTTCTTGTGAACCCCTACATCTATGTTTAGAGGCCGTTAATGTGGCTTTATTGTCCGGCGCTGAGTGCTTTTTGGAAATAGTAACAAATAGATCCTGGAACAGTTTTGCTTCGTGGCTTTTTTGTTTTATTTTAGAAACCAAACGGCACAAAGCCACTTAGTGTGCTGAAAAAAAGCAGGAAGACTGTACTGTGAATGAATGCTAATGCTATTAACACTGGTTATTTAGAAGAATTCAGCGTACACATACAGTAACAACGCAATAAAGCAAGGAATCTCGGTCCGTGCTTTTTTGATCTACTACACACTTGGTGGGGGTTTTGTCGGGGATCCCCTGGAGTTCTTTGTCAGCTTTGGTGCATTTGGACTTGTGACACATTCAATGAACAACGAGCTCATAATAAATTAGTAAACAGCACTCTTCTGGACTGGCCACATGCAACAAACGGACACGTCAACCAACAACGCTGTAAGCAGCAACACCAGGAGCCTGCACTCATTTTATAACAAATACATTAATCCTATCCATAGATTTGGATCCACTTCCTCGTTGGCTACCGACTTTTTCCTGATTGGCGACGTCCTCTAGCCATACGGATGATGACTGTTTATGAGGAGCAGCACCACATTGTTATGGTGAACAGCAACGTATAAAGTGTAGTCGTTGGCTCTCATACAAACAGTGAATTTTGACCGATTTTAACCACGGCCATGATCTGTCCCAAACCTTAAAGCATTACCATTTTTATATTAAAAATGAATCAAATGGCTGCATGTGATGTAAAAGAGGTGTCAAACCAAAAGAGAATGATCTCAACAGTTTCTTAGTTCTGAAGTATATTTAACCTATCTCACCTTGGGAGTTACAGCACTAAAAGGATACATGAAATACAATTGAAAGCTCACTCCGTCTGGCTATGTTAATGCAGCTGTTTGCTGAGACATTTGTCATACCAACTTCATGATGTGATAACACAGTGTAGCGTCTTTACAGTGTGTTGAGCTTGGCCCAAAATGACCAAATAAATCAATGGATCAATGGATGGTTAACCGAGTAGTTTTAGCTGCCTAAACTCAAAACACACTCATAATATTAGTTTTAGAAGGTGCTGACAAGTGGTATTATTTTGTCACAAGTTGCATATTTGAATGAGCCATTTCCTCTGGATTGTCCATAGTTGGATGAGCCAAATGGTCCAGAGCAACATGTCCACCATGACACCATCCAGTGTGAGTGTACAACCAGCCAAAGGAAAGAAACTTCCCCAGCTATGAAAAACAAACACTCTGCGTTGAGAGAGACGGTATATTAAAAACACTTTAGTCTTTGTGTTCGATATACAATCGCCTCAGTGAAACACCAAAGATCGATTGTGTTGCTTTATTATGTTTTTACCCCAGCGACTGACTCTAATTGGTTTTAGAAAAACACCCCAAAATAAAATAAAATAAACAACCCTCACACATGCAGACTGTGACTTGAGCTTCAAAGGGAAGTTGGTCGTCCCTCCCTCTGAATTACAGCCACTTCCAGATCCTTCCAAAAGCCGTTCCACACCAGAGTGGGAAATTCCAACGAAAACCATCACAGCGGGGAAGGGGCGTCAGGCTTTTTGCAGCATGATGATCTGAGTGTGTGTGTGTTTGAGGTGAAATTTTCAAAACAAGCTCAAAGAGACCCCGTTTCCACAGCTCCCACCCATAATCCTTTAAAAGCGTTTCGTAAAAATTAAAAAACAAAGTGTTTTAAATGACATCCTGAATGAGAAAAAACATCCCCCAATGAGTACTGAGTGTCGGGGTGGGGGGTGCCACACTTTATCTCCTTGTATCGTGACGAGCAGATGTGTGAGTGGGTGAGCGCAAGAAAATAAGAACTGAAAGAAAAACCCACAACAATAAGTTATTTTTGGGTCCTTCTTTTCTCGCCAGCTCCTTTTTAGCAAAGCGTTTGTGCCCTAAGTGTTTTAAAGCTCAGCGGCTGCCAAAAGTTCTTGGCCTGCTTCACAATGAAACTGAACAGAACCGGGCTCAACAGGCATCCTGGGAGCAGAACAACACATCAGGTCCAATTAAGATCAGTGGGTGGAACTTATTGTAACCTGCGACAGGCTCACACCCCTGGTACCAGAGACAACAGAAAGAGGGGCTTTGTGGAACACTTGGCGCTGCATGCTGACGGAAAGTAGACCTCGTCAAATAAAGAAAAAGTAAAACAGGTTCAGTGTGTGTGGATGCCCTGAAGGGGGGGGGGGGGGGGGTCATAAAAATGTGATTGGTTGTTGTAGGGAAAAGGTTGAGGTGAATCAAAATCTCTGTCAATGTGAGCACGTCTCTGTTGCCCCCAGTTGGGACTTTCAACATGCTTGACCCCCGCGTCTGCAGGCCCATAAACCCGGACCAATCAAGCCAATTCACCGCATACAAGACCCATGGGAAATGGAGTTGGAACTGTAATAAAAGATTACATGAATAAAACAAGTGCCCTGTCTTTCCTGCTCTCTTTCAGCTACTAAAAGGGTTATCTATCTGCACGGTTTTCAATGGTCATTTATATTCTTTTCCTTTCACTTCACTCTCCCTTCCTTCTGTGTGGCTAAGGAATAAAGATATTCTCAAGGAGTCCCTTGTCATTCTTGTCAAAAGCAGACAGGCAGGCAATTGAATCAGGATACACCTGCGTCAAAAAAATATATAGTTGGATAATGTAATTTTATGTGCTAAATATATTTAGTTGCTGATTTTGAGGAAAATGTTTGAGTGTGCATGAAGGCAATGAATGCTCTCATGTTTGTGGTGAACAGTATACCAGTTTGAAAAAGAGAACCAGAAGAAATGAGCGTGAACTAGTTAGTGTCGGAATGGGAATGTTCAAAATTCAAAATTGAATGTGAACTAGATTTAAATATGTGCACTGATTACAGCTGGCATTGGCATTTTCCATCTCTCTGTCTATTTATTTAGCAAAAGTCAAACAGGAGTAAATAGTGCATAATGTTGAGGACTATGTTTAGCAGCGAATGAATACACATTTGGTGCCAGTACCACCAGGAAAGTGTATGAAGGATTGACTTATTAAAACAAACCACAGTATGTTTATGTTAATGAAGGAGCATGTGACCCAGTGCAACAGTGTAGCTCATTGATATGTGCTCCAAAACTGGAGCTCTAAGGAACAGAGGAATGAGATGTATCAGACCTCGACACTGCAGACGATACTTGTTAGTGGAGTGCTGGTTTCTGTTTGTTTTAATGAGATTTAATGACCGTACGGATATAGAACATCTCAAACTTCAACCTATAGGTTAAGGGTAGAATAGGGTTTGGAAGATGCAATTCATTTTATCCCAGATTGTGCTGTTTCTTACAGCACATATTTGCTATTCAGTTCATATACAACTACAACACAGTTTCTGTGCAGATACACCTACAGCTGCATATGCATGCACGCTAGTATTAATGAGATTGCTGCACATGCACGCATACACTCCGGCGATTGCACACACTCACGTCTGGATTGCCCTCCCTGTACTAAAAGAGTGATGTCTTTATCACGGTAGGGGGGGGGGGGTGGAGTAAATGGAAAGAGAACAGAGGAAATATGACAATGCTCACATGAAAGGGAGGCCTTTCAAACTCAGGGGGAGACATGAAAGACTATCTCTCCTCCTCTGCTTCCTTTTGTTCGCTCTCTCTGTCTCTCTCTCTCTCCTCCTCCCTCTCTTCCCCCGTCCTTCCCCACCGTCTAATAATCGTACATTCAGACTCAAACTGTGAATGCTAACAAGGCTTTTAGCCACATTGAATGAATGCATCCAGTGCATTTCACTAATGTGCTACCTTTCAAATGTCACCTTTTATGTTGTTGCGGTGAATACATCTTAGCTGCTGTGCATAAATTTTGGGGTTGTTCGACTCAAATTGCCTTTGGCTGCGTTGTAAAGTTCACTCGGTGATAGACATCTTGTCTCGTTCCTGCGGATATCAGCTATACTGCAGACTGTTGTGTTCTGTGCTCAACTTGCATGTTTTAATAGTTTGTTTATTGGATTTGAGTTTGCACTGGCCGGCTGAATGCGAGTTGCTAGCTACTAGCGAAAACTGAAGGTTCATTTTTCTTGACCCGTTGCTCAATAAATCCAATAAAAAATCGTATAAAAATGTACACAGACCCTGCAGTCAATGTGAAAGACAAGCCTTCAGGGCAGCTCCACTTGTTCTTCCTCTTATGTTTGACTACAGTCACTCACTATCACCTCTCCAGGTGGTTTTACCAGACAGGACGGCCCAGGGTCAGCTGGTTGGGTGTAGACATCTTTGCAATACAATAGATTTCTATGACATGATGTTAACACTGTAACCTCATCACATTCTGCTGCTAATGTTAATACTGGCCAGAACAATTCAACACAGGCAACATGGTAAAATAACAAGGAGACACTGTAATGTACTTCCAAGAAGTACTTCATTCTATATTATTTATTTCTGACATTTTTGAGGCTTTAGCTTTCATGCTGGATTACTGGTGTAGTGGAAATATGTCTAAGGTGTTATAACTATAATATTTTCTATTAGGATGTTTTATGCAACTGCTCATTCAATCATATTACGTAATAATTCCAGCATGATACAACCGTATGAACTCAAAGTGTCCTTACTACCTTGTTCTGGTCTTCATCAGCAGACGGTTAACTTGGGACTCTTTCAAAATTTCCATTATTTTGAGCACCTCACCTCCCCAGTCATTAATCCAGTGCTCCACCAGCTGATTAAGGCCATGTGCCACAGCCAAGTGGAGATCGAGTGGAGAATGTTTGGTCGACTGCTGTTTCCAATTTGAAGAACGAACCATCCGGCTTAATTTCCAAAGAGATTAGTTGGTTATTGAATGAATAAATTTAGCTAAATGTTAGGATGGTGAGGCTATGAAGTTATTATTTATTGGATGGGTTACTGTTTTATTATTGAGGCTACATTTACAGCTTTGAATATTTGTATTTACACAATTACACATTACATTCTCTGATGCTCATTGGGGTCAGAGTGGTAACAGGCTAAAGCAGGATATGTTTTCTCCAGGAATGTCGGCTCATGCATTCTCAGATAGGACATAATCGTTGCAGCAATAAAGGACTGTATGAACATCAGAATATTTTATTTAAGAAATTAAACCCTAAATCACCCACATTTGATGATCTCAAAACAGAATATTAGTGACAAACAGAGCAAAAATGTCTGGAATTTGCAGTGACATTGTCATTTTCAATAAAAAGCTGTAAATGGGTATAACAGCCACCAAACGAGTGAAACGGGAACAGGCTGCTGATTTTGATGAGGACAATAAAACCTAATAGTGAGACAAGAGCATTGTCATCTGCATACGGCCAATGAGCATCTTTATTACCCATGTGGCACATGCTATCTACTTGATGTAACGCTTACTTGAATCCATACAGTGGACACAGGCACGTTTCACTGTCATGTCTATTTTCTTCTCTGTTTTATGCATGAAACTGTTGCCGCCACAACACAGGTGACCTGCACTCAACGCCGTGCCTGAACGCATCCTGCGTGTCAGTTGTGTGGACTCATTGTAAATCTGAAGGGAAGTCTACCTTCAGGTTAAAGGAATGTTGCAAACCTGCGTGTGGACATAAAAGAGCGAAGGTTGGGCTGAAGTCAGGAAGCCACGCCTGTTTGAGCCACCTGAGTCCACCTGTTGAGGAAACACTGACGCCCCTCGGGGCTCGAGATGATGAGTTCAAGGGTCACACTCAGCTAACGAGAGAGCAGAAGGTCACAGGTGAGAAACAGGCCCCTCGAGGAAGTTTGTTTCACTGAGACTGTATGTGGGAATATTCTGTGCAGTCAGGTTAGGATCACAAAAAAAAAAGGATTAATACAGCAGACAGGGAGAAAATGAGACTTCAGAGCTGGCAAATGATGAAGGGAGGATGAAGGGAGGAGAAAGGGAAAAAAAAGAAAAAGCATGTTATAATTTTTTGATCCCTTCACTTCCCATCAGGTCTCGTATCAAACAAATTACCCAGAACGCACCCCTGCACACATCAGTCTCATTACCCATCTCCCCCTACTCGGAGACACTGGGTAAATAGCACTGTCTCTGGAGAGACGAAGAATCAACAACATAATGAGACTGCTGATGATGAGCTTGGTGTGTGTGTGTGCATGTGTGTGTGTGTGTGTGTGTGTGTGTGTGTACACATGGTTTAAGTGCTTTGCTTGGAATTTACTTGCTGGGATCAGGGTTTGATTTAGCAGCGACTCAAGAGAGCTAGCAAAGCGTTATACTGCATGAAAAATAGCATGGAGTAAAACCCTTAATTTATGCCTAACCTGTTTATCAGTTGCAATGGAAGCTATAAGGGTGAGATAAGATATCCATGCAGTTTGAGATCTTGTGTTTCATGGGGTACCGTGATCCCTGCAGACTGAGCCTGGATTTAACTGCCGGATTCTTGTATTATGTCGTAGTTTTAGTATGAGGAAACACAACACAAGAGTTATGTTTCTGAAAACTATGCAAACTTTTGAAATGTCACAAAAATAAAAGAGGATTAGGTGCTTTTTTCCTGAAGCTGGATTGAAGTGAAATAACAACTTTGTGTGATTTGAAATGTCTCCGAATTGCAACAAAAAACCTTTCTTACATCCTCCATTTCCCCTTGTCCTGGTTTGGTCCCCCCACCTCCGTTGCATCCACAACATCCATCATTTTTTAAAGTTTCCAGTCACAACCCCTTACAATCTACACCATTCTCCATTGTCCTCCATTACAAACCAGTCATTGTCCATGTGACACTGTGACAAGGGGACCTCCATGTCAACACCAACAGCGTGGCAGCGGATCATTATGTCTGGCCACAGGGCTGGTCAAAGAGGAGAGGTCAGAGGTCAGGGAACAGTCGCCATTAAAGGAGCCTCTTCTGTCAACACATTTGTATATAGCAGGAAGAGACAGAGCGTTTCCCATCAGCAGTCCGCTCACTCATGTGGTGAACGGCGCGCATGTTAATCGTACGGAGGGAAATTCACAGGAATGGAATGACGATGATGGAAATAAATATAGCACGTAGGATACTATGTCGGCCTACAGCACCTCATACAGTCCACATGAAAAGATATGTAATAAATGTACCTTTTGACAAGACAATCTCCAGTCAAGGGACACTAGTTTGTTCCGGAGCATTCAACCATGATCGCAATATCTTATTTATTACTATTAATAATATTCATTACTACTTATTTTTTTGCTGTTTTAGGATTTCTCACGTTGGCTAACAAGTTGGCTAACATTTTGTCCTTAGAAACAGCACTTAAAAGCAAAACAATCTCCAACTCATGGCACTACTTACTGACTTGTTCTGGAAGTGATCGACCAGTACAGTCATCATCATCAGATTCCATTTCTTCAGATTTTCTTCAGTTTTCCATCATTCCGAGAGCGTTTAACCTCCAGCTGTTTGACCATGTGGGCAAACCAGACAACTGCCTGTGGCTACAACACCCAAGGGGCCCCGAGAGAGTCGCGTTTACTCTGTCACTTCTGGTTTTGTGCTAATCTGACCCGCGGAGAGGCATGGGGCCCGGTGTGACTGCCTTCAGGGGCCGGACTTTCCTCAGTGTGTCAGGGTACTGCAATCAACCTGACCCTTCTTGAAAAACATATATATATATATATATATATATATATATGTATATATATATATATAATGTAATGAACAATGACTGACAAAAAGAACAACTCAGCTCGAAGAATGCATATCTTCAAACTCAACATATATTAGGAATAGTGTTACTGATGGACAGCTGCAACCAACACGTCATTGAGTGGAAGTAAGAGATATCGCCTGGAGTACATAGAAATGTGTGTAATATTACCGAGAGCAGAGCCGGTGATGGTAAAGTGAGGACAGACCGCTCAGACTCAGACGGAGGGTCGCAGACAGAGAGAGGAGGGAGGGAGCGAAAGTGATAACCTTGTCTCTCGTTCATTGCTGTCTGCTCGGTGATTTAATTTGGTCGCGCCGTCACACCTGAGCTAAAGCTCATCCATCACGGGTATGTGAGATCCCTCCATCGCTCGCTCTATACTTCCCTCCATCCATCCCTCCATTCCCGTGTTCCTCCGTCATTCTCTCCCATTCCCACCTTTCTCTTCCTTCAAGGCTCCCTCTGTCTTCCATCACCTATCTGTCCGGCTCCGTCTTAAATATATGCTCGCTCCATCTCTCTTTCGGATTCCGCTCGACATCCCACTCCGCTCTACACTTCTACTCTGAAAAAATAGGCTTCTTCAGAGTTGTTGTTCTATATACAAGACTGATTGGTGTGACACTGCAAAGCTACAGAATCACAGGAGGTAATGATAACACTCTGATTATTTTGGTTTCATCACTAGAATGTTAAATCAAACTTATCTTTGACTGCAAAAAATATGTACATAAAGGGAACAAGAAACCTACAGCCATACACCAAGTGTAAAAATGTGTCATGAGTTTGATCGGAGGTGTCAAAGACTAAGTCACTTACAACAAATCAGGACTCTAATCAGATCTCATCACCTGACTGTAAAAGAATACCACCATCCTTAAATGTTTCTATTTTTAGTGCAAGGAAACATTAGTTCTTCATGTTTTCAATCACCTGCCTTCGACAGCCGGTATGTTACACGGACACATGTAAAAGACCACAGAGCAGCTTTAAGACCCAGAGACCAAGGGGAGGGTGAACACTGGATTTACATTGGCCGGATGGACAGAAACGTGTCACTAAATGAATGTTAGCGTTGCTCTGTGTCTGCTGGGTGTGTAAACAGCCAGCTGTGATAATAAGGTGTCAATATTGGGTTTGTGGCTGCTTGCAGAATCAAATCATGCACTGTTACCTAGATTATATGCTTCCTTTATTGATGCAGAGACAGGATGTGTATCCATGTCATACATTCCTGGCCTGATAATATTCTAATGATGCTCAATAATCATAAGCTAGAGAATAAGGCTGGTCTGAGTCACAGCAAACACTCTTAAATGAGACTGAACAAATATTCACAGTGTTGGCCAAGCTGAAGACACAGTAGGGGAGACTGGGGTAAGATGAGCCATTTTTCATATTTAGGATCACTACATCAAGGCAATCATAGTTTTGTTGCTAACTAATATATCTGCATATATTTCAGGATGTTGTGCATCCTTTCAAACAAACAGAATGAGTGTAAACATAACTGTTTCGATAATATAGCATGTCCAAAAAAAGTGGTCTCGTGACACAACTTACCCCGTGTATTGGGTAAGTTGAGCATAGGAGCGGGGTAAGTTGAGCCGTATCCCTACTTCCCCCCACCCTCCTCCCCACCTCCACCCCACCCCTCCCTCACCTTCTCCATCCCTGAATAACAGTCACTTCTTCACATTCATGTGTATTTTTATTTATTATACACAATTCAACAGGCACAATAACTTTTTTTGCATATTACTGCTAAACAGCTGTTTTGTAACAAAAACATTTTAACATGAGAATGCCTTAAAGTGCGCTTAGGAAGAGAACATTAACAGCTGTGTTTTTGGAAAGAAAACACTAGAACTGAATCCTTGGTCCAGAATCATAGTTTCTTGGTGTCCTTGCTGACAGTAACATCAGTTATGGACTAGTAACACATTTTAACAATCTGAACTTAAACTCTCATCATCCCTCCTTCATTCCTCTATCTATAATCTCTTCTCCATCTTCGTTAAACTCCTCCCTCCATCTTCCTCTCGTTCCATCTATCCCCATCCCTCCCTCGATCCATCCATCTCCCACCTCCGCTTTAACTCAATATTCCACCTGTCGAGGTTGTCATTCTGTCTATTTTGGCATCCTTTGCTGCTGCTCGAATAGACTTCCCTTCTCTCACTTCACTGGTGGCTCTTTCAAGAACATCAGTGGTGGCTCCCCTGCTTGTTTTGCGCTTATATACACGAGGCATGATGTCCACTCTGTAATCATATAAATGCAGAATCTTGATTTAATATTTAAGACATATAGGCTAGTAGGCTACAGCCAAAATACACTTCTTAAGTGTATTTTAAGGCCAAATGGCTCAACACACCCCAGAGCTACCATTTTGACTTTATTAGTCCCCACAGCTAAAATGGTGCACTGTTATGCTAGGTTTATGATCTCATGTTGTAGCTCATAGATACCACAATTGATGTATAAAACAAATTTAAAATGATCTATTTTGGTCTAAACACAATTCTCATGAAACTTATGATAGACTCAATTCACTTTCAAGAGTGAAAAATGTGTTTCTGGGATAAATGTCTAACCACTTTACCCATGTGGTTCTTACCTTCACAGACTCCATGAAATGATGCCTCCCTCCTAAATATTTGGTCACATGATCAAAGTTTTTTACCGTTTCCTAGCAACAAGGGGTGGCTCAACTTACCCTTTGGCTCAACTTACCCCAGTCTCCCCTACCAGACTTCCGTTTTTCACCTCTGGTTACTTCCTCGTGCTGTTTCACAGCAGGTCTCCGTGTTCTGTTCACCTCCACGTCAAGTTGGTACAGTCTGCTGAGCACCCAGCATGCCTCACCGGCTCGGCCCGGGCCAAACTAATCAACGCATCTTCCACCCCCCTCAGGAAAGTCCTCACATCTACAGAGAAATCCTTCTTTGTGTGCGATTGCTGGTGGTGAATGGCTCACCGTGTCATACGGTGCCCTTCTCCACGTGACATTAACCGGTTACCATGGCATCGGCCTGATCCGACCGCACCAGAGTGACTGCAGAGCTGCTGCAAGTGTGTGTGTGTGAGGTTTAACAATGTAAACATCAAAAAAGATGACACATGCATCTTTCTAAACACCTCACTTAATCACACACACTGTAAAACTAACAATTCCTTGTTTGGAAAAATAAGGAGCAGACTTCTTTCACGGCTTTTTCAAGTGCAAATGTGACGCAAACTGCCCCAGACACATGCTGTGTATTTATCAAACAGACCCACCAGGTCTGGAGCTACAGTTCAGTGAGTGTTTGCAAGGTGTCATGCAAATTGCAACCGCTGGTTTAGTGGGAAAATCCTCTCCATCTGAACGCCAGATGCAAAAATATCTCGATATGGTATTTTTGCCTGTGCTTCCTGTGGATCTGTACGCCCAAATGATATATGAATATATTAGTATTCGAGGCAGTGTATTTATCTGCAGTAAGTGTGTGTAAATTACATTTTGGACGTCACACATGAGAAGAGGTCTCGGTATTGATCAGACGCCTGTAAGCCTTTGATCAATTCATTAACTGGTCGACTCTCGGTCCTCTAAGTCGCCCTGACGCCACGAACACAGCTAAGTGATTCTTAATTAGCAAATACTCTCCAGGCGTATACAACACAGGACCAGTGTGTGTGTGTGTGTGTGTGTGGAGGGGGGGTTAAGTGTATGCATGTGCATTTGTGGTTCCAGCAGCAGCAGCAGCAGCAGCAGCAGCGTAGGTGACTGTGTTGTGTGTTTAAATAGAGTTGGCAGCTACATGGTGGGCTGGCTGGCAGGATCGTGACCCCGGAGGAGAGAACGCTGGCAGTGAAAAGTCTCTCTCTCTCTCCTCTCAAGCCCACTCATGTTCCTTAAAAACAGCTCAATAATACAAAAAAAATATATCTCTGCCTCTCTAGGAATTTGTTATTCAATGAGCACAATGTGCTTTCAAATAAATGTATTTTCGTTTCAAAATAACAAATAAAATTCTAGCCAGGGGAGAATCACATGGGAATCTAGCAGAGCATCCACTTCCTGGGTTTGCTAAAGAAGACGTAGCAAAGCTCTTCATGTCGGGGGGAAAATAAGATCTATAAATACGCAGGAAAAAGAGACATCTTCAGTACAGCATGCTAACTGAGGTCGTGCTGGTTTTCCACCACACTTCGCCGCTCGCTTAAGCCGTCGCAATGGGATTTTTCAAAACCGGAATTAGACTTTCATCCGGAGGGGGCATGGGATGTTTTCCCCCCTTTCTTAAATCCAGCCTTTTTATTTTGTCTGTTTTTTCTTGTCATGCATAGGTGAAGGTGGAGGGTGACTTGAAAGAGATGCCAGTGTCGCAGAGAGGAGAAGAAAAAAAATCCCCTCACCACACTGCTTCCTCCCCCTCTTCCATTTCCCCCGTTCTGTCTCTTTTCCCCCCCGTCGATCTCACTCACCCCCCTACTCCCCTTATAGACAAGAGCCCCAGATAACCCCAGCATCAGCACATCAAAGAGGAGATGAGAGGGAGATGGATAGGGGGGAGAAGAGAAGAGGTGGAGTGGGAGAGTCTCAGGGAGGGAGATCAACAAAAAAGGTAGAGGTCAGAGAACGAGAGGGGAGCAGAAGTGGGAGAGGAGTGAAGATGTGAACACCTTAGCGGGATTGAGAACCGAGATCAAGAGTGTATCTACCTCTATTTATATCCTTGTGTGTCTCCCTTAATCTCCCACTGAGCATCCCTCGCTCTGCACGCACACACACACACACACACACACACACACACAGATACACACACACATCAAGATTTTTTTGGTATGAAAACAGAGCAAACTGTTCAATTAGCCGAAGCTGTCAGCTCCCTCCGTTGCTGCTCTCGACTCTCTTCAGTCGGACGGATGGAAGCAAGAGAATAAAGCTGTCCACTAAAAGCAGCGACATCAAAGAGCGTGTATTCAGTAAGGGCTTGCACTTCACTGTGATGTGTGTGTGTTCATAAGATCAGTCACCGGCCATACCGACCCGTGTTCCAGCGAGCAGGGAGAATGATAATTAGGCCGGAGACATTTGCCAACCTTTTTGCTCCCCACTGCAGGAGGACTTTCACTCGTGGTACGCATCCTATTTACCACCCTTTACCACATTTAACAATGCCCACTGTTTTGGCCGAATCTCGATCTACGTGGTTTATGGTTACGAGCAGGTGTGTGGATAACAACCAGAGGACAGGACAGCAAAGGGAGATCAGAGAGAATGATCCGGCCGCCAATGTGACTCCCATGTCAGGGGAAGAATACAGGAGGTGAAAGGTGGGAGGATCCTGGTAAGATGAGAGTGAGACGTGAAGGGATGAAGGGCAAGGGCAAGATGGAGGGGGGATATTCACTCTAAAGTTTCTATAGATCTATTTTGTTCCCTCCACTTTCTTACTTTCTTACTAACCTTACTGGAGCATTGCACCTGTCCAGGTAAGAACAGGGTAGCATCCAAATCACAGAAAATATTCAAAATATATAATCGCCTAACTGACTAACTAACTCTGATGTCATGCACACGTGGGCAACAATAACCTCACATGAATGAGCCGCAGTTGCTCTCCACAGACTGCAAGACCCAGGGCATGATGGGAAATGCCTGGCTGTCGCCTGATTAAACAGCTGATTGGCTCAAGTTAGGGAGAAATTGCCACATATTTGTGTAATGCTAATATGAGAATAATAATAATAATATAATAATAATAAAGGTAAATTATATAGCACTTATTAGCACTTATTTAAACAAGTAATTACAACATGCTTTACGAGACAGACATAAAAAAAACAACAAAAAATAGAAAAAAATGTCAGATATAAACACATTTCCACATCTGTATAAATATAAATGAACCCAAAGTGGTCGATAAACTACAGGTAGCCACAGATCACATCTAAAGGATCTATATCTAGGACTTCCTGTACATTTTTTTAAGTTGCTTCCTGCTGCTGCCGCCTGATGTCGTCTACTTTCCAGGCGAGGCGCAGTTCATCTCGAACAAGGCTGAATAAATTACCATTAATACACGTTTCCCAAGTTGGTTTCCAATTGAACTATGAGCAATCCTTATAGCACCAAATAGAATGTCATCTGGTGCTGAATTAGCTCATCCAGCCCGTCCCTGTGGAGAGGACAGGCCCACCTGTTTGCACTTTCCTTGCTTGAGCTGAGCAGCTGATCTGCCCAAACATCCCCGACAGAACAACAAACACTATCAGTCCATAAATACACTGCCGGGATTAAACCATTGAAATTGACTGAAATGTATAATTCAACTGACACAAATTTTTATTTAAAGCTAAGTGAAACGAGGGAAAGGGGACCTTTTCACACAGGTCTGGTCTTACATCTTAAATACTAAACCTTCCCTGTTTAAGACGGGGGAAATAAAGCAGTCTAACTATGGTTGTGTAAAATCATAATAACTGGAGGTAAAAACTTGAGCTCAAATAAGTAATAACATCGTTGCCCGTAAAGTTGACTCTGATGCTTAAAAAGAACATAAAATGTATCACGGCTGACATCATATTGAGGCATATAAAAATCTAATAATTCTAACAATGTAAGTTGTTGAAAGACTTGTGGGTCGAATGCCAGCAAAAAGAAGGAAAAAGAAGTGAAGGCCAATGGACTTGCTAGAATAAAGGCATTTACAAAGGCAGACCTTTCTGCGCGCCAAATTAACAATGTGGAAATGTGAAATAATCAGCTGCGATTACTTGTATCAATACTAATAACACTGACAGGGATGCAAGGTTTGAATATGTTACGCAGGAAGAGGACCAACCATTGACCCACAGTCTGAGTAAGCTAGGTTATCTAGTTTTCTTTTTGCACAATTCTCTGCGTAGTTTTGATACCCTCTGATGGTTGACATTTTGAATATGTTTAGGACATAATTCTAACCCTATCTAGCCTCTTGTAGACCTCACACCCACTATCTTTATTTATCTTCTTTCGCCAACACCAAACCCTCCATGTACTCACACAAGACTGGAACCAGAACTTGAGTACACTGGCACTCGTATTCGTTCCGCCGGTCTTTCAAAGATTATACGACATCGAGTGTTTAACCCAGTTTGTGTAGGACCAATGCAGCTCCACCGGAGTAAACAAAAAAATACACATGGACTGAGATGAATAATGTGTGCAGCCGTTGTCAAACTTGGAATCACAGTCATGCACTCAGTACTTGTCTCTGATCTTAAGCCCAGGAGAAGCCTTGGCAGTGTTTCTGTGTGTGTGTGTGTGTAGCATAGAGAAAGTGCTGATATGGGTGAAACAATGACAGGTTTGTTGCTCCCCCCTCCCCTGTTGAGTATTGCAAAGGAGGTCTCACAGTACGTACACACTTTCACACAGAACATGCACACACACACATGTTGCGTATACAAACACAGTCACCCACACACCCACGTAGACCCTCTGATCCATGTAAACCACGTAAACCACAAGAGGAAGCTGTCATTATGCTCCCCGAGGAGCTCACAGGGTGTAATTTAAAACGATAAGAGGACAAATTAGCCGATAATTCATTATGTGTTTCTATTCAGCGAGTGGGCATTATGGGAAGGGTTTTTTTTTTTGTTGATGGGATAACTTCACAGGACGGACGGCGGCAACGGAAAATGTATTCCATGTATTGTATTCTTAAAGGTTCATTTAATCCAAATGGCATTTATTTAACCCCCAAAATATGTGAACACAATCCCATTTGTGTTTGCCTTTGTTAACATATTTTGCACATGTACGTATAGTTTCAATCATGTACGGGGGATTTGTTATGAGTTTCTCGTTTCTAGGAGAGGCAAACAGCTAAACCTGATCCGCCATGGAAAATCAACAACACAGGCGGAAAAAAAAAGTGCAGACACCAAACAATCTGTGTTTAGACCCATGTTTGCCCATTCACTTCCATTTTGTTTGCTTTTCTCTGCTGGCCGGTGCAGCATACGTGTGGGGGTTGTGCTTGGTGGTGGGATATTCATGTTTGTAGGCATAGAGAACGGGGGAGTCGGGGATAGAAAGGGCAGATGTTGGGATTAGATGAGTGGGGTGGATTTTGAGCTGAGAGAATTAAGCTGTAGGCTAGAAAGAAGGGGGGTTCTAAAGGGATTTTGGTCAGGGTGGTGGTTCCTCATGTAATTACTCACAGAAACTTCTCCTTCTTCATGTATAGAAACAAACCTACAAAGCAGGATGAAGGTTATTTTTAAAACTATTGATCTGGTACACTACAAAGTAGGGTCTTAAGCCTGCATTCATCGATTTTCTAGCAACACATGCATGTTATCCCCCTTTAACTCAATACAGTGAACCTTTTCACCTATTTACACCTTCAGCAGATGTGGGGAAACATTATCATTAAATTGGAGTCTTGTTTGTGTCCACCTGCTAATCATATGTCCAATAACCACTCCCCTTTTAGCTCTGTTTTTGGTCTCCACCAATCCCGTAAAGAAATATCTGGGTATTTAGTTGGTAAATGTTCCATTATTTTCACCGGCTAGTGTAGCAGGTAGTCACAAATCACCAGACCTAGCCCCACACTTTGTTTTAGTGCTGTGTCAGCAGCCAAGTCGCCGGAAAACAGTGTTAGCATTGTAGGATTCTGCAAACCCTAGGGATATGATAATCGTCAAAGTTTCTGAACCAAAAATATGTTTCATGAATAGATTTCATATCAGCCACATATCAAACTTGCAAATATGCACAATGTTACTTGGTTAATGCTGTAAGTTGATTGGTAAGTTTTAGGCAACGACTTGGTTTGTGTTAGAATAATAGCATAACAACGTAACTATCAGTAAGATATAAGAACTTTCTTACCTAATGTTGCGTAACCACGATGTTAGAAAAGTTGGATAAAATCTATGTTTACTTTTGGTTTCACACAGGACACTAATATCATCATATATATTATGTATTAGCTAGAATATGCCACAGTGTGATCAATACATGTGTGCAGCTCCCTTAGTTAGATATTTTTCGGCAGTTTATCAATTTCTGTGATGAAACACAGAAGAAATCCAAAGGGAAGCAGGGCAAACAGAAAGGGAGGGAAGAGATGAAATATTGGTGATTCCAGATTTCTGAGTGCCATTAACTGCTGTTTCAGAAGCCGTTTATATTCAGGAGATTTGATGTTTCACTTCCAGTGCAACAACACCGGAATTTCAGCTGGAAAAATGATGTGAGAATTGGATGCTGCAATCAGTGGTACAACCCAATAAACCACAGTATTTTCACAACTATATCTTCCATTTTTCTGGAACCATAGGATCATTTTATGATAAGTGTGTTCTTTTTACAGGGGACTGCATGGGGAGGTTAGTGTGTGTGTGTGTGTGTGTGTGTGTGTGAGAGAGAGAGAGAGAGAGAGAGAGAGAGAGAGAGAGAGAGAGAGACAGATGAGCAGGAACGTGAGACTGGACTGCTAGGTTTCACTTAATCATCTCCTGATGCTAGTGTAAACACAGAATCTGATTTGAGCTAATTGGGTTTGTAGTTAGGGTAAATAGTGTAAAAGGAAACCGCTCGCACATTCAGCAGAACTTTTTCCCACTCACAGCCACCTCCTCTGTTCACTCCAACTTGATTATTTTTATTTAACCAGGAGGACAAAATGTTGAATCTTGTGCCAGGTACTTCTTTTCTCTCCTCCCCCTCTACTTCTCCGATCTGAAACGTCTTTCTTTCCCCTCAAAGTCATTTGTAATTTCCATAATGTTGTTTGGATGGACCAGAGTTTTTTCCTGGGTAATTCGATTTTTGAGAAAGTAAGGCTGCAGGGAAGCAGGGATGATATATATATATATATATATATATATATATATATATATATATATATATATATATATATACACATATATTATATTATATACATATATATCCTTTTAATCGATTTGCTGGCTTTTTTTTTCAAGATATTTTACATTCGCGGTTACGGATCGACCCCCACTGTTCTTCCCCCTCCCTCTTCTCCTCGCCTTTTGGCATTCGTAGTGCAGGCTTTGACATTTTTTTTCGGTCCAGCGTCTTGTCACTCACATCTCCTCTCTTTTCCTCTCTCATCATACTCTGTAATGTAGTCACACTGATTGCATTCTCCCACTAATCTAATTCTTCCCTCTTTCAGCCCCCCAGAGACTCAGTGGATTCACGTCACATCAATTTCAATGACCCCCCCCCCCCCCCCCCTCCTCATGACAGCAACTAACTTTGGATTGAAAAGAGCCATAAGCCTCGCCTGCCTTAACCACTCCGATCACATTACTGCCTTCACAAAAACAAAGCTTGCTTCAGCTAACAGCTTAGATCTCATTATACATCCACAAAAAAACTGGACTTCAGTGATCCAAATTAAAATGAAACCCAAAAGGGGGGGATCCTGCCCAGTAATTAATTTATTCCCAAACTAGCAGATTTCTCTTTATCGTGTTGGTAGTTTTACTCCAGCAAATGTCATTAAGGCAGGCTTCAAAATCTCTACACGACACTAATGTGTTCAAGATTAGCCGTCCCATTCCTGCAAGATCCATATGGCCAGACAAACATACAAAGGAAACCTTTACAGGGAATCAAGAAACATCTTTGATCGGGGACTTCAAATCCCATGGTGCATTGCTACCCCGAGTGTTAGAATGGTCAATGGCTCTTGAGGTTGTGCGGGTCAAAGGGCTTGTTCGGGGTCAGTGTCCCTTTGAGCAAAAAAGACAGGCGAAACAAAACAAAACCTTTCTCTCAAACTTTGAAAAAAGAAATTCAAAAAGGAAAAACAGCATCTCCAAGACATCACAAATCAATCTGTCTCCCTTCTAGCGAGAGATCAAGATTGATTATCTGGATGCACACAAGCCTTCATGTTTGTCCAAGAATGAACAAAACATAAGATTCAATAGTTCTCAAAAAATAGAAGAAGAGCACTTTTCCTCCAAGGAAAGTGAATATCCAGTGAATATCCATTACAAAAAAAAAATTTGCACTTGGAACTGGACCCCTTTCAGCCACCCTGTGCCTCTACCTCGCCTGTATGTGGAGCTCACTATTCCATCACTCACATCAAACTCTCTCCCCTCTGTCGCTTTGATTCCCCATTGTACCGTAAACAGCTGACGACAGTGTCAGAAGCACCTGGACAGGGAGGCCCAAACACAGACATGGCCATCGCACAAAGCTCCCCATTTCTGCCACTCTTCCCCTTCTCGAATGATTGGATGAAAATGAATCGCAAATAAAACATTTTCCCCATCGCAGCAGGAGGAGTGACGATGTTTTGCACAGCTGATTGTTAATACGCGGAGGCAGTGGGAGCAAGGGTCGCTGTGATCAGTATGTTTGTTGCAATCATTCAAATCACTCAAGGATTTAGGTATTCTCCTCGAGAACAAGCAAAGGGAGGCGTGTTTGTGATTACACGGGTTCATCGCTGCACGCTGAGCAAACCTGGGTTCATCTCAGCGTGTTGGTTGGCTGAAATGTTCAACCAAAGTGTGTTCCATTGCGAGGTCGAAGGCAACCAGCATAGTTTCCGTTTGTGCTTTTTGCATATCAGCTATAACCATAAGTACGGGTGCAATTTATTTTGTATTTTCTATCCCTTTGCGTCCGTGTGCGTTTGCTCATTATTGGGCGCGTTGCCGGCCCGATGCCACAGGTAGCCGTGTGCTCAGTGGAGTGTGAGTCGCTACACCTGTTCTCCCCTCAGGGAGGCGCTGTCCAAAGCCAGCTGGCAGAGCAGAGCTGGGACAGAGGATTGGACAGATTGGGTAAGCGGTGGGACATCGGGACGAGCAGAAGACGTGGCTGAAGGTGAGGGCGAAAAATAGAGGAGATAGGAAAAGTACAGGGAGAAGAACAAAAGGTAAGAGCCGGGTGAATGATGGATGATGCAGCGAGCTTCGTCGAGGCAGTAAGGAGGGCGTATGAAAGGCAAAATACCATTCACGCTATTCCAATGCATATTCATTCTATACTACAATAGCCTATTTTGGAGTATGATCTACGTATTCTATACTATAGTCCATAAAATAAATTAACGTTTATTCTAAGACAAGACTCTAAAATTCAAGACACAAAATTCCAGAACATACTACGTTCAAGTAGAGGACATTTTGGGCTCGATTACTAAAAAAAATGCAAAGTGCTACTCGGAAAGCATGTGACCTCCTCCATTACCCTCCATCCATGCCAATCAGTGATGAACAACGCCCTGTTTTGACCTGAAATTGTCACACTCATGCAGATGTTCAACCTGTGTGAGGAGATCAGTCATTTCCAAAATGTCATGTTACAGACGCCTCATTAAGATTCACCAAAACCGAATGAGCAGCATTTCAGGCAGAAAGACAGAGGAATTAATGACTGAATGAATGTGGGGAGTCTGACCTTCTGATATTATTATAAAGAAAAAAAAAAACATTTAAAAGAACATGCAAATGTGTCTTTTCCACTTTGTGATAACTAAATCAGGTATTTCAAGCTTCTATACTAAATTGCACGATGGCTTGTACAGTGTGTCATCATGGTAACATTATCTATTCCGTGCATGCTAGTGTGTCAAATATTTGTCTCCATTTTCTTCTTTTTACAGTTTTACACCGTAACGTCATCTTTCCCACTTTCTGTCTCTTGGGTCTAGTTAGAGTGTGTGTGTGTGTGTGTGTGTGTGTGTTTGTGTGTGTGTCAGCTTCCCGATGTCCTGCCTCCAGGCTGAAGTGTCAGACAGAGAAGTGAGATGTCTCTCTCTCCTTCCATATGCAGTTGTTAGCTGAAATACTGCTACGCCGAGACAAACAGCCGAGGGGTCAGCCAGTACGTACGCACACACACACACACACACACACACACACATAAATAGACAGATGCAGACACAAGGTGCTACACAAACAATAGACTTTATGCATGCAAGATACACACATACCCAGACACATCTCATATCTGTATGTAGATTAGTTGGCAGCTCATTCAGCAGGGAACATATGCAGAGCACACTGGGCTGGCACAACACACAACACACATTACACTGACCAAATCATCCCCCTGACATTTACATTGTGGGCACTTGCATTTAGTCCCCAAAACAGGAAGGCAAGTTCCCACAATGTCACTGTGACATGAGTAATACACTCTCTCTCTAACACATGCACTCTCACACACAACACACTTGCTATCCACAGGCCTAGTCCACTGGGAATATAGCAGCGCGACGGAGGACGGAAGGGAAGACAGGAAGTACGGTGAGAGCTGAAAGTGATAGTGGGTTAAAGATAGATGTAGGTTGAGAGGTAGTGTAATAGGAGAAGAGAGGGGGGAGGAGGAGGTAGAGAAATAGTAGAGTTGGGAAGAAAGACAAAGTGAAAGTGGTGAAAAGGGTGGAGGAATTTGAGCAAGCTGGGCCAAGAGGGTACGTAGCAGAAACGGCTTGGTTTGAGAGGTATGGGAGTGGGATGGAGAGAACAAAAGGATTTGTGCCAAGAACCTCAGAAATGACCTGCCAGGCACAGAAAGAGTCAGACAATTTACACACACACACACACACACACAATTTGAAATTGAGCCGAACTCAGCCCTGCATTTGAACCAGCGGCTACACCCAATGTAGGCCATTCCCAAACACTTTTGAATTAGGTCCCTGCTCCACTCTCCCCAGAAAAGAAAAGAAAGCGTGAAATTGACCAAGTCAAAGCTGCAGCCAGAGCAAAGCTGATTTTCTGCCATTGTACCAGCGGCAGTATCTCTCCAATGTGATTCTGCTGTTGTGATCTGGGACTGGAGTTTGTGTTTCACCCTTCAATTCTTCATGAGGCTTTTCTTTCATTTGAGATCATGCTTTTTGGGTTTCAAGTGAAAGTGAGTTGACTTGGTGGCAAAACATCCCCCGAAATAAGAGTAAAGTAGCTAGTTTGTGTGAGGTGGGTGTTTCCTGATCTGGGACTTGACCATGTCTTGCCTGAGCTTTCATCCACATCTTGTGACTCTCACCAGGGAATCCAACACTGAAGACCATCCATGAACAGAGTCAGGGGTTACAATGCCCCCCATATATGACCACCATGCTATAACATGTTTGTTATACTGATCATACCCACTTCTATCTATGGATAAAATGACTGCTTGTTACCTTCACTTCTTCCTTGGGGTTTTTGTGCTTTCTCGCCTCGTAGATGGTTGTAGGCTACCTGCCCAACACTATTATTATAACAGTCATACCATTAGAATGCTACTATTTCCAGTATATTAGTATCTTGGAGAGGGATCCATCCTCAGTTGCTCTCCTGAGGTTTCTTCCCTTCTTTTCCCCTTTTAAAAGGATTTGAAGGGCGTTTTCCCAAATCCAATGAGAGGGTAAGACACCCGAGGAGAGCGGGTGTCTTACGCTGTACAGATTGCAAAGCCCTCTGAGGCAAATTTTTGATATAGGTTTATAGAACTAAAATGTAATGTGATTGAAATTCCACACCTATGTGAACGACTTAAACATCTCCATGACAACAGAGCAAACCTCCACTGATGAAGGCTACGAGTTGTGATCGAAAGCACAGAAGATAATCAAGTAAGCATCCCTTGTCATGAGATTCTCGTCAAACTACTATTTCCCGAGGTCAACGATGAACGTTCAGGCTCTACTTAGTTAACCTTAACAAGATGAGTAATGCTGATGGTTAGGGAGAAACTCCATCCCCCAATGTCACACTGCATGTTTTTACAGTACGTGCTGTAAGTTTCTTTATTTCACCACACCGGCTCCTGACTGCATTCATTTGTGGGCAGATTTAACACACTTGTGTTGTCACATATGATATTTCGGTCTTAAACACCCTGGTCCTCTACCCTCCCCGTCCCATTCCACTACGGTTATGTCGGGACGCGATGAAAGGCAACTCAAAACAGCTTTATCTATGGCACGGCGGGGACGGATTCTGTGAAATGTGGCGGTGGTTTTGGACCCACAGGAAGGCTGAGTAAATGAGAAACCAAAACCAGACGTGCTTATGAGAGAAACCGGGGACGGGTACTGGATTCTGCTCTCGGAGAGGTATGCGCGTTTTAAAAAAAATATCAGCTCTGTTTTGCTTTCACTGCATTAAGACCTGCTGCTTTGGCACGGCACGAGCACACACACACACACACACACACACACACACTCCGACTCACTCTCCCTGGTGTCTCCGCATTGCGTATGGTTCGCATTGGTTCTGCTGCTGGCTTTTGTAAACAGCCCTAACTGCTTGTGTATGTCTGAGTCCTGCTAGTTCTCAGACTTCTGAATGAAAGGCTACCCTCTATCTCTCTCTCTCTCTCTCTCTCTCTCTGTCTCTCTCTCTCTCTCTCTCCCTGTCTCTGTGTCGCTCTCTGTCTCTTCGCTGCCCTCTGACCTGCTTTACCGTATGGCCTGTCACAAGTGTGTGCTCTTGTCACGCGTGTTTAGGTAAGTCTGTGACATGTGATCCCTGCAGGCCAAGGGTTACACACATTCAATGTCGTCCACCGCCGTTGACTGTAAGTCGATCGAGGACAAAGAATGCATGTGTGTGTGTGTGTGTGTGTGTGTGTGCCCATTAAGTTTGGCCTTGCATTGAATCCCTGCCTCGAATGCATCGCTTTGTGACATTTGTGACTAAAAAGGCTTAATCTCGGTCTTAATTTAATCTTGTTTACTCACCAGTGTGGAGCATAAAAGCCAGCGCGTTCATTTGTGTTAAACAGTGAGCCGGATGTATCCGTTTGCAACTAATGAGCATTGTTAACCATCTCGAGAGTTGACAACGCTCGTGCACGGTGAGGCCGGCATGCTGCGCCAGCGCAATCTCCAATAGACATCAGCCTCTGTCTGTTCCATCTCCGCCTCCAAAGTCTCCCGAAAGTAAACTTCACAAATGAGGCAGTGGTAATTAGTTGCAAGCACTTAGGGAGGGTTGAGCGTTTTGTGTGTGCGGGGCGGAAATGCTCCCTTGCAAGGATGCTGCTCTGTGGGCTGCACGCGTAGCACGGCTGCTTTTAATGTGCACTGGTTTTTGAGACTAGTTTCAAGTTTTTTTTTTTTCATATTCATAGACGCTGTTTTTGGCACTGAACATCTTGAGGCCCCCTTCAACATTAAATATGTATATTCAAAAATCACACGAGTAGAAGCAACATGAGAATCTAAGACATGAAACAGTGTATGTTCATACAGAGGGCTTAACTATAAACATACATACAATAATGTAATATAAATGTGTGTGGTTAATGGTTAATCTGTGTGCCGGTATACAAAATGAGGAGTAGTGAATATAAATATGCCGAGGTGTAAACAGTTTGTTAAACAGAGGTAGAGTGACAGTATAATGATAGTGATGAAGTCGGGAGTTCCCACTGCGCAAAGAGACGTCCAAACGACGTCTTTTCCAAGTCATTTTTGGACGTCTAATTTTGGTCACCTCAAGGTGCAGACTGTTACTCCAGACGACGTCTTTCTTTCAACGTATACTTGACGTCCATTTATGACGTCCACAGTACCGCCGTGCAGGAGCTATTTCTAGTCCAAATATGGTCGTTGTGGACGTCTTTTCTACGTCAAATTATAACTCATTAGGGCCCGAGCGCCGACGTCGGGCTGCGAAGCCCTATTGAAATTGAACGGATTTTTATAATTCTTATTATTATTTATTCATATATATATTTTTACTGGTTTAGTTCCTATGCATAACCAAATGACTACAGTAAAATTAGCTGGTACAGGAAAACAGGTTCCTACCTTCTGGACACGTTTCTACAGTCACGTTATAATAAATCACAATCAAATCCTGACTGTTTTGTCACCCATTTTTATTTTCCAGACGTCAGTTGACAATACAACAGCAGGCAGTATATACAAACGTGTATATAAAAAATACAAAAAAGGTAAAATACAAGTACTCTGACTATAAAATTATAAGAATATAAAATATATACTGTATATAAAAGTAATAACCCTATGAACACTGAGAGCAGCAACTACAGTGTAGAACATGTAAATCACAAAATTAGTCTTGAGTGGCGGTGAAGCCCCCCCCCCCCCCCCTCCACTCCTTTGCGGGGCATGCTTCAGATGTTCTGAAGCATGGCTCCTTATTTTGTCCTCTGTGGCCTGACTGTCGAACTGCATGACTCCATCTGCAAGTAGATAAAGACAAATGATAAGAAATATGTAAAGGCAAACGGCGGTCACCAAGTCTGCATATCTGTAAGCAAAAATATGTTCCAAAATTCCTTCAAATGGAGGACCAAACACCACCTGACAAAAGGATAAGAAAAAAGAATTTAGAAACATCTTACTAAAACTTTACAATACAGTACTCCACTGCACTAAATTGTTTGGCTGCAAACCCCCACGTGGCTGTGTCTGAAGCGCCCCCTCCCCCCGCCTGTATATTGGTCTGTGCTGCTAGCCCCATTAGCTGTCCCGGGTGTTAGCAAGTGCTAATCTCTCTCTATCTCAGCAGCAGCACGTCAAAGAAAAAGAAATAAGCGCTGGAGCCGCGGACCCATAACCGATGTAATATAAGTGTGTATGGTTAATGGTTAATCTGTGTTGCACGGTATACAAAATGAGGAGTAGTGAATATAAATATGCCGAGGTGTAAACAGTTTGTTAAACAGAGGTAGAGTGACAGTATAATGATAGTGATGAAGTCGGGAGTTTAACACTGAGCCCGGTGATCGGATGCTGAAAACGAGTCACAAAGACTCACATTGACGTGAACGGGCAAGAGAGGATGCAGGGAGTACGAAGGTCACGGCCCCCGTAAAGTTACCGTTAGCCGACGCGGCTGGAGCTGCGAGCCACTTTCACCTCCCGGGCCGAAGGAGCTCGGGTCGCTGCACACTGCTGCGGAGGAAATGCACCGAGAGATTGCCAGCCAGCCCACCCGTCGGAGCATGAAAAATGTTTTCGGTTCATTATAAAACTCTGGAGCGACAAAATAGACTTTGGTGGCCACTCCATAATTTCTAGGTAATTAATGATAAACACTCCACAGGAAATGACCTACTTCCTTGTATGTAGTAGAGTATGTCAGAACATGACTGAACCACTACAAAGGGTTGTGAACTTTTTTGTTTTTGCACGTTATATCTGTATAAATGATTGGTTCTTAGGGGCTTGCACAATGGTTATAGGAGAATTTTCTCTCAGGGACGAACAAAATGTCCGGGTGCTCAAGTGTGAGTTTTTCACGATAATGAACCGTAGATGTCATTGCTTTAAAGGTTTGTCTTTAACCATCACCTTATAGGAGAGTATAAATAAAAGCATTCATACCTGAAGCTGTAAATATTGATTTAAATGGATTATTGACACTATTGTATAACACTTCAATATCAGTATGGACAACATTAATAATTTGACGTCCATCCTGTTACCCTCATTGATTGCCTCTAACCCTATTTATTCAGTGACACTACGACTCTCCAGTGAATTAGAATGAATGGCACTATTTCCCCCTGTTCCTTGGTTTTAGCAGATCCCCTAATTCTGCTGCTGATGCTGTTAAAAATGATAGATTTTCTTTTCACTCTTTGGTGCCATTTTCATGACTGAATATATCCGGTGCAGGATGCGTAATCCTTATATGGCATTATTGGAGCATTAATTATAGACATTTATAATTTTCACTAATGTGAATTTACGCATAGGTGGCACACATAATTGTTTACGCTGGTTATTTATTAACGTAGAAGTGTTTGCTGGATCTGACGTGGCACACTGGTAGGAACCCAAAAAACAAACAGAAGTTTAGATAAGAATTAATTTATGTTCTTGCTTGAGGCAGAATAACCAACAGACAAGAATAATCAAATCCATGTCGACAAATACAGTCCCCCTGTAAATAAGAGACAGAGTTACAACATTCATATTTCTAAACACTTCCAGATTGACTATTCATTGTGAAGTTTGTGATGTGAGTTGGTAGGAGAGCCAGTTCATGAACTTTATTATTATTTTTTTTTGCCCTCTAATTTAGCATTTCATTTATTTTTTGTTTTGATACATGTAGCTGTCAACCGAGTTTCCCTCAGGGACAATAAAAACAAAACAACAGGAAGATGATGTGATTACACAGGAAGGCAAATCAACACACACACACACACACACACACACACACAGACAAACACACATACACACACACACACATACACACACACGAGGGAAAACAGATCCATATGATGCTGATGATTTGTTCCAAATACTTTAGATGGTGCTGTTTTTGATTCTGGTCATTTAATGATCTGAATTGAAATTAATTGATATGAAAAGTTACATGAGACAGTATCTCTCTCTCTCTCTCTCTCTCTCTTGCTCCCTCACACACACACACACACACACACACACATCTTGTCCACATTAAGACAGTAATGCTACACATGTCTACCCCTCATCCCCAGTCAGAGGAAGTGAGGTCAGCAGAGCGACAGCATGTGTGTGTGTGTGTATGTGTGTGTGTGCGTGTGCGTGCGTGTGTCTGTTTTGATGTGTCCCCCTCCTGGTGTCTCCTTTCTCTGGGAGATTAGGTTTCAGCCATCACCGAGGCTTGCTAATTAATGTCACAACCTGCTAGCCATGTCAGCACCAATTTACTACACACACACACACACACACACACACACACACACACACACACACGCTCTCAGACACCCAGGCCAATACACGACTTTGCACCTATAGACACGCACACACTTCCTCTCCTCACCTGTCACAATTAATGTCATACTTTTGCTTCTGACTTTTGGGGCCTTTCTGTCTCTCCCTCCCTCCGTGTCACTCTATCCCCATCGACTAGCGTTAGCGGTTAGCATCCGCTGCTAACACCCGGCCGCTCCCCAGCTCAACACAATGGCCCTCCTGCTCGTTAACACTGGAGGCCTGTTGCCGATAACGGTCGTGTAATGGCCCACGACTCCAGCGCTTCACTCCATGTATTTATTTTTCGCCGGTTTCGTTGTACGTTAAACTAAATTGGTCGTGTTCAAAAGCTAACGTTAGCAGATGTAATGCTAATTGTAGCAACAACAGGTTTGAGGCATAAAGCTAAAACGGCAAACGCTATAAATGCATAAATGAACATAAAATTAACTTATGGGTCTATGTGCTGACCGAACTTACCTGCAATTTAGTGGACGACGCTTCGGATTGCTGTTGTAGTGGTCGAGAACAGAGCCGAGAGGCCATTCGCTTTCACCGTAGAGAAACACCTGGCCCAATGGGAGTGGCTCTTATGATGTACGTTGATGACGCAATGCCTCAGCCAATCACAATGGCGTTGACTGTAACACCCCCCCCCCCCTTCCCCAAAGGCTACACCTTTATTGTTGTAATAAACAGAATAACACTATTTTAAAAGAGAAAAACAAAAATGTAAACAAACAAAAATATGACTTATATTCAAAAATAATGTTTAATCACAAAATATGTCATCATGCCCATACTACTACTACTACTACTACTACTACTACTATGATAATAATAATAATAATAATAATAATAATAATAATAATAATAATAATATAAATAAATAAATAAATTACATCATGTCAATTACCTGCACCTGTCTTAGACGTCGAAATAAGTGACCTAGCCCGACGTTCAAATGTTCAACTGTATATTGACGTCCAAGTGGGGTCATGATTAGACGTCCAAATAGCAGACCTAGTTTGCACGTCGTGTAGTGGTCCAGAATTGGTCTTGG